>WARS01000012.1:8107500-8602500 GCA_008933995.1 Datnioides undecimradiatus
TTCTGTTTTTGTTAAAGGACAGTTGATTAATGGTGCCACAGACAAAGCCTGCAGTCTGCTCTCAGCCCAGGCTCAGATAGGGCTCCACTCTAGGTAAACCAAAACACATGTGCTCTGGACATTCACTGGGAACCCCTGAGGAGAGAGAAAGAGAGGGAGAGAATGAGAAAAGAGAGAAGAAATTAACATCAGTAGTTGCTGATCTATTATATGCAGTGATATAGCATTCTTCCTGCACTGGAAATGTGCAGCAAAAGGAAAAGGAAGAAGGATAAAGGAGTACATAGCATATATTAAGTACAGAGCCAGGCTCACTTGCACAGGGTGTGGCCTTTTACACCATTTGTAGGTAACTAAGATTTAGTTGCACCCTGCTAGCCACTATGCATTTATTAAAGCATGAAGTTTTCCTTCTGCACAGCCTCAGCTTCACCTCTCACAGTGTGCAATTGCACATATTTACCGATTTTAATGTAGCAGAGAGACATTTCAACAACTGAGTATTATTTCCTGCCTGCAGGCTCCTCAGGAATGCGCACAGTGCCATTGAGATTCTGGTAGAAGAGAATTGCCTTATTGAATGATAAAGGAACATATTACTGTGACTGCAGCTCTATTGTCAATTGTCGACATAATGGCAGGGCTTGACACTCATGTCATACTTTACAGCTACGCACGTCAGTGTTTGTGTATGTTTGTGTATTTATGTCTGTATGGTTTGACAGGGTCTAATTGGCTGTGCTTGTTGCCTACGGTAAACATGTCTTCTGAGGAGTTATTTCCCACTAGGTATATTGGTTAATAACAATTATGTGTTCAGTTTAACTGTACAGTACACACCTACTGAATCAATCCAGTCAATGCCCATATGGAGAGAATATAATGTTGATTGTATTCTGTGAACAGAGATTTTAAATTTTACTATTGTGCTCTTAACTTGAGGGGTCCTGTTATCCCTGTGTGTATGTAACTGATTCATTCCATATGTTGCCTTACTGATACTTTTCATATTGTTTATGCTCTATTCATGCAATGTTGATAAAATGGGAAGAACAGTAAAGCTTCCTGTTATTTGGCATTATAGGTGTTCATGCACGCTGCTTGTTCCGTGTCATGTATTTTCAGCTATTTGTTGACACGTGAAATCAGACAGACTCTCTTTTTAAATGTGTAGGGCGGCTTTGTTGGCTTTGAAGGCGTTTGGCCGCAGTTTTGTTGCCGCTTCTGCAGTTGTTTTCATTAAGTGGCAGAAATCGTTTCTGTGCTACCACCCAACCTGCAGCATGTGGGCCAAAGCAAGCAGGGATTGAGTGTTGTTTTGTAGGCAGGGAGATCCAGGAGAGGTCTAGATGGTCAGCAAGGTCACTATCCAACAGCAACACCACCAGCACTCCGCAAAAAAGTGCGCACCCAGAGAAAGCATGGAGATCTCTTGAGGAGTTTATTGCAGTCATTCGTTGTGTCTCACCCAGACAATATGTGCCTGCTGGCTTCCTGTCTTTCCCAGCTCACACTGGGATGATCCTGAAGCCTTCCTCTGGGTCTATGAGGGATTAGCATTGGCATGTGGACTGCCAGAAGACTGGGCAGGCTGAGAGCAGACAAGCAGTGACTGTAGCCCTGGAGCAATACAGCAACTAGCAAAACACTACTGTCCATTGCCTCCATCCTTCCATCTGTCCAGTCACTGGTCTGGATTTGTTGAGTGTCCTAGGAGAAATAAATGCTACTTAAACTGTGACCCAGTGTCCAGTCCAGCTGTTTATTGATGGAGAATATTTGGCAGTGTTGTTTCCACTTGATTCGAGCTTTGCCCCAAATCAAGCAGGGAAACTCTATAGAACCATTAGAAGGTTGTGAGAAGCCCACAGATTAACATAGGAACCTGGGAGACTGATGAAGGTATTTCACATGTCTGTAAATTGCAATGTTTTCATAATACAAGTGAGTTATGATAGTATTTTAGGGGAAAGGAGGAAACAACACAGGAAAACTGTCTCCTGCATTTCAAATCCCTGAATGTTTGACACAGATTGGTGTGATTTCAGAAGGTTGATGAGAAAATGCACAGGGGACTCTTTACAATATTCAGGGTGACTGGGACTCACCGTGAACTGGGACTGAGGTGGGTGTGTTCCTTTTCCAAATGAAAATGGGGGCTGCATTTCAGTAGGCCTCTGGCAGTTCAGGCACGGATGTGCATTTTTCAAACTTTCCCTTTCCAGCTCTGCACATGACGTATACACTGTGCCACAGAGCCTGCTCAAGTTTCCTCCATCAGGAAAACTGCGTCCCACGCTCCAGCTACATATGCAATAAACTTGTGGTCAAAAAGTCAGCTGAAGCTCCACCGATGGGTAGAAGCCAGCTGAGATGAAATGTGTGCAAAACATTTTTCCTGTTTTTTTCTGTAGTTCTTCTTTTTGTGACGCACAGCCACACTGAAGTCCATTAAACGCATGCCTGGCATTGCCATTGAGCATGATGCTGTTAGAGGAGAGACAGAGGTGTGCTGTGAATACAAAAATCAACACGTAGCCCAGTACAAGACTTTCTGTAGATAACCAGAGTGAGGATCGTGGCAGTGGTAGGTGACATGTCACTTGTTGACTCTGTAACCTGCTGTGGGGCCTTAGCACTGCAGTCCAAACAAGCAAGGCTGTCTGCTCTGATGAGCATGGAGCCAAGTGGCTCATCTTCACTTCATTAGACCGAGCCCCTGTTAATAATTCATGCCCTGCTTTCCCTGCAAGCAAAACCAAAGGCTCAGCTGTGCCTGTCTGTCCGTATTCCTTGTCACCGGACATTTAAGCCTTTCCCCATTTTGGACTACGAGTTATTTACTCACTTACTTCCCGCTCCCTGTCCTGCAATGTGCACCTGCCTGGATGAGCAGATGATGCTGCAGTGCCATTGGCAGAGGTAGAGCAGTTTTGACATACATATATATATTTATATTTATCCTCATTTTTTGTTAGCTTGTTTTTCCCTGTCATCGCCTTCCTCCTCCATTGTTACTCAAAGACGATGTGTACCCAGTACCCAATGTACTCGTTCCCTCCCTCCATCCCCAGGGAGTGTCTGTTCTCTTTATATTTTAGTGTTGTTTTGCCTGTTTTTTCCACTCTGCTCATCGTCTCTTGTTGCACTAGGGTGTCAGATTTAGTTATGTATGCACCCCATGTGTTTGATCCCCCCCTGCTCTCCTGTGTTGTGTACATTGCATAACCACCCGCTGCTAATCCTAGAAGTGTACCTCAAGTCTTTCTCTTTCTCTCGTGCACTCTCATTCCTCTTTTTCTGACACCACCCCCCATCTTCCTCTTGCTTCTTTGGCAGCAATCCAGGTCATCACTCCTTTCCTCCCCCTTGTATTCCCCTCTTTTCCTCCTCCAGTCCCAAACCTTGAAAGTTGGAGCAGTTGGTCTCCCTACCTCTCTTACTCTCTCTGTGTATTTGTCTTTTTCTTACTCTCTTCTTGCTGTCGCTGTTCCACTCCTTTTACCTTGCTCTTCCCTTATTTCCCATCTTCTCTCTCTTCTCTCTACTCATCTCTCTTTCTCTCCCTGCCTCCTGCTCTCCACTCTCCCAGTGGTCTCATTAGGCGTGAAGGAGGCTGCCGGGTGTGTGTGTGTGTGTGTGTGTGTGTGTGTGTGTGTGTGTGTGTGCATTCTCTTAGGCAAAGTCTCACTTGACTGAGCATGCCACTTGCACTAGCAGGGGCCCAGGCTCCATTATTACCACAAAGCTGTCACAAACAGTATATAAAGTAGCCTCCTGTTGCCGAGTTGTGGGTGAACACAGGGTACTCTCTTAACAACAGCGGCTACCACTGTTCTGCTTTCCCTGTGCTATAGGCAAGCTACTGTTGCCATGGTTGTAGGACTCAATGTGCACCTACATTACACAGATAGATGCACACAACCTGGCTATAATTTTGCCAGCACATGCTGCTCCTGACACTCAAAACCACATACCGAACATCTGTCTCCTCTCTAGAATGACGCCCCACCTATGTGGTCCAACCTGTGGGATGTCTGATGCCCCTCTGTCTTCTTTTCTACTGAGTGAGTGAGTGATTATGTGTGTGTGTGTGTGTGTGCGTGTCCACCACTGTTTTGCTAGTGTCTGGTTACAGGGATGGGGGCCGTGTGTAGGAATGGGTCCCTCCACTACCTTGATGGCAGGCCTGACCCCAGCAGGTCAACATCCATTACCACATGAAACCTAAATGTCAAGCACGGCCCCCTGCTATAGCCATTTGTCTTTCTCTGTGGGTCAGTCTGCCTGGACACTCACATATGCACGCAAACACACTCACCTGCTCTTACTTGAACAGCGTGACATGCACGAATGTCCTCCCCCACCAAGGAAGTTGCATTAATTACTCAATTCAGCTTGTGTGTCTACACCAAAGGATGAATATATATGGACATTGCTCTTCTTAAGAAAAAACTATAAGAATTCATTTCCTTTAACACGTCTGAACTTATCAGAGCTATCAACTGACAGCTGACTCAGCCCAGCTGTTGGCCAACAGTTGTTTAGCTTTAGCTTATCAGTGAATGGAGTGACTAACCTTTAGTGCTGACGAAGGCCTCAAAGTAAACTTAAGTCAGACAGTGTTTTTCACTTTGAAAGAGAAAAAACTTTTTCTACATTTGACAGTTACACAGAAAATTGTACCAAAGTTGAAGAAGTAGTTAAAGAATTAAGAACAAAGACTATCTAGACTAACTTTCGTCACACTGGCCATCTTTGTCTTTGATGTAAACCATTTGTGACAAGGTCACCTCATTCATCATTCAAACTTTTAGGTGTTAAAGCGTGGAAAACGTCTTGAAAAACTGAATGCCACCTCATTTATCCATGCTCACATCATGCATTATGTCCTTTTTACAGTTTTCTGCACCAGGCAATGTGCAAAAAGCATTTTTTTTCATCTGTTAAACAACCTCAATCTCTGTATACACTGATGAGCCCTAACAGCCGTTATCAGAAAAGCACACTGGCCAACTCCATCACTTGTTCCCTACATTACTGAGCCACAGCCATCCATTTTAATAGATAACAGTCAGGAAGGCTTGTGGAAGCTCCAGTGAATGTCCGCACACACACACACACACGCACATATATAAACACACGACTTGTTTACAGGAAGCTGTCAGCCATGTGTCCTTATGATAAATAAACAGCGAAGTGTCCCTTTTTTAATGATGGCGTATACAGGCCTGTATGCTGAATATCGACGGAAAGATTGAAAGCGTTCTCAAGGGCCTTTCCAACATGACGTATGGCTCTCGCTCTGTATTTTTCTCTGCTGCCCTTCATTTTTACACCCCCCCACACCCTCCCCACTCCTCTCAGCTCTCCTTTTATTTATCTCAGACAGCGGCTTGTGCAGGGGTTTTGTGGACGTGAGAGATGCCATAAACACATTTATCAGGTAGGGCCGCCAATAGGGAAAACATCAGGAGTATGAATGAAAAGGATGTGATAATAAACACAGAGAGAATCGCATAATAATGCAAACTGACTTCCTCGGGGATATCAGGGGGCATCGGCGAAGTATAGTGCCGATAAGGAACAGGTTGCCTCAGTGTTTTCACAGACCTGAGGCGCAGTGTCTCAGCACCTCATGCAGTGGCAGCTCAGGATACCACAACAATGCCACCTGCATTAGCAGTCTGCCCGTGCAGCACAGAAGATGCCGTGCTCCTCGCTTTGATAAATGTTTCATTGTTTATGCTGTCTCTGTCTCGCTTTCTTCTCTGTCTCTCTGTCTCTCCCCTTCTCTTCATCCA
This sequence comes from Datnioides undecimradiatus, assembly GCA_008933995.1. Classification (NCBI taxonomy): domain Eukaryota; kingdom Metazoa; phylum Chordata; class Actinopteri; order Lobotiformes; family Datnioididae; genus Datnioides; species Datnioides undecimradiatus. The sequence goes on from WARS01000012.1 coordinate 8,113,305, forward strand.
ACATGTACAGCGGTGAGTGTGTTCAGAGACTGGCAAGCTTTTTACCAAGTGTTGTTTCAGCGTTAGTCAAGCGTTTGATGTCTGCCTCAATTGTTGTTCATTGGCCTCCCTGGGCCGAGATCACAGGCAGCATTTATTAATTTGCAGGTTGAGGCTCTCAGCTGAGGGACCACTACCAGCAGGTCCTCCACATGTTTTTCTTTTTTTTTTAGTTTCTACTTAAACACTATATGCTGCCCCCTTTTTTGACTATTAGCAATTGACCTACTTTCTGAATCTAAAGTTAGCTGCACTCAAGGCAAAGGAGTCAGTTGATCGTTTTGCTTGTGAAAGGGGGGTCAGAGTGTTATCTGTGCTCCACAAAGACACACGGTTAATTGATGCACGCTGGTGTCACTGTGCTGATTGCTGGCTTTTTTGCCTTGTTGGCTCTTTTAAGCTGCCGTTTAACCCCATTATCTGATTAGTTGTATATATGTAGGGTTAGGGAGTATTTGTGTGTGTGTGTGTGTGTGTGTGTGTGTTCGTGTGTGTGTGTGTGTGTGTGTGTGTGTGTGTGTGTGTGTGTGTGTGTTTGTGAACAGGAGAGAGAGAGTCCTAGTTGCCTCACAAAGATGAAGAGCTCTCTTTTTACCTAAGGGGGATGGGGTTTGACAGTACTGTAGCGCCCCCACCCACCCTCCATCCGTCTATCGAAGCCCCCCCCTTCCACCTCACCCACCATCCCCCACTGCTGATAAATGTGTTTTTCTTAAAGGAAGGAGGTGGTTGGTTGAGAGGAGTCTCTTTTAATGTAGCTTTTTTCTGTGTGTGTGTGTGTGTGTGTGTGTGTGTGTGCAGCTTGCTAATGCAGTGCAGGGCCGTGCTGCGGGGCTACAGGCAGGCAGACTCGGAGGCAGGCCCACAACCTCGACCCCAGCATCATTTGTTTGGACGAGGGCCGTCAGCGCCTGTCGCGCGGCCCATGATGAAGTGTCAGTCGGTAATTGTCCCCGCGAAGCATCCACATCTCAGGGGGTGATGGGGGAGGGAGGGAGGATGGGGGAGGCAGGGAGCTGACAGAGAGAGAAATGACACCCTGGGCTCCTCCTATTCTTCCTCTCTCTCTCTCTCTCTCTCTCTCTCTCTCTCTCTCTCTCTCTCTCCTTTTCACTCCCCCTTACTCTCTACTACCCTTAGTTTTCTTCCCTAGTCTTCCTACAGCTGCACCTCATATGAAGGTCTGCTGTGCACTGGGCTCAGACCAGTGGCTGCCCTGGAGTTTCAGCAGGGGCCCAATGATAACATAAAGGGTGTTGTTTGCATCTACTGTATCTTTGTGCGTGGATAAAGTTGCTGAAAGCAGAACCGTGTGCCTCTGCTTCTGTGTAGACACAAAAGCGCGTACGTTGTTTAAACCTTGTGTATTTCATTTCCACTGTCATCCATCAACCGCTCCTCCTCCTCATTCAGTCCTCCATTTGTTTCCTCCTCATGCTCCCCACATCCCAATTATCTTTTGTACTTTGTACTAAAAATAGGCTATTTGTTTTTTAAGAGTCCTCTTGAAAACCTCTTTGGTCAAAACAGTGGCTGCCTCTGTTCGCCTGATCACCTTGAAAATACATATATATTTTTTCAGCCCTGGTCGTTTTGGTAATTAGATTTAGCGCAGGGCTTATATTGATCAAGTGATATCTCTATGTAATGAAAAGCTTTTACAGGGCGTACAGCAGCTATTTATAGTCCGATCCATAATGTGTTGCGTACGGCGGGGGCCCTAATGCACATCGCCTAGGCTCCTGTGCATAAATCGCCAGTGGAGGTATGAAGTCAGAGCCCAATATAAGTAGCTCCATGATGGAGGAGGAGTGGGGGGGTTGAAAAGACAGATAAGAGGAGAGAAAGGAGATGGAGTAGAAGGGGAGATTAAAGAGCAGACCAAGGATCAGGTAAAAAAGGGAGGAAGAGGGGGAAAATATGAAAAACAGCATGGGAGCAAGAGGATCCCACATAGAGAAGAAGAACAGAAGATGAATGCTGAAAGGTGGGCAAGGCAGGAAATGGAGACGCTGAAAGAGGCGAGGCAGCCAAGAGAGACGAGGATATGAAGGAAACCACCTTGAGATATAAGTCCTGTATTTCCAGTTTCCTCGTTCCTCCATAAGACCCCCCCCAACCCATCTCCCCCACCACTGCCACCAGCTCTCAGATGATGCCATGAAAACTGCAATGCATGCTAGATCAGTGACAGGGTTCCTAATAAAGGAACAAGGGGAGGTGAGGAAGGGAGAATGAATTAAAGATCGGAGACAGGAAAGCATGTGTCTGACAAATGAAGGGAGTGCAAAAAGATGGAAGAATGAAGGATGATATCAGGTGCAGAAGCAAGAACAGAAGAGGGAAAAAGATGTAACATAACAGGACAGAAGATGGAGACTCCATTATTTTGGCATGTGGCTTCCTATGACACCCCGAGGACAGCAGGTGAATTAGGAGGAGGCAGATGGGAGGCCTCCAAGTCCTTGTCCTACTGTCTGTCTGTCTGTCTGTCTGTCTGTCTGATGGTTGGCTGCAGGTGGAACACAGCCTGCCACTCCTGCTGTCTCTAAATGAGGAGCCCCTCTCTCCTCTTTCTGTTTCTCTTTCACACACACACACACACACACTGTCTCTCTCTTTCTCTTTAATGGGGCACTGGCCTGGGGCGCTAAACCAGCTCCCTCAGGAGCAACACACACACTCACAGCGTGCACACATGCTGATCACACATTACAGACACTCCTGGATGCCCTTGCACATGGTGTGATACATGCACACACACAGAAATGGAGAGGCAAAAGGAACCACAGCCCCCCAAATTATGCCCCAGTCTGTGAGATGATGAATCTGGTTGGTGATTAGTTAGTTGAGGAAGGAGGCGCACTGCTTAGGCCCTTTAATGGGCTATAATTTGGAAGATAACTGTATTGTCCTATCTCTCTTGACATTTAAATCTAATCAGACCCTGCTGGTTAGCACTGTGGTCCAAGATGAAGGAGCCTTGGAGGGATGAAAGGCTGCTAGCGGAGAGGGATTGGCCCATAGTGGGGCATTCATCCCTGTGGGCTGAGGCTGTGCAATTACAAAACAAGGCCAAGACACACACATTATTTCCTGTGTTCCTTTTATTAGTTATTTTATGTTTAACTGCCGATCAGCTTGCAAAGCCTTACATTCAGTGACAGAATAGCAAAGCAACAGATGCATCCAAAGTCACTTCCACATACACACACACACACACACACACATCCCCACATCCACACAAACATCGCTAGGGAGTCACTCCAAGGCCTCTCCTCTGCTCCTTATTACCACAGATGAGATGCTCAGTTTGATTAACACTTCTCTTTCATCCTCTTCATTAGCGGAGGAAAGCCACTGCAGCAGCCGTGGCCCATGAAAAGAGGGCATGAATTAGAATCCACTTATTCCATAGACTGCCACTAATTCCACACAATGGTGGTTAATGGTGGGGAGTAATAGGAAAAGGGTGTTTCTAATTGTTTCTTTGGCTGGTGCAGTGCATGCTGCAGCAGCTGTTTCTGTACAGCAAACCAGGCTGCTCATAGAGCCTGAACAAAGGCCAAACGCCAGCGATGGAGGGCCTGCACGACTCTGCTCGAAAAGAGCTCGCGAGCAATAAATGTGCGTAGACGAGCCAATTTCCTCTGGCGAAGCGTCTTGCCGAGCGAAGGAGCAGGGCCCCAGTCAATGAGAACCACCTGGTGCTGAGGGAAGTGATTAAGGTTGGCACCACAGTGAGCGAAGAGCTGTTTTGTTAAGGCGGATTGAGAGGTGGGCTCAGCCGCGTTTGGTTTGTTGGAGAAATATTGACATTAGGTTTTTGTCAGAGCAAGATCTGAGGCACAGTGTTGTTTTGTTGGTGCCCAATTAGAGAGAATTATTTTGGTTACAGCATGTGTTTTGGGGTTTCAACGCTGGTGCTGATTGCTGAGCGGGTTGGAACGTGGGACATGCCACAACAGTGGGGTTGTGGGTTCATCTTCAGACTGCACTCATACCAACTTGGAAGTCAAAATAGTTCAGTGAGTGGCAAACCGTGGAGAAGATAAACACTTTGTCTGCACTGATGGGAATTTTTTACTGAAACCACAAAAATTGTGTGTAAATGCACAGAGAGCGGTGAGAATATCATGCATGTTGAGGGGTTCAGATGCAGCGGGGCCCACCCACACAACAAACAGACTCTTTGGATAAAAGTCCCATGAAATGATATCCAGTGTGTTTTTCTGTTACAGCACGTCACTAACATTAAATTACGATTATCATCTTGAATATATTAGTATGTATAAACGGGGCCTGGCTAGGTGATCATATCAAGGACTCCAAGGCAAACACATTTGTTAATACTTAATTCAAGGGACTTATATCAAAATTGTCTTGTTTATGCCAACTAATATTACTGTAGAAAAGCTCTAATCAAAATAGGGTGACTTACCTAACAGCTAAATATGATGTCTGGTCTTGGGTCTTAGTTTCATTGTTCATACACTTTATTCATCAAATTAGCTGCAGAGATGTAGGAACACATTGCTACAACAGAGCCACATTGGACAAGAAATAAGCAGTTAGATGATTGTTGTAAAGAAGTCAAACCTGTAATTAGTGCTTGTAAAAGACAGCTACAGTCTTCATTTTACCATTTGCCTTTGCTTTCCTCCTCTGGATAAGTTTGACTAAACCTGTTGGTTTGTTATAAAGCTCATAATGTTTTCCCTCCATCTGACTTCCAGTGACCTGGCCTCATTCCCAGGTTGCAGCAATTAATGTGGTGAGTACAATATCATTATAACCCATAGAAATAGCATCCAAAACCATGAAAATAAGGGACCCAAGTTGTAATAAAGTGGAATTATCCTTTGAATTAAATAAAACATGATTATGGCGCCCCTCATTTTCTTAGAGACAGCCCCCCAGAGCTCAGCCTCTGAGCCAAGCTGCAGCACCATTCATCTGAAGGCTCATTCACTTTGATGTTTATTTAATTTATTTGACCTTTTAATTTAACCAGACATGTCAGACCCTTTTCTGCTACCTCTGCTGGTCACAGCAGGCTCCAGGCGTGTGTGGGTGTTTTGGTCAATAGGTTCAGTATTTCCTTGTAGAAAAGGGTGTGTGTATTTGTGTGTGTGTGTGCGCGTGTTTCTGTGTGCACATGCGTACCTTCACACAGGGGTTATCACGGCTGAGTGAATGTTGGCTTGCAGACAGTAGCACTCATCAGATTTGATGATGGAAACACATACCACAGAGGATCACGCGCGTGTTTATGTGTTTGCGTAAGTGTGTGTATACGTGTGCACTCAAAGGTACAGTGGTGGCATGCAGGTCAAGGAGGTCATGGTAGTCCAGGCTGTGTCTCTTGCCAGCATTAGCCTCAGCTTGTTTGTCTATTTATTTCTGCTGAACCTACTGTTCACTGCGTTCACATGTTCTTTCTTGTCATTTCCCATTTTCTTTCCCCATAATTTTATTATGGCCTACTCATCATTTGCTGTCCTCCTGTCCAGTGTCCTCATTGTCTCTTCCTCTCTCTCTCTGTCTCTCACTTTATCTCTCTGTTCATCTCCTCATCTGTCCCCAGCCTCGATCTTGGCATTTAGGCCTCTAATTGAGCTGGCGTCACTTGAATACTTCATGAAGCAGGAACAGCAGAGAATCCCGTCATTGTTTTCTGTGCCCTGCACTCACAGAGAGTGGGCAAGGCTACTGTGTGTGCGTTTGTGTGCGTGTGTGTAAAAAGAGAGAGAGAAAGACAAAGAACTTTTTTTTTAAGTTTTATTTTCATTGCATGTACATTTACATGGTCATTACACAATTTCTGTGTTGAATGCATTGTGCAGAAGACAAGATTCCAACAGTGACCATTATAAATACACTGATGCCTTTCAAAACCAATCTGTTGTTAAATTCATTAGTCGATAGAAAGAAAATGAAACCTTTTTTTTATTCTTTTTATATGTCTTATACAATTATGAGCTGGACTTCTTTAGCTTTTAGGCTAATGGGCAGACAAAGAAAGTCATTTGTAGGCCTCAACCTGAACTCTTCTCATTTCAGACTATTTTCTGATGTTTTATGATCTAAACTTGACCGATTCATAGATTTAAAAAAACTAGTTTGTTGCAGCCTGACATGTCTGATTTCTCTGGTTGATATGAGTCAACTCATAGCCAGCTCATTTAAGATTACAGCCAATTACTTAAAAGTTTGTCCTTGAAACAATTCAAGTGACGTGTTTAACATTTTTATCTGCAGTTCTAAGCAGATTAGATTTTTTTTTCCTCAGCTGACACGCCATCCCCACCCTCTCTCCCAAATAGTGAAATGAAGCAATAGCCTGCTCCTTTTCCAAAATGTGTTTGACAGCTACTTCGGCTCTCCACTAACAAATCCCAGCACACAGTTGCAGGCACGCATGCACACATGCACACACACTTACACACACACACACACACAGACACACACACACCTTGGAACAAATCCCTGGCTAGCTGCAGAGGTACTGATCAATCAGGGTTAGGTTGTGTGGTCTCCTTTTTTGATGCAGCACGTAGTTGTAATCTTCACCTTTCTCTTTCTGCCTGCAAGGCCCTGGGGCAAAGTGTGTGTGTATCAGTGTTGGTGAGAGAGTGTGAGAGAGACAAAGGGGTAGAGTGAGGTTGCTGTACATGGGGCTCTCAATCTTTCAATGAGTTTGCTTTTTTACAGTGGTGGAAAGAAAGAGTGTGTGAGCAAGAGAGGTAGATGGAGAGAGAGAGAGAGAGGGTCTGAGTTCTCGAGTTGCAAACGGAAAGAGGACCCACTGCAAGATGCCCTCAGGCAGCTAATGTAGCTAACACAGACACACACACACAGACACACACACACACACACACACACACACACAGAGACAGACAGAAAAAAAGATGGAAAAACTGAAATATGAAACAGAGGCAGCACACATCAGCACATACAGTAACAGACACGTGCATACACACACTGACATGTACACTGAATTGTGTGTGTGTGTGTGCGTGTGTGTACATGTCTTTGTTCTGTCTGGCTGTCCTCTTGGCACGTAAATCATAATGGATCTCATTATCCAGCTGGGCTGGCTTGGTGGGGCTGTCTGGTGGGAGATGATAGCTGGATAGCTCAGGGGTTGCCACCATGTACACACACACACGTGCACACACACACACACACACACACACACAAATTCAGTTCTACATCTATGTATGCATGCTATTTATCTGGTATACTACAGGAGGTATACTATAGGTTTGGACAACTACACACAGATGCACACACACGTATGCACACATATACACGTGCACACACATCTGTGTGTCTGCAGCCCATCCAGACACAATGGACATTAGTGGCTCAGCTTGCCGTCAGACAGAAGGGGAAGTGATGCAGAGCAGAGGGAGGGACGGATGAAAAATGGAACTTATCCTCTTACTCCCTCTCTCTTGTCATCACCCCCCCTTGCCTCCTCTCTCCCTCCCTCCCTTCCTCCCTCCCTTTCTCCCTTTCTTTCTTCTTCACCATCTCCTATCCGTCACTTGTTTGGAGGACACCGGCAGATGCTGGTTTGTCCCTCGAGGTGAGTGGGGCTTGTGCTGCCATCTTTTTCCTCCTTATCACAGCGCAGTCTCCCACACAGGACGCAAGCAAATCATGAATCACCCATACGAGCCATGCACAACACAACGGTTGTGTGATGGGGAAAAAAAAAGTTGTGTCCCAGTAAACATGTTACATGTTAGGTGAGTTTTGTACACAAACACACGCTGCTGCCATGCAGTATTGGAGCAGTGCTGGCTTTTATGTTGTGAATACAGGCGGAGCAGTTGGTTGCTCGTAACACAGTTAGGGCCTACACCATTTGTCTGGACATGACCATTACCCAAGCCAATTACTGGCTGGTGTACAGGCGACTCGCCAACAACCTAATGTTTTCCCGTCATGCCTGCCCCCCGCAAACCCCTCCCCTTACAAACACACACACAAGTAGGAACAGGGGGTGAGGAGGGGGAAATAGATAGAGAGGACGGATGGAGGGCCTGGGGCAAACCCCCCACCCCAGCCCATCCCACTGACTGACTGATACAGCTAATAAACTTTCATTTAAGCTAATGTTCCCTTTTTTCTTTTCTCTCCCCTCCATTCCTCTCTCTCTCCTCTCCTATCTTTCTCCCCTTGCTCTCTATTTTTACACCGTTCTTTTCCACTCTCCTGCTTCCTCCATCTCTCTCTGTTTTCCTGTCCGTGTACCAGAAGAAGGGCTGGTCCGAGCAATCGATGCGGGCAGTCCACCAGCCGGAAGCCCAGTTGGCCGAACAGCACACCACTCAATCAGTCTGAACAGCAACACAAAAGAGCTGCTGGCAACCAACCGAGGTAGACACACTCTCTATACAGCAGTAGATCCTGAGCTGAACCCGTTTTATAAATCAGGCACACACCGTGCAACAGCAGTCAAATGTGATAAAGAAATGTAAAAAAAACCTAGCTAAATCAACAACAACACGTCAAAGAGTCAAACTCATCTTTAAAATAGCAGCGACTGGCCGGAGCGATTTGGCTCTCGTCTCCTCTCCACCGCCAACCCCTCTATCTTTGGATACTCTAGGTGCTATGCTAATTAAACTTTCAGACAAAGCAACTGCTATGTCTCTCTTCTATTTATAGCAGCCGAATGGGCTTTGTCTGAAACCACATTTGGCTCGGTGTATACACAGTGTGGTTTTCCCTGCGCCGGTTACTGTGTCAGTATGTGTTGACAGTGGACATGCTCTGCACAACCACACTGTTCACAGTTGCAGTGTTTTAAACATTTTTCTTAAAGTGTGTGCAGCAGATGCAAATGTGCACGTGTGTATGTGTTGGTGTCTCTGCAGCGACTGAGTTCTAGGATTTATGCAGAGTTTCATAGCATTGTGTTTCTTTGCTAATCATAATACACAGTATGTGACGCCTGTGTGCAAGCTCACATGTGCAGTATGTGTTCACAGTTAATCTGTTTTTAAGCATGTGGTGGAAATGGGTCTCTGTTCTTTGTCTCAGTATCAGTTGAGCAATGAAAGGCTTGATTTTTTTTATATTTAATCTTTTGAAAACATCACTGCCACAGTCCCAAAAGATAAACAATACTTTTTAGGGATGTAAGTGAACAATTTCCTAGTGATAATGGAAATCACAAAAGGGATTATCTTCAACTACCAGTCCGCAACCCAAAAAAACATTAAACATAAAAAAATATATATCAGAGAAAATCAACAAATCTCAATTTTTAAAATGAGCAATCTAAGTTGTACTTTTGCCAAATAATCACGCAATTGTTTAAGCACTATTCTTTTATGTTTTGCAACATGCTTCATACAAAACAAGGGCAAAACAGAAAAGAAAGAAATGTGTGCCTGGGTACACTGTGTGCAGGCCTGCATCAATCTTCCCTTAATATTGAACTACAGTATTTACAGACACTGTACACTTGTTAGTCTTATCTGCTGTAACACTTTACAGGCCACATTGCCTTTTAAAATGTGCTATAGAGTGTCTTAACAACAACGTCCTAAGCCTCGCTAATTGAAATCATCTCTTCATGTGCCACAAGTCAGGATCCATTAAGACAGATTAGGCCCCGACAAACGGTAGACCACGGCAAATCAGGGTCATCAGATGGACAGTCAGAGGAGAAATCCCGCTGCACAAGCTCTCCAGCAGAAGGACAGCAGAGGCATGTTGTCAGGGAGTGAGTGGCCTCAGCACAGCTGTTAAGTACACTATCTGGCTCACTCCTGTCAAGGACCTTTTGCTAGCTTTTGATACATGAGAGGAGAGTGTTTGATTTGTTGAGTACTCAGCAGCCTGACGTAGAATTGCCTGTTTCCCTCCTTTACCCACTGACCTGCAGATAAACACACACCCCTGTCACTCCATTTCACTTTCTCACTGTCCTCTGAATTGCTTTTTATGCTTAAAGTCAGCAAAGAGAAGTTTCCCCCTTCATGTGTTGTGTGTGTACTGTATTACTGTTTGCAGAGATCGTCCCGGTCTTCCTTTTGCTTCGCCAGATTTCTGCAATATGACTTCAAATCACTCCATCCACCCTGAATCCATATAGGTACCACCCTGCTGTGTGCTCATCCCTCCTAAGGTGCAGGGCCCTATATGCTCTGTCGCTGGAGGTGTGCTACAGTGGGCGAGGCAGACAGTCTTAGTATTTTTTAATAAGACAGCAATAACAATAAATCCTACAGGCTAATCACCCACTCGCCACTCTTCTTCTCTCTCTCCCCAAACCCGGAGCGATCCAGCATTACCCTGCTGCCGCCTTCAATTACACCATTCATCATGCGTCTTATCTGGCCACTGGTTTGATTGAGTGTGCACTGGGAGGCGTCACAAACCCTGCATTCTCTACACCAGCACGCGCGTGTGTGTATGTGTGTGTGTGTGTTGGGGGTGTTGACAGGAATGGAAAACTGCATTTGGGGGCATGTGGCGGCGGGTGTATATGGGATGTATTGGGATGTATGAGTGTGTGTAGAAAGGCTGAAATGCAGAGAGGATGAGGGAGTGTGTCTGTGTGTGTGCCGTGTGTGTGTTTGTGTGTGTGTGTGTGCATGCCATATCTACAAGAGTGTATAAATCAAACCAGATGATTGTCCCCCACTCTGATCCGCTCTGTCTCAGCAAGCACATTTCTCTTTTTTCCCCTCCTACTGTCCCTGTACTTCCTTCCTCCCCTCTTTTCCCTCCTTCTTCCACCCCCCCTCCAACTCCTCCGCCTGCTCCTCCTCCTCCTTTTCTTCTTCTCCTTCTTCTCTGGAACAGATTTGTCTGGGGGCCCCTGTCTAATCTCCAGCAGGGCCGGGTGTTGGGAGACGGGCGACAAATTTTAATAAGCAACTGGGCGCTGTAATTTAGCAGCCTGGGAGGGAGATTAGGCTGATTGATGCTGGGCTCGCCTAATGGTCCAGCCTACGGCTCCCGGCCCAAATTGGTGGTAATGAAAGTTTTGTGCAAATTGAGATGGAGGAAAATAAGGCATCTTCTCATCTTCCCTCACTCTCTCCATCTTAATTCATTCTTAGTTCTATTCTCTCTGTTTCTGTGCTCCTGTTCAGTCTCCCCTCTGCTCCCTCAGTCTTTCTGACAAGGTGTGACTTTCTCTCTCTGTCTCCCTCTATCACATCCTCTCTATATCCCTCTTTCCCTCTTTCTTTTCTTTCTTTTCAATCCCCTCTTTCTGGCTGTCTCTCATTTCTCATCATTGTTCATGCTCTCTTGCTGCTCCATCTCTTCTCTTCTTCCTCTCTCATGCCCACTGTTATACCAAATTCGATTTGCTCATCTGCTCCCCTCTTTTTTCTTCTCTCTTTCACTGTTTTATAGTTTTTCTCAGGCCCCTCCTGAGTCATTTTCTCTCCCAACTTCACTCCATCTAGTAAGTTATTTACTTTTACTTACCTCCTCATTTGCTCCCTCCCTCCTCCAACCTGGCCATTCTTTGCAGGAGACACATGTATGTGTGTTTGTGTGCAGATGGGTCTGGAGGTGTTGTGTGAGTCGCTCCTGTGTTGTCAGGACAAATTCATTCAGATCTACAGAGAGCTGGAACGACAGGGCTGATGACTGTCTCCCTCCACCTCCTCTGTCAGTTTCTCTATCGCTCCCTGCATCTCCTCTGCTTTTTCTCTTCATCCAAATCACTCTCAGCCAGCCTGCCACTCTGACAGGCTCCGTCTGCCATGCGTTATTAGGCTTTGGAGATTTCCAGGCCGCTTTTCAGGATATGGCAAATGTGTGTCAGTGTCCAGCACCTTGTCCCGCTGGCAAACTCTGTATTATTCCATCTATTTGTCAGACTTTTTTTTTTTACATTATTACAAATTCCAGTAAGTTATTACTGAGCAAATCCCTGTTTAGTTATAGTTGTTTTACTGTAAGCCACTGAGTTTTCAATTTAATTTTATTATAGATAACTGCATTGCTGCTCTTTGTTCCCACAACAGCATTTTTCTTGGAATAAGTAAAATAATACCAATGACGGCTACAAAAGAGGGCAGAAACACAAATTATGATGGTGAAACTCGAGTAAGGAGACGTGTATCACAGGATTCTCTGTTGTCGACACACTACAGCAATAAGTGCTCTGCGGCAACTATGACAAAATAAAATTGACGTAGATTTCTGCCTGTGTGGGTGTGTGTGAGTTCGTATGAGGCACAGGAAACTGCGGTTTCATAAGTCATGCATGAGCAAACGAGTGTCCTCACTGAATCTCCAACTTCCCCCGACCACCACTCCCTTAAGAGAGAAAGAGGGATGAAAACAGAGTACGAGCACTAAATGCAGGAAAGTGAAGCGTGGCCTTGGGGGAAACAGCAAGAGGCAGCAAGTGGTGCAGGGGGTGGGCAGAGCTAATCCAGCAGTAATAGAAGACCACAGCACTGTATGTTGCATTTGATATTCTGGCTGTTATAAAATCCCCTGAGAATGGATGTAACGGTGTGAAATCACATGGGATTTCTAACCTTCTAAGAGTTCAGCTTATGATGTGTTTATGCATGTACTGTATAAGAGGGTGTGGGCAGTATAAACAGGCACGTTTTGCCACATCTATATCGTTGCACGTTTCCCCAGTGTGCGTGTGTGTGAGTGGCTGTGCGTGTTGGTTAGCCAGCTATCCAGCTCACATTCCCCAACAACAGAGCAACTGTCTTCTGGCACTTTTTCAGTCCCCCTTCCCTCTTAACTCCCACACAGCTCGGTACTCGTTGTATTTTTTTTTTCAAGACGATGCTGCCGAACTTGTCCTCCTCCTCCCTCGCTGCCACATTTAGTTATGCACTGATCTATCATTAATAGCTTCATTAGCATTTTTTCTCCTCTGAGGTGCTTGTGTATATAGTTCAAACTACAGCACGGATGCTCACATCATTAAACAAGCGAACATCCTGAATTCTCTCTATGACAAAAGTGGAGGTGGGTAGGAGGAGGTAATAACACCAATACACTTGGAGAGTTCCCAACATAAAGCATGTGCACACTCAACAAATAAGCATTCCCTCCCTCTGTTCCCCTTCAAGGCCTCCTGTAAAGAGTGTTTCCTAACTAATATTGCACAACCACTGTCTTTTTGCAATATCCTGGACAAATGTGAACAAGAAGAGCATTTATTCCAAACCCAATCTGCACTCCAACCGAGGCTAGAGAGAAAACTAGCGAGGCGACCAGTTTGATGCACAGCAGCGACGATGCAGCAGAGTTGGGTAGCTCAGCCCGTAAATGAGTGGCAACCGCCTGTGAAGTTTATTTTGGCAAGTGGCAGCCCTTGTTGATTGCTCACCAAAGTCTGTGGTTGGGATCCCACACAACACAATATAATCTTGCTCCCCGAGTCCCAACAACTGCCTAAATACAGTGTGGTCGTAGAGCTGGTGTGGGTAATTTCAGATTGGATGTGGCCTCTTTCCACAGGAGCTGTTAAGGCTTTGTAAGGTTCACACTCGGCCAGCCAAAGTGGTTTGTTAGAGTTGATTGTTTATTTTTCTCGGGGAGAGAAGAGAGAGGGAGGTTTGTATGTATGAGATGGATGACGGAAACACAGAATGTGGCTTGGACCGTAAACTCGTGGGAATTCTTAGTTCCTGGTTTCCTTTTTACAGTTGTAGCTTGTTTAAAATGTCCGGTGGTCAGGCGTGCAGTAATTTGGCCCTGTTCAGCACATTGCACAAGTGTTTATGCAAGCCAGTACGCCTAGCTGTTTCTTGGAGAGGCAGTGAGACGGGGCCATTTTAATAAATAAGCCCCTGGGACAGCAGGAACAATGGATAATGCTTGGCTGCTCCCTGTACTGTTCTCTCTCCTGCCTTTGCCTCACTGGATTTGATTTCAATTCGGTTTGTTCAAAGGTTTTTTAAAGATATAGTGTGATCGCTTTGATTATCTAGTTCCTTGTGATTATCCACTTCCCGTGATACAGGCTAGTGGAGGGGCAATAATGCAGGGAACCTAGAGCATATGAATAGCCTCTGTTTGCTGATGCTCTCCTCCCACCTCATAGTTTTATGGTGGCTGATGCTATGGGATATTAAACGGGCTGACGGAGCGCTTTGATGTTCTTCAGCCTTCATGTGATCGTGGGATATGCCTGATAGTATGGGCAGCAGGAGAAGGGGGAGATGTGTGTAGCAGGGTGGGGGGATGAGGGTGGAGGGGGGAAGGAGAAGGGTGAGGTGCTGATGGGAAAGAGACGAATGGCGTGCCGGTGTCAGAAGTGGTCATGTGCTGAGGAAAGAGAAGGGGAGAATGAGAGGGAGGATGGAAGGAGGGCTTGACTGATTAACCTGTTTACCTCCCTGAAAACGCTCCAGGCGCCATTCTGATTAAAGTTCAGTCTTTCATCTATCATCGCCACGGCCGGCTTGAACCTTCAGAGCTGCCAATACCAAACACTGTCAAAACTGATCGGGCCTCCAACCTGGGCCACCACCACACCCTCTAACCGCAAACCTAATGCTCCACACCAGTGGCTTCATCTTTAGCCGTCTTTGACTTTATTTCCTCCTTATGATTCTGTTCCTCCTCTCACTCCTTCTCCCCCATATGTTGAGTTTCTACTTTCAATATGTCTCTCTTTATCTTTTCCTCCCACTCTGCTTCAAAGCTTCTTGCTCTCAAGAAAAAAAAAATGGTGCTTGTGTGTTTCAGCGCGTTTCCTCCAGTGACGTGCATTCCCAACTCAAGGCTTTTAGCACCTCCAGCATAATACAATTACACCCGTTTGGGGACGTGATATTGTCAGCGGCTTTCTAAAAATATCTCCTCATTCCATTCGCAGTCGCACAGTAACGCTGTGAGTGGACTGAATACAGCGACGGGCAGAGGCAGCACTGCACACAATGTTCTGGCCACTCAAGCACAAATGTTAGCCCTTTAAAAGCTTTTTGCACCGTCATAGACCCGGTGTGTGTGTGAGGACAGTTGGATGGTAAAATAGAAGACAGCAGTTGGCAATTAGGTCCGAAGGGTCAGTGAAGGCAACACATGTGCAGTGAAGATGCCGGCCTTACTGTTTGAAACAGACTGTGGACAAACTTTGGCCTTCTCGAATTCAGTCGGTTCTCCCCAGTGTTGATCCTCTGAGATCTCCCTTCTCCCTGCTCCTCTGCCATGGGTGGCACAAAATTGGGTCAGTGCTGTGTTTGATCATGCTTTCAGTTGTTCCCAGGGAACCATTCCAACCGTTTTATTTTTAAAAAATGCCTCTTTGTTTTTCTGCTCGTTCTCAGTCTCTTTCTCTAATCCCAGCTCACTTTATCTTCCACATTCTGTCTCTCCTCCTGCCAGTGGAAGTTGACTAAAAACACATGGGCATCGGCCTGCCTAGTCATGCCTCAACACACGATCCTTGTTGTCAGTCAGGCCAAACAGCAATATGTAGCCAGCTCTCGCTCAACTTATGCTATTTGCTCTGCGTTTCCAAAATGCCAAGGTCGACATGGTTTCCATTTGTTTGGCATTTTGGCAGTTTGTAATACAAGGAATGAATTTGTTGCACATATTTCCTATGGATTTGAGTGGCAGGGTGACTTTTCAGATTGCTTGAAATGCAAGTAAATCCTTAGAGAATTAATACTTAAGTAGGACGTACACCTTATGTTGTTTTCAAGGTGAATATTACACAGTGAACACGCAGTTCATCAGATCTGATTTAGAATTCAGTGGAAAATATGTTTTTGGACATTTGTTAACTTTGCTTTGTGTTTCATCAAATATACAAATATACATAAACAGACAAATGCAGCTCAGAGTCCATTCTGAGCTGCTGAGGGCACTGGTACATGCTATATGTACATGTGCACATCTGTGTACACAAAATTAGCTTAGGGAGTGCCATTATTGGTCTACATGGACCCTAACCCCGGGGGCAACAAGAAAGGTTTAGGTGATTTCACCTCAGCACAGACAGCTTATGTGGTGTTACAGCAGCCTGTGATGGACTGATTTAATCCTACTGATGGTGCTCATAAGACACAGGAAGAGGGATAGACATGTGCACATCCACACACACAGTCAGCCTTCAGTCATACATGTGGACATAAGTGGAATTGTGTGTGCTTGTGTGTGTGTGTGTGTGTGCTTGTGTGTGTGTGAAAAAGAGAGGTCAGCAGGGCTAACACAGTCCCCTGGCTGTTCTCAAGGTTAATGTGGGACTGACAGCGGCTGCTATTAGCGGTCTTCGGATGGTTTCCTCCCCCCATGTGCGGAGCTGATTCATCCCGGTGGCAGCAGTGCATTAAGATGTAACAGCTTCACTCCCAGGTGTCACTCACCCCTTTAGACAGGGCCTACATCATAATTTTACATTTCCTATTAACTCCTATTGTCTACGCTCAAACCGCGATGGACCATTAAAGGGATAGGTGCTGCCGTTACCACCTCATTCTCATGTTTCACTCAACTCTTCCTATATGTCATTATTTCATGTCGTCCCATTGTCTGTTAATTGAAATACCACACACATTGTCTGTATGGTCCATTAAAGGGACAGGAGCTTTGTCCCTAAGTGTCACCACTGCTTTAGGTGCTATCTCATTAATTTTCATAGTCTGTGTTTGACTTACATGTGCACAGAGAGGTGGGGCTGAGGAGAGGAAAAAAACACCATCAAGAAGAAATGCACACCAGTGCATGTTGAAGATCACCCAAACCATCGAACAGCTCATTTACATTTTAATTCAAAGACATTAAGCAGATGCTCGTATCAAGTGCAGGTTGATGTTTAGTATCTTGCTCAAGGACGCTTAGGTGAGGAGGGTTGCACAGTTAAATGAAAACAACCAGATAAAGCCATTTTCTGTTTTCATGGTTAATAGTCACATTTTATTTTTAGTTGCTATGACAGTCGCAGCGTAGTGGGCTTTTTTTGTTTTTCCATTATATCTAATGACCGAATTGGAAGCTAGCACAGATTGGCAGGAGGCTTCGTTGGAAAAGGCTGAAAAAAACAACACAGCAATTGGAAATGGCAGCAGAGAGTGAAATTTAAAAAACAAAAAAGAAATAGATACACCCAGAACATTTTTCCTAAATGTATAAGTATTTTCTAAGTTCTTGAAAGTAGATTATCACTGGTCATTATGTCCCAATGTTTGTCTTCAAACGGGACAAATTCCCACATTACCAGCACCAAGTATTTAAATGTTGTAAGGAATCATGACAAGCAGGACTGGCAAAGTCAGTGTGCACGTGTTGTCGTTTGTGCGTGTGCGCATGGGTCCGTATGAAGAGTGATGATGTTGACTCACTGTCGGCTGGATGCCAATCAATCAATTAACCAATCAATAGTCATCTTGTGAGCGCCTAAGGACACCGGAGAAAATCTCCCAGAAACACTCGAATCAATTACTTTTCGCCTCAGCCACAGACTCACACACAGGTGCCCCCCCGAACACACACACACACACACACACACACACACACACACACACACACACACACACACACACACACGCATGCGCGCTTTCATTGATACAGTTATATATTTAGACTTATGCAGGCTTACATGTTGCAGTCGCTGCCTCCCTCTCTTCCACATGCCCAAACACGCAGGCATCAGATTGCAGTGCCATGGGAAAAAGAAAAATGAGTAAATTCTCTTTCCCCTCATTCTTCATCCCTCATCCCCTTTCCTCCTCCCTCTCCTCCTCTCTCTCCCTCCCCTAATGGAAAACAGCATTCCCTGGCTGCCGTCAGCAGCTATAGCCTGCTACACTATAACACAGTTAATAGATAGGCCTGGCAGCTTATGGAGCCCATGCATTTTTAAATGTGAGTTTTATGACTCCTGGAGAGCAGGAGAGAGGCAGGAATATGCTTGATATTTGTTCCCTGAGTACGTGTGCCCGGGAGTGTGTCTGTGAGAGAGAGAGAGAAAATGGAGGGTAGAAGCAGCAGATCGGATGAGCATCACAAGCTTGCTCTGTTTTGCTTTCTCTCGTTCTTTCTGTGCTCGTTCCTTTTTCCATCTTTTCCATCTTTTATTTCTGGTATTTTCTTCTCATTTGCTCAATTGCTTTCTCAATGACAGTGCTTATACTTACACACACGGACGTATCTATAAGGTCATTCTGGTCATGAACCCTGTTACTAAGTGGGATGTACGTATTTAGTACGTATTTATAAGCTGACACCAGCTGTTGTTTTTACATTTGTCCTTTCACATGCCTCCAGATGTCAGATGGATTTCTGTGTATTCATACATATATTGTGCGTGTGGCTAATGTATGTTCTTAATCCCGCAGCTTTAGTATTTGTGCAATGACCTTTGTGCATCGTCAGGCAACACAGTCACACAAACACACATAGAGACACAGACACACACATGATGTACGGTAGCCTATGCGTGTGTATCCTAGAGAGGTCATAGCATGTTGACCACCACTGGGTAGTATTCATCTGTGTCTACCCTGACCCACAAACCCCTGCCTCCTCTCTACTGTTTCAAACAACTACACAGATGAGTACTGTACACACACACACACACACAAAGTTGGTAGGTGGTGCTCTAAGTGATGTCACTGTGGCCCACATACTCTTGGTGGCCTGCTTGTCTTGCTGATGGCACCGGTTGGGAGCCATAGTAATATGCATTTCCCCTCCAGGAGGCAGAGGGCCGTGCAGCATGAGGCGTATTTCGCTCTGGGCCATTAAATGCAGAGGGTACCACAACAGGCAACAGTGCTGGATGATACAGTCCACTCTCTGACATGTGTCCGCACTGGAGGATAGCTGCAATACCCAGCTGACGTGGACGTTTCATCCTATATTTATATATAGAGACACATTAATAAGTGCTGAATTACTGCAGTCTGCTGATATCGGTCTGTGTTGTGGCTGATGTGCGCACACACTTGTGCAAATACCAGCGAGCCGAGTACTTCAAGCAGTTTTTTACTATGATTCTCCACAGACACACTAAATGGAAATAAGATGAATTTTCTTTTCATCACCTTTAAATTTAGGCATGTGGCATGTTGCACCTCTTTGCATTGTTATTTCCACATGCCAGTGAGCTGAAAGTACCGTCGGTTTTGCTGATCCGTGGCAGTTTTTCACCAAACAATGCTTTTAGGGTGCATTCAAGGGGACTTTTCGCCCTGCAGGAAAAACGGTTATGGCATTAAAAAATGAAAACAAAATGCAGAGTTGTCAGCTTTTGCAGGTACTCCACATGAAGTCATCCTGCAGGTTGCCAATAACATACGTGTAAACACAGATTTCTAAAATATTACTTGAAAGGCTGTATTCCTACAGTGTACCTGCTGATTGTATGAAAGATCATCATTTCACAGCAGCTCTTAACTGTGTTTATGTACATGTATTTTTTCAGAGCCCATAACAGCAGTATTTTGAAGGCCATGCTTTAACACATGGGCCACATAGGTAGTTGTCCTTGGCCTAAAATCCCTCTGGTTTAGTCCTGTAGCATAAGGTGGTTTATATGTCTGGGTACCTTCATACACGACAGTGTTTACCTACTCAGTCTTAGTGTGAAAAGCAGTTGAATGAATATTCAGATGTACACACAGTTACAACACTCTGTGGTAGCTTATTCAAGTCATTCAATTTATTCTTCTGTAAACAAGACGCTAACAAGCCCTCTGGAAATACAGTGACCTTTACGCTGGTGAGTCAAACAGGCTTTTTGCTTCACTCAAAGCCTGACACCAGCATTTTCACAGTTCCACAATCGCGGCCGTAGCACACACAGATTTACGGGGAAACGCACTGAGTAGTTGTCATGTAGTGGAAAAGTACAGGCAGGGACTAATGTAGTTCAGTTAAACCAGTTTTCATTCAGATTTCCTTACATCTTAATAAACCATTCGTTGTCGTTTGAATGATAATGTCATCCTTTTTATGACTGTGCCTTTTGTTTATGTAAATAGTGGTATTGAGTTGCCTGGAGGAACCGCAGACCCAGGTCCCTTTTAAGAGGGCACACCCGCTCTGCAGAGCAGATCGTGTTTGATCCTCCAGTGGGTGAATGGTGGCATAAACAGGAAGGGGCCCTGTGCTGTAGTGCGTCATCAGCTCTCATGTCATTGGATCTTCTGTGTTGAAATGTGCCGAAGTGTTTCGCATAACAATGTTACCCTGATATCCTGGATAGGTACACGAAGGTGACACAACCTTAAAGACACATGCGGAAGTGCTGATTACACACACACACACACAAACACACACACACACACACACACACACACACACACACACACACACTTGCACACTTGATTAGTGCGTGCTGGCTGGAGGAAAAATGAAACATCCTCCTGAGCCAGCTGTGTTCTGTTCCCTTGTGAGAATGGAGAGTGATGTAAATGTCTTGGTAAAAGTGCATGCGCCCATCTATGTTTATGCATATGGAATATGACAGCTTAAGTGTTTTGACTGTAGATAATTTGCGCGTGTGTGTGGCGTACGTGTCAGCAGGAGGGGTGTCTTGAGTCTGTTGGAGTCCTGCTTAGAAATATGGACTTCATTTGTGCTGGGCCTCTCCCTCTAACTGAAACAGGGTTTGAGGTGGATTGGGGGAGCTACCCTTCCCTCTACCACCTCCGCCTAGGCACACACACACACATACACACACACACACACACACACACACACACACACACACACACACACACACACACACAATATTGCATTGTGACCAGCCAGTATACAAATGGCTTCTCAACCTTTTACAATGATCACTAACTTAATCTCCCATTTACAGATGACCTCCACTCAATGTTACTCTGAGTGGAATCAAGCTAATTTTATCTACCTGGAAATGAACATTATTCACAATGGGGACTGTCCTTCAGAGGGAGTGCAGCTCTTAAGCTTTCTTTTTTATTACATTACTAATAAATGACAAAACCTCGCTCCTCTCAAACATGAATATTTGCTGCTTCTGTAGTCTCCACTCATTATAAGTTGAATTTATTGATGTTTACTGAATCAAGCAATTTAAATAAGTCAACCACGGCTTCAACAAAATATTTTTTTTTTCTTTCATTGATCAAGAAAATATCTACATATTAGTCAATAATGAAGTTAAACAGGAATTGCCAATGTATTTGATAGAAAAATATATTAATTCTCTGCTGAATCATCAGAATATTGTGCTCAGATCATAACTCATATAAGAAATATTGTAATATTTGTGTAATTGATTCAGTTGGTTTTATACTGCATTTGTGTAAAGGACCTTAAAACACTGGCTCCTTCCTCAGGCTCCTTGAGTCTTTTTATTTTGATACCGTAAACAGTCATCTCCATCTTCTCTGTTCCTCTGTGAGAAAACACAGATGAATCTACAGCGCCTTTTTTTAGAACAACTCTAAGTAACAATGTAAACAAACTTTATATCCTGAGGTTTTGTCAGATCAAGTGTGAAAGGAGGTAGGTAAAAACAGCTGAGGGATCAAGGGATTGCCAGGACAGTACCAGAGGGTTGGTGAGGCAGGACTGAATGGGTAGAGGCAGTGTGTAACTGTTGGGAAAGAATAACATGCACTACAGACCCCAGACCGCAGGAGGCATGACTCCCTCACCACTAGGAAACCTCAGGGCTTTCTGCTCCACGTTCTGTTTGCTCTCACTTTGCTTTCCTCTCCTGTGTGTGTGCGCTCTGCTTCTCCCCCCAGATTTAGAGATTTGCCAGATTTGCCATATTGCTTTTTCCTCCTTTGCCGTATTGCTTCCTCTGGAGTTTTTGCTACCTCCTCTCCGTGCACACTCCTCTCCTTGTATCTGTATTGCTCACTTCCAACGTCCCCCAATCCAGAGCACATTTAGCCCTTAACTCCCTTTCTGCAATGGCTTGTTAGCCCACCACCCGACACCCCCTCCTCACCCCTCTTACTTGGCTCCTTTCCCTCTTTTCTTCCCAGCTCTCTCCCTCTAACCTCCCTGCTCTCTTCATATTTCATATTAAGCAATCCTTTCCATGGAGCCAGCTGTGTAAACAATAGGGACCAGCCCTCCATGTTTTCTCAGAGCGAGAGAAAAATGCCGGAAAAACCTGGACACAAGGAGCTCGCCGCACGCCGTCTTCACCGATGATCTATGGCCCTTTGTCTCTCCGACCTCCTTTGAGCAGGAGTGGGACTTTCTGGGCAGAGTGTTGGTTTTTGTGCATGTGTGAGGCCGAGTGTTAAGTGTATGGGCCAGTGTGTTTATGCGGGTGTGGGAGCTTTCTGTTACCATAGCCCCCTGCAAATATTGACCGAGCTGAATAGCTACAGTGAGTCGCTCTAAAGCAAACACGGCATGTCATGCTCTGCCAGATATGAGTTTTGTCACCAAGTGCACTTGCAGCAGAAATAATCTATCTTGCTTAACTTACGATCTTTACAAGAACGCCCCTCTGCTTCAGCTGATCCGTGGTTCCCAAGTTTTGATATTCATGAAGAGAAAGTCAGTGTGCATCACATAGCTGACCCATATTTCACAGTCACTGGCCCATGCTACTCTTCTATCTATAGGTCCATTTTCCATCTATCTATACTGTCAGCAGCCTATTTTTAACACAGACGTTCCTAGAAGCTGCTAATGTTCCTGGGATGTAACTGTCTTCATCTGATACTCTTTATTTAAAGGGCGGGTTGGCGTGCAACTTTAGTTATATGTTTTATTGACTTTGGTTGACACAGTTAGTGTGTGGGTGTGCATCTGTTAGAGTTTGGCTGTGAATGTCTGTTTATGGGTATATATGCACGCATGCATGCAGGTGGGCAGATGGTCCAGTTCTGCACGGACAGCCACAGTAGCGCTCATTATGTGTGAAGGAAGCAGACTACCATCTTACCCTGACACACACATACGCACGCACGCACACACACACACACAGGGCTCATCCTTGGGTTTATTTTTTGCAGGTGCAGTGCTTGCTGGCATTTGAGATAATTAAAGGCTGACCTTTCTGAGGTGAGGCAGAAATGTCACCCAGCCTGCTTCACTGACAAGTGGATTCACCCCACAGGGGGCCTTGGCAAAACGGCTGAGGATTCTCACCGCCCTGGATGTGCACTTAGCACCCTTTAGCCTTCTTACGCCGCACTTTCTGGCTGTCACTGAGAAGTAGCTCCCACCTTTTGCTCTCTCACCCACGATGCCTCAGATTCTGACCATCTCGAAGCTTCACAGGTGGAAGGTGCATTGAGGTGGAAGGATTGTTGGGTCAGTCAGTTTGGAGGAGCTTAATTTTTGCTTGTCTTACCACTTATATGTCAGAAAGTAAAGAATCAGAAATAATCCAACATACAGTATAATCTTTGTTGCATAAGAATGCTGTAGGAATAAAGTTAAATGTAACAGCTAGATACCAGATTTCATAAGACAGAAGTTTGAAAATAGTTGCATTAGCCCAATCCCCACTAAGTTACAGTAAGGCTGTGCTGTAACATACTATAAGGCACAGCCTTAATGTTTGGCTTCAGGGTTTGTGCAAAACTAATTATGTTTTTACCTCACCAAAGCCCAGTGACTGTATGACAGTTCATGCATCACAGCTTTTGCACTGAAATGTGCATTTTTTTCGTCTCTGTGCTGTTATCTGTTTTATTAGACATTTAAAGTGCTGTAAAATGAGAAGAAAGATGGTGATTAAATGCTACAGTTTTCCCAGATCAGGTTTAAACCTTAATTTACTCGATACACCAGAATGACTAAGCCTTCCTTAATCTCACAAGAGAAACAAGAAAATTGTATTAACATAGTTTGTAACAGAATAAATCATGCCTTCAAGTGCACTATCAAATGCTGCATATGATCCAAGGTTAGGCAGAGCAAACTGTTAGAGACCTTCTCTGACCTTCTACTCCCAAACTTCTCACTAGCCTTGCGTGACCCTTTCTGGCACATCTCTCAGCTGGAGTCCTGTATTAGTGACTTGTCAAAGCGTCCCTCTCTGCCTCCACCCCACCCGCCCCCTTCACACCCCCACAGATGTGGTCAACTCTTTATGCAAAACCCAACCCATCCAAGCCGCTGATGTACAGTAAATGCAGTGTACTGTAAGACACTCCCCCAGGGCAGTAGGATGACATGCAAATGTGATTCAGGACATGATTTGGGCACACATTAACAAGCACACACACACACACACACGCATGCATACAGGCTGCACGCGTGACCGCACACAACGCCCATAAGCTCGAACACTTGTTGATGCGCACACACACGTTTGTCTCATGTACGCACATCACTGCACATACCAATACACACACATGCTCTTAACTGCGCCTGATGCACACGCTCATGCGTGCAAAAGCACATTGCTCCTGTAATGTCACGTCTCACTTCTGACGTATACATCCACCCACACTGCTGTTCTCATAAAAATTTCAGTGCATCGTGCTTGAGCGACTTCCATTATGTGTAACACTGGAAAGCTATACAGGCTGGAGCCAGAGCTCACTCTGTGCTGCTAAAGACCAACATTCACTCTGAGCTCGCAGCCTGTGAAGAGCTTTTTGTACAAATCCATGTGGGTTTTATCTTTAGGCCATTATAGAAGTATTCTAAGTGCCACTGCCTTTCAAACTTGAAATACTATGAACTACTATGTCATCACTCTGGAAACGCCGAAGACAATTACATGCATAAGTATATATGAAGCAGCATGCTTGTCATTTCTAACAGCAGATGCACCACATTGGTGATTTTCAAATGATATGCCTACAGGAAAAGAACAACATTCATAAAGTAGTAGGTATCATATAACAACATGATAGCAATCGACTTGCTACTGTGTTTATTGTTCTTCAATATTTGTTACCTCAGGCTGCTGTAAGCTGAACTACATATCACTGAGCAAAGCCATAATGATCAGTTCAAAGGTTTACACGTAACATTTTATAATGAAGTTGCAGAGCAATAATATTTCTTAGAAATATTATTGGCTGCGTTGTCTGAGAAGTTAAACTACTGTTATTGGCAACTAAAGGACACACGCCAGATGGAGTCATCCTGTGTACTCATGCTGTAGGATGTAGCATTAATGTAGCCACTGAACTCCAGAACATTAGCAACACATTCAAGTGTGGTGCTGCTGCCACTGACCACCAGCTGCTCTTGTCACAAAGATATGTAGCACTAGCAGCACTCACATCATGGATAATTGGTCATCAGGAGAGATATAGATCAGAGATGTTGGTGTGTGTGCATGCTTGTGTTTGTTTTCATGCAAGTGTGTGTGTTATCATCTCAAGTATGCCTGTTTTTTCAACAATAACCAGTGTCAGTGTTTTACTTTCTGTCAGTGACCTTTTTGAACTTTGGAAGTGTACGGATCTGTGCGTGTGTGTGATGAACTGTCTGTATGTTCAGACGCGCATCTCTTTCTATTTATGTACACACCAGAGTGTCTCTGCATGTCATGCGTTACTTTTCCCATCCCCTGTGGCTCTGTTTGCTGTGTTGTCTGACCGTCCAACCTGACCTCACGCTGCCATTTGCTTTTTCTGATTATTAATTCAACGTTTGCTGTCACAGCCGATTACAGTCTCGTTCCACTGTGACCTCTGACCCTTCCTTCTCGCTGCCTGTTACATGCCAAACACAGAGTTAAAACCAAGTGACCCAGATTGTTTGTTTATTTTCCCTACTACTGTAAGTGATCACATGCATTCCCCCAGGAGCCGCCCTCCATATAGCACCTTGCCTGCGTGCACTTGAGTACATTGAAATGAATTTGGCAGATATGGCCTAGCTATACTGTATAATGGTAAAAGAGACAGACAAGGCTATACAAATGGAGGCTGCGGTGGAATTGTTGGGTGCTCTTTGAAAAGATGTACATTAATGGCTCAATTCCCGGCCCCAGGGTCCCTACCCACTTCTATAGGCTGCACTATTGCGTCACCTCTTAATCTCAGACTACACTATCTGTTCCTGTTTTTAGATTATGGTCGTCCATGTTTCAGTCGTGGAGGTAAGTGTGCAAGTTAATTTTTTATGTGTACATGTAACACCGGCTACAGTTCTCTTCGCTGGATTTCTTTGATGCCTTATCATCTTTGGCGTTACTTATGCATGTTTATATGAGACATATCCTGTCGGCCATGACAGCCCGTGAGCACATCTGTACCACAGTGTGGACCATCAGCGGTGCAGCATTATGCACACAACTGCTCCCCTTTCTTTCTCTCCATATCAACGACCTTGTGTGTCAGCCATATCATATAGAACACATACATCATACAACAAGAGGCGCCCGCCACAGATATTCGAGAGCATCCTGACAGAGGAATGGAGGGGAGATTAGTGTGTGTGTGTGTGTGTGTGTGTGTGTGTGTGTGTGTGTGTGTGTGTGTGTGTGTGTGTGTGTGAATGCATTTGTGTGTGAAGGAGAGGAAGAGAAAAGAGATATGAGATATGAGAAGATAAAGAATAAAAGACAATCATGGATGTCTGGTTAGACGAGGATATACTTTATTTTTATATAAACATGTATGTACATATACATACATGTAGGATCAGAGGACAGCTGTTTGTCAGAGTTGTGATTGCTTTGTGTACATTGACAGCAGGGAGGATGTGGAGTGCATGTCAGCAGCTTTACCCTGCGTTGGTGTTGCGTGTGCAGTTTTCAGAGCAGATTATGCGGGCCCTCAGTCGTGCCTTGATTCCTCATTTAGCGGCGTGTGTCTGATCTTTGTGTCACCGACTGTGTGTATGTGTTCTGTCCTTACAGATGGCAGAGATTGTACAGGTGCTCAGTTACATTCTCCTTCTGCCCACACTTAGCTGTGGCTTTTGCTTGTATGTGTGTTTTGTGTATGGATGTGTGCAAACAGACTACTGATTGCTTCAGTTTTAGTGTCACTAGTGCATCAGAAAGCATTTGTCTGCTCTTATTCATGAATTTTATCTTTACTTACTCATACTACACTAATATTAAGATTATTATGCAGTTTAATCATCAATATTTCACATTTTTTTAGCATCCACAGATAAAGAAAACAATTAATGTGATAATAATTATTAATTGCAACTGTGATTAATATTGCAAAACAAGCTAAATTAATGTTCCAACATCGTTAGGTTTTTTTAATGTCTTCTCTAGCAGTAATAAGCAACAATAATGCAGTGATTTAGATAATCAGAGATGTTGTCCATTTTGTCACGCTTGAGTGGAATGCTTAATAATTTGATTATCTTAACTTCATGCCTAATTATAGGGATGGGGTATTCTCTAATGTAACTGTCTACTGACCTTTACAAAAGAGCCCAGTATGTCTAACCAGCCCTGATATTCTGGTTTACAGCTCAAGTATGTCCGTCTCAAAAGTCATATGAGTGCACCTACTGCTCTTCTCTCATTCTTCTCAAAAACATAAGAAAAACATGTTGTTCTTGGGCCACTTCCACTTCCTCTAAACAACAATAGCCGCAGCCTTTAACCGTGGCATCAGTGAAAAGAGTTAGTCGCGGGTGCGCCACAGAAAAGTTGCTTCGGGTGTAAGTGCATGGTAATATTTGATGTCGCTTATCATTCAGAACGGCCTCTTATGGTGCCCACACTAGACGTGGTAATGATAATGTTGAAGGAAGTGGCCCATTTCCAGCCGTTGGGTTCTCCTACTGTCCCAGTGAGTTGTAGTTCCTCATTGAAAGACCCAGTTCAGCGTCTGTGGCCTCTGGGTGTTGCATTAAAATATATATGGCTTTACATCACTTTAGTGCGTATTTTTGACAATACTGATGCATTTTACATGATCACACCAACGTGCAAAGTCGACTGCATCAAGGCCACATTTCATGATGGTAATGGTTGTGTTTCACTCGGTATTATAGAAACAGGGATAATATCTTGCAGGCCATTGTTAGTAGGTTACTTTAACTCTTCACTCTCTCGGTTTAATAGGTTGCTTCCTAGTGGAGAGAGTGACTTTAAAAGCAAATAAAACTATATCCAACTCCTCTGGGCTTTAAAAAATGCCATTAAAGCTTTCGGCCTAATATAAGCAAACCCTCCAGCCCGCAACCCCTGACCACCACACACACCAGCTCACCACAACAGGGTGACCAGAGAGCAGTTTGGCACAATCAATAAAAATACGATGGCTAATAGAAGACCAAACCCATAAAATCAGCTTTCCATCTGATTAAGTGACATATCGGGGCTCTGCATACACTACCTGGACAATATACACTCACAGCACACAGAGCAACATTCTTCCTGTAGTTTTGTAACTTATTCTCATAAATACTACAAATTATTCAACTGTGTAGGTACCTAGTCACACCCACAGTGAATCACAGAGAGCAGCTTTCTGACAGAGGATGTTGTACAGTAATTAGTGATGGTTACGGTGGAGCAATGCACAGACAAACACTCCCACCACAAAGTGGAAAAAAGCAGACATTCTTGTAGATGTTTCAGTTTTAAGACATTTGATATTGTACTAGGATACTGTAGAAACTATTGTTTCAATAGTTGCATTAGAATTAAGCAGGTTAAAACTAAAGCAGAACAGAAAATATTATTAAATGTACATCAGTCACATCTGCCTGATGCATGATCTGCTTAAAACAGTTAGTCATCCTGAGCCGACACAGTCACAAGATCTCAACCCGATTAATCTTAACTTGGGCAGCGTTCTCTCTGCCAGATCATTAAAACCCGAAATAATGGAACATCTCTCGGAAAATGGCATCTATCCCTACAGTAGAGTTCAGAAGAGTAGAGTTGAAGCTCCTCTACCTGCATGTGGTGAAACACTTTATGTTGGTTTTTCCTTCAATTTGTCATCCATCTGGACACGGCTGCCACCGGTGCGACCCGCTCATCTGTCATATCCCGATGCTTTATCTACATCATTCAAGTGGGAACAGGAGCACAAACATGTCAGACTTGACCCCTCTCTCTTAACAGGAGGTCATCCATGATGTCCTGCTGTGATTCATGCTAGAGTGCCACATTCCTGAGCAACACTGTTCATGCAAAGACACATTCCTCCTTTTCAGTGCACTGAATGTGTGTATGTGTATGTGCGCGTGTGTGTGTGTGTTGCAATGGTTTTACTTTTACTGCTGTGCATTACGTCCACTGACACTTAAAAGGGTCATTACAGTGTAAAAAGAAGTTATGCTCATGTTATGACAAGCTGTTTTGAAGAAAGAGCTCCTCTCCTACTCTTGTATATAAATTGTGGTGCTAGTGTAGGATTTTATGATAATTGTGTTCTCTGGGTTTATAATTGTCAGTGCCCCTGAGTGTGCTTGTGCTTTTTGCGGTGGTTACAGGTCTGTTTGTACACGTCTTGCTCTTAAATTGGAAGTAAACTTTGCAGCAGCAATCTCTAGTGGTCCCAGATTGGCGCCTTGGGTCTCACCTCTGGCTCCTGTAACTGGTGTAATTAGCAAAGTTTTCTTTTGTGTTGCCCTCTTCATTTATGTTTTGGCTCGTCTCCTGCAGTATTTGTAGTCTGTCACTGTTAATGAGCGTGCATATGAGCACACAAAGCTGCGAGGAGACATCACGCACCCATTGCTCTCTTCGCAGTTTTAACACTCCATTAGATAATGAAGGCGGAGGGGGTGTTTTTGTAACATTTCAGATGAGACATTACCATTAATTAGTGTCAAAGAAAAGAACTGTTTTGCTCGAGCACTTAAGTACAAAGGGAAACAATGTCTTTACCTTGTCATTGAAGCGCTAAATGGATCTCTCTCTCTCTCTCTCTCTCTTTGTTTTTTTTCATAGGCAGAGACTGTTCAACTGCAGAGAGGAAGGCCGTTCGAGCAGAGGAGCTCTGTCTTGGCATCATGTGATCTGCGCATTCCCAAGGAGCGCTCTACAGTGAAGAGAAGAGTGAATCTACGCTCCCTTGAAAGCACCACAACCACTAGCACCCCTATCACCACTATCACTCACTCCTGACTGCAGTCATCAAAGTCACCTGTTCTTGACTCAACTTGCCTTCTGTCTCTTTGCTCCCCCTCCCCTTCATCTTGAAGATAAGGAATGGCCGTGCGAGTTTCCAACCTCCCCAACGCCTCTCGCAAATAAGGCCTCTCACTCTGTTTCACAATACCAGAGAAAGGAAGGATAAAACGCTCTACTGTTGTCTTTTGTACTTCTTCCCCGTGTTTCTCTTTTTTTCTTTGTTTCCCAAGTGACTCAACCCTCAACACACACACGTTCACTAAACCAACAGGATTTTTCATCTTGGTGCAGCCATTTAAAGAAAATCAGCACTCAACTTTCCAAACCTAAAGGATTTCTTATTCTTTTTTTCAGTCTTTTTTTTGGGAATATCTACTCATGCAGTGCCCTGTGAGGGATTAAATCAGTACAGGAATCCGCACTGACTCCTCTTTGCGTCAGATCGTGTTAAGGTGGTTTTTCCGTGAGGTCTGTCTGTGACTGGAGGTGGACTAGAGCCATCATGGCTGGGAAGGGCAACCCGGTTCCGGGCCCCCACCTCAACGGCTTCCCAATGCCCACCTACTCTTACTTCTTTCCCCACATGCTGGGGAGCCTGTCACCTCCAGCATTGCCAGGACTCCCCATCAGTGGGTACAGCACCCCCTCACCAGCCAGTAAGTAAACTTTCGAACTCAAACCCTTTTTGCTTGCTCTGTACTGGTGCACGTTTTCAGATGTATTACTGCGCCACGCTCTGGCTCTTGTGCAGGTTGGTTGGTGAGTGACAGGAGGTGGGGGGAGGAAGATTTACTTTCCTTTGTGTGCGTCCTGGTTTACCTGTGCGGCTGTAACATGCTGTTTCCTGTGTGGCTCCCCTACTGCGTGTGTGTACATATGCTTGTGCCTGTAAGTCTGCTGGTAAAAAAAGGACTCTTTCATCTCAGCCTGTTTAGATCATTCTTAGTTGAAAGATGTGTGTGTGTGTTGGTAAACAGAGAGCGGCAAACCACACTCACTCACTCACTCACTCACACATACACACACACACTCTCCCACACACCCACGTCGCCTCCAGCACTGTCCTTAATTTACAAGCCCACACACATCAGCATGCAAACACACACAAACACGCACATACACACGGAAATGTCAGTATAGATCAGAAGGAAGTGAGGCAGGACAGCCAGAAAAGAGCATTGTTTATTTGGGGAGCACGCATTTGGCAAATGTTCCCAAAATAAATCTCTCACAAAAGCTCTCATCGTAGCCAACCTTCATGCTACAGCTCCTTTATAAAATCCATCAAAAGCCTCACAACTGACTTGCAAAGTTGCTTGTTTAAGTCAAACTATGTGAAAAATACTTTTTCATAAGGAAAGAGAAGCTCTTCTTAAGTGTATGCACGTATACACAAGAACATCATTTTAATAAAAACCAGTGGTCGGAGATGTATTCAGATACTTTATTCAAATGAAGTTACACCATATAAAGCGCTGTTTTTATAAGTAACTTTAAGAGTAACTCATGTAAGGATAATTATATTTTTAGTGTAGAAGCAGGTCAAGCTTATTTTAAGTCCTTCATATGTTCTTGCATGTAGTTTAATATGCATCAATACATGATAGTTTGTATTATGATTGTAGAGTATGTTCTGTACTATGAGGAAATCGCCACCTGAACTGAAATTGAGACATTTTAACACAGATTAACTTGTTTTATGAATTTTAGCTTCTTGAAATGAAGGATTGCTGCACTAAAAGCAGGAAAAGGGCACCTCAAACAGGCAACTTTCACCACATCACACTCAGTGAATCTGAATTTCAGTCCGCAGTGAAAAGCAGGTGCAATGATGTGACTGCACTGGCAGATTTATCTTTTTTTTTTTTTTTTAAGTAATTTGAACAATGTGCATGTAAAATCCTAAGGTGCAAAGCAACTATAGCTGACTTTCCGCATGTAGTGAAACATTACCCTCTAAAAAACATAGTGGACTGGAGGTATGAGGTAGACTAAATATCAGAGCCGCTGACTGTGAACCAGAGCCCCAAAAGTGCTTGAAATTCAGTTAAATTTAATGCTCACACAATCCCTGCATCTCACAGCAGACCGAGGAACATCGACAAACAGCTAGATAATCAATTAAACGGCTGTGGCAGCAGCAGAAATATCAACTAAGGGATTTCCAGCTGGTGGTGCAGACGTACAGTCGGGTTGTGTGTATTGGTGTGGACAGGCCGTCAGAGCGCGGCCCTGCTCTCACAGGTTCAGAGGGGGTCAGCGTATTGACTTTCTATCTGCTGGAGTTTGTGTTGGCAGTCGGCGTGGAGGGAAGTGAAGAACAGTTAGTGCCCAGCCCAGTCACTCCCACTTCCCCAATACCAGATACCCCACCTTGCTCCTGTCAGATTCCTCTTTTTTTTTTTTACACTGTTGCAAGTGTGTGAATATCTGCGTGTGTGTTTGCATCAGGCCACTCTCCCAGTGTTTGCCATGTGGGGCGGCAAGGTTCCTTCCCTTTTGCCTTGGACAAACATTTCCTGTCTGTAAACACTGGAGAGCCAGGGACACCGCAGCTTCCTGACGAACACACACACAGACGCACACATGTGTGCGCGCACACACACACACACATAAACACTCCTTAAAACATAAACACAATCTTTGCCCTTCATGCTGGCTCACTTTCTCTCACTCCTGCTCCTCCTTGCATGCAGATATCTGCAGGCATAATTCACACATGCTCGGACACACCCATACCCATACACAGTGTAACACAAACACACCCCGTCACCCCTCTCTCCTCCTTCTCTTATCCCCTTCTCTGTCAGATTTCTGTCCCTCCGTCTTGCTCAAACACCTCTTTATTTCTCTTTTCTTGTCTCACATTTTCACACACACCAGCGAAGCCCTTACCAGCCCTATTCAATGATGAGCAGTGATGAAAGAGAGAAAGAAAGCCAGCGAATGGACGGGGGAGAGAGTGAGTTTGTTTGGAACTCGAACTAGAGGGATTTACAGAATGTCAGATTGAAGGCGAGAGCATAGGACTTGATGGAATTCATCACTGCAGAGTTTCCGATTTGGGCTAAATGAGCACGACTGAACGTGTGAGTGCACTTGTCCCTGTGTTAAAGCTGGGCCAATAATGCAGCTTGTCCTTGTGGAGATTGCTTTTTCCTACCATTGTCCAGAAAAACATTTTGGTCCTTGACACTATAAAGGCCATGTTTTTCCATAAAATAAGCTGTTAAACACAGTCACAAACAGTGTAATTATGATTTAGACATTCACTACATTCATAGCTGGGATTAAAGGACACTTGTTCTGTTCCTCATGTTTGCACAGGTTGTCTTCGCACAAGGCGTTCACATACGTCAGTGTATCAAGAATGCCTGTAAGCATGTTTTGGAGTATAGTTTGCCAGCAGTTTTGGTATAATGGATGTATTGCTCCACAAAATGCTGTCTTTGTTGTTACTTATAGATTGGAGCGGTGTTGCATAAGCCCATGTATTTATATCTCCATCAAATCATGTGTGATACAGGTATAAACTGCAGATGTAAAAGGGGGTCCAAAGTGGACTGTGTTGACTAAGCAGTCCTGAAGCAAGCCTGTGCCATTTGATTGTAATGCTGAACTCATCTGCCAAATTCCTGCTTGTAGACCTTTGCTCTTCCACAACCTGTTTTCTTTCCTCTGTCCACACGCATCCTCCTCCAGCCCTTTCTCAGAGCTGTCCAACTCCTCTGCCTCGGCCTCCTTTAGCAACCCACAATAGACCAATTATTTGGACCAAGCAGAGCAGAAGGGTTAATCAAGGCCTGCAACACACTCCCTCTCTCTCTTTCTCTGTGTTTCTCCAGCTTTAGTCTCCTGGGTTATGTCTTCACATCACATTATCTGAAAATCATCAGGTTAGGTTACGCACCGGAGCAGATCAGTTGCAGATATTGATATTACATTTATTGCCTGCAGCTTTATTAGTTAACTGAATATTATCACCATGGATTGATCACGCTCACACACCCGCAAACGTGCACGCCGCCCGATTGAGCATGGACAAATCTGCACATTCAATAGAATGCGCCCATTACACACACGCTCACACACACATGCACGGCTTTCATTAGTATTTTCGATTAAATCCTTCGCGGCACGCGCCCACATGAATATGGAAATATCTGGCAATAATACCCCAACTATTGATCCCGTTATTATCATTAAAGCCTTCCGCTGTCTGTCACCAGCTTTAACACCATGCTATTACATTAGCACAGTGTTATGAGGGATCATAATGAATGGAGCCAGCTTGCTACCTGCTGCCACGGCGGACTAATTGGCTTTTCCCCACAGAGCGCTCTTGTTTCAGCAGCCACAGTAATTGCTTGGTACAGGAGCGTTTGCTAGTACAGATAACACACACGAGCACCATCTCTTCTGACTTATTAGGAGGCTTTTATGGCATTTATGAATGTACTTGTGGGCCAGGAGGAGAAATATGAAAGGGTATTTTCAGACCTCAAGGAAGCTTGTGTGTGTGTGTCACCTATCCCATTAAGCAGCCCGTGGCGGAATGCACTGACCGTAAGTAAATATGGATATGGTAATGTTGGGCAAAGGGTGTGTTTGTGTGCTGGTTTCTGGACAGACAGGTGGTTCCTCTCTGCCCCGGTGGTCTGCAGGAATCAAGGGGGCACGTCAGTACACTCCATGGGTGGCACAAACACACACACATTTTCACACACACAAAGCTTGCGCGGTAGGGATAAGGATAATGACAGTGAGAAACACTTGTGGTGTGCTCCCATTTGGCAGCAATCCAAAATGTGTGCGGATATGACACAAACACACAAGCTATTGACAGGGGCACTCTTTCTATCAAGCTGCCAGGTACCAGTCATTTAGCTCCACATGCAATCACACACACACACGCACACACACACAGACTCACAGACAGAGGCAGTACCTCTGGGAGCTGGTTGTCATTATTGGAAAGCCATTTGAAGGGTGCCGATACTCTGATGGCAGGGATGCAGGCTTTCTTAAACATGGCCTGTAGAACACATCTTGCATGGCAGCATAGCACTCATTCACCCCAGCTTAATGACCTTTTTAATTAACTACAGAGCACCGGGAGGCTGAAACATGAGCACAAGGACGTGTCCTATTCTTACATTTTCAAAGCGAAATTGATGCGACTTTGTGATTCTTGTCACATCGCAGGCTGCTGAAGAGTTGTATTCTTTGTATTGAATCAGATTACAGATGCACTGTAAGTCTGCCTCAAGTCATTAAACGTGATGAAGATGACTATTTCAGAAGATGGTGATACACAGAAACCTTTTGAAAAAAATGCTCTTACAGACGTTATGGTTGTACACTGACTGCACGATCTTTACGCTCGCAGTACTTTATTGCAGCCTTTAATTCCAGAAAATAAAATTATCAAGACAAGTCAATTCATATATTCTAAAGTCATTGCAGTGTAATACTCAAATGCATAAACATAAACATTTGTAATTCCTCTTAAGTGATTGAGTACTGCAATAAAACCATGTTGCCAGCCAAAAACTGTAATATTGGACAATTCTTCAAATCCTTTTTTGTGCATGGCCACCAGGGTCTTGTTAGGGACAGATCACGCTGCGTATACTCCTAATGTGAAAGTGAATTTGAATTGAAGATCTGGATGCTAACATGTCTGCGGCATTAAAGCCTGACTTGCTACCCAATCATGCCACTTTCTTCTTTGCTGCATGAAGGGAACACATCTGCAGCGGACATCAATTGCAAGATGTGAAATCTACCAGTCTGTGAAGGGACTCAGTGCCCATGTTACCCAGTGAAAAACAGGGCTACAATGTAGACATGCAGAATAGGCTTTGGAGAAAGTCTGCTAAAGAGAGTAAGAAAAGAGATGAAAGAGACAGACAGAGAATCACAGAGGGATGGAGCGACAGAGATGCAGTCTTTTTGTGCAGATGTGACAGAAGTGGGAGCCACAGGCTCACACATACACACACAGAAACACACACACTGGCTTTGGCAGCACCAGTGTCCCGTGCCAGCAACGTGTGCCAAAACATCAGCAAGCTTTGCCAAAAGGGGCTCCCACAAGAAAACC
This sequence comes from Datnioides undecimradiatus, assembly GCA_008933995.1. NCBI lineage: Eukaryota > Metazoa > Chordata > Actinopteri > Lobotiformes > Datnioididae > Datnioides > Datnioides undecimradiatus. The sequence continues at coordinate 8,149,400 of WARS01000012.1, forward strand.
CATCACCCTCTCCTCTGGCCCTCTGGCCTTCCCTCATATCTCCCTCGCTCCCGTCTGTTTTGGCCTCTGCACATCTTTTCTCCCCCCTCTCATTTCTCCAGCTCCACCCTTCCTCCCCCACTCCGTCACTACTCTCTCTCTCATTGGGGTTTGTCTTTTTTTCCTTACACGAGCCATCCCTTGTCTCCTTTACACTCTCATCTTTCTTCTTCGTCGTAGCTGATCATCCCTCCACACTCCTCATTCCCCACGCCTCTCGTTCTCTTAATACCCTCCTCTCCTCCCACCCTCCCTCTCTCCACCTTACGACTTGACAGAGCTATCATTACCCTGCCACCTATTTACTCGCAGCCTGTTATTTTCCATTTGCTTTGAGGGGACCTGGGGCCAAATCCCTGCCCAGAATACTTGATCCCAGCCACAGGATTTATCCTAGAGTGGCTTGGCAAGTGTGGTCCACTCCCCCACCCCCTCCTTCTCTCACTTGTTCTTTTTCTCTCTCTCTTTTCTTTCTCTCTCTCTTGCTCTCTCGTTCTGTCTTTCTTTCGATAGGTTTTTTTCCCCTTCCATGGTCGCTTATGCAAATACAGGCCCTCCTTTTCAAAGAGCTGTCTACCCATAATCCGATGGATGGCTCCATTTTAGTAGCGCTCCACACACACACACACACACACACACACACACACACACACACACATACATACACATGCTCAAACTTACACACACATTTGTGCACACAGAAAGGCAAAATGCGTGACACACTCTATTAGAGATACAAGGACACATGCTATCTCCCATAAACATTCACACCAACTGGCACATACATGCACACATGTGTACAGATACATACACACACACACACACACACACACACACACACACACACACACACACAACAGTGACACACGAGCACAGAGAGAAAACCCTCCTCTGCAGCGCGGGTGTTATATTTTGAGCAGTGAGCGCTTTAAGCTGTAGTTGGGCCATAACAACTTCAAAACCAGCAGGCTGTCGCCAGCAGCCATGCAGCACTCAGTTGGGTAAACACTGGCATAATCTAAATCTCTCTCTGATGTGCCAGCGCAAGTATCTTTATTTCTGCTCTCTTCAAAGGCCCCGCAAGGAAGTCAAGACAAGGGTAACGAGATAAGGACTCCTCCTTTTTTCCCCTCCTTCTCCACGGCTTCCCTATCCTTTCCTTCAACTCTCGCAGTGACCCCCTTCTCCTTCCTTTTATCTCCTCTCCTCTCCCCTCCCCACACACACACACATCTCTGTCTTCTTATGCCCTTTTTGCAGCACCCATTGCATGCAGCCATAATTCACACTGCCGCATACATTCAAATGTCAATGACTCTCTCACAGGCATCATTCCTCTATTGTCCTTTGATAAGCGGTCGGGATGACGGCATCTGTAAAATATAGGGCAGTTACCTAATGGAGGAGACGAGGGAGGGAAGGAGAAGAGAGAGCTGAGGAGAGGCTCTGAGAGGTTGTGCGGGTCTGTCCCGCACAGCTCAGAGAGTGATTGAATTATCAAGCAGAGCTTTGCTTGTTGTCCAAGGGGGTTTCAGAGGGAAAAGCCCTTTTCTCAGCAGCTAATGCGCTTTTTCAGCCTAGCACAATGGCTAGCTGTGTTGCGCAAAGGGGCTAAGGGAGCTCTGTTCGGCCAGAGCTTATGGGGCCACCAGCTCTCTCTTGGCACCTCTCTAAGGGACCCCTGGCCACACTTAACCTCAAGCCTGTCTGCTAGCATTAGCACATTGCCTCCTCACAGTGGAAAGATAATGCACTGGTGACAGCACAGCACATTACAGGACTAAGTGAACCACTGAATAACTAGTGTACAATGAAATCTGCTGTTTTAAAATAGTCATTAGTATTCTGGACATTTAGGGACACTCACCTGTTATCGCCTTCTGAGTCTGACAGGTGTACTTTCGCCTCTTTCAGTTCTGTTCTTTGTGAAAGACAAGCCTTTGTTGCCTCATGATCTTGCTCTTTTAGTCAAGGCTGTAAGGCATTGTATCAAGTTGAACACTGAACCCTTGAACACTGTTACAATACTGAAATCGTTTTCAACTGTGGTTCATGATCCTTTTAAAAAAGGAAATAAAATGTCTCTTATTCATTCAGAGACATTTTATTTTGTAAGTACCTGTCATTCAACCCCGAGTACCTTGTGCGTAATATCCTCAATTTTCAATGGGGATAGAGGTCATGTGACTTGAGTGAACGTGCTTCACACCTTTTATCTTTCTTCATGTGAATAGAGAGTTATTGTTGCTGCAGTAAAAACCAGTAATGAGTGTGTTTGGTAGCATTTTGAGTGTAAATGCAAGAAGTGTAAGAGTGAAAGGTAAACCAAAGCCCCGACTGAGACTCGAGCAGCTGATAAATTCAGTTATAGGAACAATGTTTCATGAGCAAAACTCAAATACACCTAAAGTACAGACTTTTCTGTCCAGATAGGATCTAAAGCATGGTCTGCCAAAAAATAGTAGATATTCATGAGAGTAATTATCACTGCTGCAGAGGGGAAAGAAATACTGACATATGCGCCCCAGACGGGGTTAAAATCACCAATCAGCACATGCGATATTAAAATCAACAAACCGCCCTTACACAAATAAATTCCATCTGAACAGTGTATCCTGTCTGAATGCGCTGCACGAAACACAGATGTGGGCTGTAAATTCTTAAATCATATGAGGTCCGCAGGTAATTCTGGTTCAGTGGAACTGGAGCTTTAGTACAATCAGAAATAATCTTTTGTCCTTACAGTAGACTTACACTGAAGGCTGCACATTGATGCTAAATGCCCTTTGTGCTTGTGTGTGTGTGTGTGTGTGCTGATATACTCACTGGAAACAAAAACCTTCTTATGAATTAGTCAGGAGGTGGATGATCACTCCTGCTCCTTCAAGTGTTCTATTTAATAAACTGATCTGACAACTTATTGGAGGTAACAGTTTTTGAAGATCTTACTTGTGATTTATTTATACAGCACGAGTCAAACTCTTTTTTAATGTTTTGTTTTGGGGTTTTTTTTAAACTTTTGATTTCTTTTACTGCACCTCAAAATTGAATTGCCTTGAATTTCATCTCTGGGTTTCAAAGCATTAAATGTGGCTGGATTTTCTCTGTCATTCTTCTTCACTTTTCACTCTTTTGCTTTCATTTCTCATCCTCTCTGATCTCTCTGATCTCTTTTACCCTCTCTCTCTTTCTGTGCAGCCTCTCTCTTCTTCCTTTTCATCAGGGACAAACAGCTGTTCAGCAGTTAACCTGTGATCAGTGTTGAGAGGCACCTGAAACCTGCAGTGGCTTTCTCATCCTCACTCATTCCTACCCACTGTGTCTGTCAGGGACACACACACACACACACACACACACACATTTATGTATATACATATATATTTTATCGACATGTAACCGTCTTACTCCTTTTCACAGAGACATCCCGTCACACTAAGTGGACAGAGGTGATGTGATTAGTGACACAGCATTGCCCTTCATTTGAAATGGCCTTCTAAACAACTGGTGTGCATTATGCCTCGATTAACCCCCTAATTCGGTCTGTCTCACGCAACAAACAGATGTTCCCACGCTTTCACAGTCACACCAGCCCATAAACTGTGTGCCAGGAACACGCAGCCATTTCTGCACTTTTCCTCAGCCTCTCTGTCATGACCTCTTTACCCTGAGCTTTTTAACAAAAAGACAAGTGGCCATAGTTTAACGCACAACAGAGAGACACGAGGGATACTGAATGGTAGCCTCTCTGTCATGGATTATGTTTTAATTAATCTCTGTCTTTAACCCTGCTTTGTGTTGGGGGATTAGACTGTGTAGGATTTCCAGTGTTGGTGTGACACATGAACTGCTGATGATTGCAAAAATGGTTGGATTCAGCAGAGTTACTGAGGAATTCCACAGTCAGTGACATTGACTGATCATCTGCTCCCGAGACAAAACCTCTGCTCTTTGGCTGGACACGCACGCACACGCAAGCACACACACGCAAACACACACAAACACAGGACTTGCACTGACTGTGACAGAACATTTCCTTTCTTCCAAGTGGTTTTACGGATCTTGTCCCTCTCTGTTGTCAAAACGTACACGATACGCAAGCAGACAAAATATATCCCACTGCAGGCCAATCAGGGATGTTGACAGTTTGTCATTGAAAATTCTCCCTGTGAGGTTCAGGAGAGGAAAAACCAGCCATGGTGCTTTAGTAGTGAACGATCGTCTATTAGAGGTCAGTGCTCCGCAACAACTGTAAACACTTTTGCCTCCAGACGTGGCCCTGACGTAATTTATTGCGTGCATACCCCTGCCTTCATGCTCATGGATGTTCTAGTTGATACAAATGTGGTTTTAGTTTTGTAGTTTGAGCCATCGATGTTATTATTACTCACCAAGTGATTTGTTAGATTGCCGCAATACCCCAACAAAAACAGGTTACGAAACTCAATTCGGTCAGACAGGTTGTAAACAAACATAGTCAGCCAAATATATCTGGCACAGAAAACATAAACAAACTGTGCACTTATCACTTAAACAGTGTTTTCGAAATCTTTGGGAATTGTCAACTTGTTTACAACTTTTCTGGTTATCACATTACTCCATAAAGGATAGAACATTTACTGTCACTAGACTGGAGTTGTCCTTTTAAGTGAGCTCACACACTGTGACTCACACATACTGTACACCCACATGCAAGACATCTTAAAGGTAAAAAGGCAGTGGTGACTGATCACAAAGGACGAGATGGAGCAACACTATATACCTAAGGTCAAAACCAAGCCCTCCCCCTCTGACCCGGCGACCCCTCTAATCGCTCATTCTTTGAAAGAAAGAGACAAGACTGAAGAGGAGGTTAGGAAGAGGGAGAGAAAGATCAAGGGAAGGGGAGAGTGAACGAGGGAAGTGAAGGGCCCCTGCAGGCATCTTAAATCATGGCAGGCCCAGACATACCCTTCACCAAAGAATCAAGAGGAGATTCACACTTTCCACAAATGACCAGCGACTTACTTTAAATACCTGCAGCAAGTTGCAGGTGGGGGGGGGTTGGGCTCTTGGCAGTGGGCGACCATCCTGCTTTCAGGTTGCTTTATTCCCCCTCAGTACCAAACTCTCAGATGTCTACACGCAGGGAATTGCACAGATGCAGCTTCACTTATATCACTTGATTTGTTTCATACATGTGTTTATGCAGCAGAATGTAGGTAAAATGTCTCTGTTTACTGTTAATAGAGAGAGAGAGAAAGACACTGAGGGAGGCGGAGGTCAGGTGGTGCCAAAGATGGGATTTCGCTGATTCAATATTTACTCATCAAACAGAACTATTTCCTGTAAGCACTTGGCCAAACTCTCGCTCTCACCACCTCACTCTTTCGCTCTCAGTCTACTTGTGTGTTATATCTCTTTTGGCTAGTTTTCACTTGTTTTCTCCCTCCATCCCCTGTCGTTTGTCTTTATCTCTGACATCTTCTTTCTCAAGGATTGACTTCTTCTCCCTCTCTCTCACCCCTGTAGGCCCTTCATCTCTTTTGTCATTTTTTATGGCTCTGCTCCGACAACAGCCGTGACCAGAGATATTACGCTCTGTGGTTCATCCGTATGTTCCATCATTGTGAACTGAGTTGGGTGCTGAATTGGTGACACTAATCTCAGGTGAAAACTGAAGTGCTGCTGGGCTGAAGATGTGTTTAAAGCACCCACATTATAGAATTTGTATCCTCTTTGCTGCAATGTCCATATTTGAAAAGTTGTCTCCTGTCATGGTCACAACTTTGTTTTGCGTCAGAATCAACTCATGTGAACACCTGCAGGTAATTTGACTGAGGTTTTTTGTTTGATGTGTGAGTGAACTTACACACTAATAGACATACAGCAGTAGTCCCCAAGAAAGCACACTGGTTTTGATGATATTGAACTTTGTATGTCTATGTAGTTGTCTTCGATATGATGCCTTTCATCACTTTAGACTGGATAGATGAAGATGTAAACTGCAAACTGAGTGGTTAAGACATGCAACCACAAGGTGGTAATTCTAGTGTGACCCTGCTATCTCTGTCTTCATACCCCCAAAAGACATTAGACACTGAATAAGCGGTGAGCAAACATCCGTCTATCCGCCCACGCATCTATCCAGCCAGGCCGAGAGGTTCAAATAGAGCTGATGATTGAGCTGTGTACACAGTGTGAGTGAAATGGTTTGACTTTGGGAGCTATGCTGCTTTAAATATTATACTAGCTGAGGTTCTCATGGGTGTGTGCAAGTCGAGTGAGTGTGTTTTAGCATTTGATTAAGCTCAGGAAATGTCCACACCTTTAATTTTCTATGTGTGAGTTTGTCTTTCTTTGTGCATAGGTCGGTTTGGCTGTTGAGCCAATGTACATTATTTATGTGTGCATACACACACATACCGCAGCTGTGAACATTGCAAGGACGGTGAGTGTGTTTCTGGAGAGCATTAGGTGGTTTTCTGCTGGGAAGACAACTATACGGCTTTTCCCTCCCTCCTAAACTGAAAAAAGAAGGCGCTCAGTCCTGGCAGATGTGCTGTCAAAGCCGGCGTCTTTCAGGCCTTTGAAAAATAGCCTTTATGTCAAAACCAGCTCGCTTGGACTGAAGGTACACATGGAAAGTAGTGGAAGAGCTCCAGGGGAAAACGTTTTGAGGGGAATATTTTAAATCTTTATCATGAAGGTAGTCGTCTGTCTGTCGACACATTTGGTGTGGCTGCTTGTACTGTGTGCCCAGAAGCTGACGTAGTTTTCCCTTGTGGTGCTTTTGTGCATTTCTGTGTGTGTGTCTGTGTTAGCGCACGTGCATACATTTACATACATACTATCTATCTATGGACCCCACGTAAATGGGCCTCAAACCAGGAAGAACATCCTTGGATATTGAGGTCTCTCACGTCCTCCTGAATCTCGTTCTTTTCTTTCCATGAACTGCATTGTTGTCAGGTCAAGAGCTCTTACTTCTCTTAGTCCCTATTCCCATCTTTTTCCCTGTAATTGTCTGTCAGCAGGCTCTTCAAAAGGAAAGAGCAATTTTCTGATGCACAGCCAGACTCAGCCAGTTATTGTGAAGGACTACGTCGAGTTGTTTGTACTCAAAGTATGTGCCATTCACATCGGCCCATTTATCTCCCTGGAAATATACAAACAAAAGTTGTTTTGTACTTTTGTTATTATCAGAAAAAGGGGTATAGATTAAGTGGAACCAAAAATATGTACTGTATTTTCTCAAATAACAAGCAAAAGTCAAACGGGCTGAGTGCTTTGTCATCACTAACAAACAAATGTCACTCCCAAAGTAATGCCCTGTGAAAAACATCAAGGGTAGATTAAATAATAAAATATGGTGCAAGGCAGCTACGCATAATGTGTATTTAATTTTCTTTAATTTATTAGATTCAGAAACGTAGTGTGTACGAGTGGTGCTGATCTGCTCCTCTAGCTTTCTTCTGCAAGGGAGCAAATAGGCATATTTACCAAAATGTTCCTGAAAATGGTTCCTTTAAGCTAATGAGAAGGGACTTTCACACTGAACTTGTCTGTTCTACAGTTTTATTAAGCACATACATAGCTTGCAGTGCAATCAATGGCAAGAGTTTTCAAGAGCTCCAGTGTAATTTTGATTCCATCATTTTGCTGCCTTCATTGATAACTGTTTTACATGCCGGCGTAGCAACATGCAAAGGGCTTTACAGGTCTTTTACTTTTGTCAGGAATACCTCAGGTGTTGTGTTTCAGGACTTTGAGAAAGCAGTGAAATTAAAGCTTAGTCTAACACACACACACACTCGCACACACACTTTGAGGGAAGTTCGCTCCTCTCTCTGCAGACTTCAAAGCTAGCTGTCCCTTGAGGAACTTCAAACGCTGGGGAGGTCATTAAAAGACAAAAATTATTTTCTGTAAGGTTGTGATTTATTTGATTGAAAAATGAAACCACTAACCCAACAGACATTATTTTTCCTTCCCAGGGCCTGCTATACCAGGCAGAACCTAAATTGCTACCAGGTGGGAATCCTCTTAAGAGCAGAAGGGTTGGCCTGAAGAGTTTTCTTGGTTGCTCTTGTCTTCCACCCTCTCCTTCAACTCCATATCTCATTTTGTCTCTGCCCTTTTCTCATTCTCTTGCTGCATTTTTTGAGAAGGTCATCATTCATTAATAAATTAAACTAAAATGCACACACCAACTAGTGTCTTTACACCCTTATGTTTGTGAGTGCAGAAATGTAGATGATTATAGTCTCAGGATGTTAAATGGCATCCTTGTTATTTGAATATTATAGGTAAGTAAATGCAAAGAACATAACTTAAACTTGGCACCAAGCTGTAGCTATGTGCACTGTGTGCGTGTGGAGTGTGCAAGCATGTGATATGTGTGGCTCAGAACACACCAGGAAGTTCAGCTATCTCTCTTATTTTCTTCAATTTTATGAAGTGCAATCATGAAGCTCAAGTTAAAATACTTGATACACACAGGTACACATCTTCACACCACAACAGTCTAACAATGAAAGCATATAATCCTCTTGATATTATGTCTAAACACACTGAACAGCGTCTGAAGATGGACTGGTCCTTCTGTAGAAGCATCTGCTCCAAGACTTTCTGTGGGGGTAAATGAAAGCAGCCAATTGGACATCGAAATATCCACTTATCCAGCCATTAAAGCAAATCAGTGTTTACACTTGGTGGTAAGAAGTGCAAAGTGGCTTGCACACCAAAATTCCCTCTACCACAAAACAATGCATGAGGCCGTGCTGGGTGTGTTTGTACTAGGGACTAGTTAGAAAAATGTAAATGCTTAGAAAATGCCAAGACATTGCATTATTGCCCTCATCTTGATAAACAAAAAAAGCAGCATCTTATGAAGTGTATGGCATGCATACTTGACACTATGACATGCATCTTGCTGGATGTGTCTCATTCACATGAATGAGGAAGCTTGTGTGTTTTTCTCCTGACAGAATGGGAGGGTGCTGATGTTTTCTTTTATTAGCTGGGGTTTGTGTTTGTGGGAATGTCGTCTTGGCTGTGTTTGTCTGTTTGTGCTTGAGAGGAGGAAAGAGAGATTGAAAAAGGTGTTTTTCACAGCTTACAAGCCGATATTCTCACCAACTGTCTTGCGCTTTCAGCATTTTGGCTCCTCTGCTCATGATTCACTCATTTTGAGTGTGTGTCGTCCATCCGCCTAGATATGTTTGTTTATGAGTGTGTCTGTGTGCTCCTGTGTTTGCGTGCATGTGCAGCACTGATGAAATTGCGTCTCCTCCTCCACCACCTCTCTTCTTCCTCCTCCTCCTCTTCCTAATGTTATCTCACTTCCTCTGGGCCCCTGACAAACCCACCAAACAGGGGGAAAATAGAGCGCTTTATTGGGACGCCTGTCAGGACTCCCCCTGGATTTATGGCCAACAGACAGTGTTTATCACTCAGCCGAGAGACACAGAGTGAAAGGGGGTGGGAGGGAGAGGCAGGGAGGGAGGGAGGGAGGGAGAAAAAACCAGAGTTAAGGAACAGAGCGATCCTATCCTCCATTTGCATATAGAACCGCTCAAACTGACTGGAGCCATTTCTGGAAGAGGATCGCTCAATTATCACACTGTTAACATCTTGAACACATTCATAGAAAGAGCCAGTGCCACTGAAGATGTTTGTTGAATTTATTATGTCAACTGTTCAAGATCGGTGGAAACTAATTGCACATTTTTGCTTGTTTGCAAAAGACTAAGCCAGTGGAATAAACATAATTTCTGTTGCTTTGATTGATCAACAACGGATGGTGACAAGGTGCTAACAGAGAGTTGAGTCATGCTCTTTTTTGCATGTAATTTGCATCTGTTGGGTATTACTGACGTTTTTCAGTGCTTGGAGAAGCTTTTGTCCACTGTATTTTCTCTCCACTTTGAATTATTTGCTTTTTGTTTACATCTTCATTTTGATCTTGGACGTCTCAGTGAAAAACCAGGGAACTGGTTCAGTGCAGGCCAAATGTACATCAGTTTAAACTAAATCAGCGCTGTAAATCAATTGAGTTTGGATGTGTGTGTGTACTAGAAACAGCTTCTCCTAACCTGACTGAAATAAACGTGCTTGTTTACAGACTAACTCAGTTTCTCATCAGCATGGGTCTGTGTGCATGTCTTGATGTATATCCAGATACATCTTCATCAAATCAGTTACAGTTTACATTACTCTAAATGTTTGAGTTGCATAGCACCAGCAACATTTAACATTGCTAACTAGCGTAACAACATCAGCAGCATGCCTCAGTCTAGTAAGTTCAAATTATACATGCACCTTTCTAAAGGCCTGAAAAACCTGACAGTGCATGATGATTGCCACATTAGCATAGATGGGCCTCTGTTACATGCTAACTAGCATATAAGAGATGCAGGAGTGGCACATGTCGATCCAACATGGCCGCGGAGTGATAGACCATAATGACACCAAGGCACAGCACGGACATTGTGGACGAAATGAGATCTCGGTGGCAGAGACAAGTTATAAAAGAGTCTCAGGAGAGAGTTTGCAGCCCCTCATCTTCTACCTTCCCTCCATCCTCTATCTCTGTCTGCTGAGAGGATGAATTAGGGATGACAGAGCCTCTGTACAGGCTTTTAGTGAAGGGGAAAGGAGGAGGGCAGGAGGGAGGGGGAGAAGCGGGTTAACGGAGTCATTAACACATGATGATTTAACTGGTTTGATTTAGTGCCGCGCTACGCTTTTCTGGCATCTGAGGCTATCCTCCTGTGGATTGGAGGGGAAAGAGTTTTCTTTTCCTTCGCAACATCCTTCCTTCCTGCCCCTGAGGAGTTCCCCTCCGCGTGCTCTTACGCTGTACAGCCTCTCTTCCCTTACCTTCTATCTTCTTCTTCCTCTTATCTGCATCGTCTTCATGTAACACTACCCCCTTTTTATCATGTTCCCTCCACCTTTTATTCAGGCTCTCACTTTCTTCCTCTCATTTTCTCTTTTCCTCCATCTCTTCCCCTGTGTTCATTTGTATTAAGATTTAATGCCCCCAAACAAGCTTTCTGTGTCAGCCCACTGAGAGTGTCAGCGGGGGCGCTCTGTTCCCCCTTCTGTCTCCGCTGTGAGAATCGCTCTCAAAGCTGCTTAGGCACACACACACGCTCACTCACGGGGCACTTGCGTTTTGGGCACAGAAATACACACTCTCAGGCGTACACGCATGCAGCCTCGCTCACTATAGAGCAGAGCTTTTCCACACACTGCCCCAGGACGATGTCACGCAGGGTCCGACCAGGCCTTAGCCCTGGAGGAGCACTTCATGCACTTCAGGAGTGTGTGTGTGTGTGTGTGGGGGGGGGTCTGTGTTACATCACCCACCAATCTGTTTCACTCACCCCATGGTTCCCTTCTCTATGGGAGGCGGGACTCCCTGCCTGACCATCAGGAATTAGATCAAGAGGCATCATGATTGGATTTGAGCTTTCACACACACACACAGACACACACACAAACACACGCACACACTCCTGATGCCTCAATAAGCACCCTGGCCTCACACTGCCAGTGCGCATCCACGCATGTTTACATACAATTAGTGCTAACTGTCGTCACTCTGCTACATGCCTGTTTCCCCATAATTTGGGTACACACATATACTGGTCACTGTGCGCACACACACACATACACACACACACGTACCAAAAGCCAGAAACAAGAACTAGGGCAGGAGGTGTAGCTCTAATCTCTTTCTACATCCTCTCTTTCTTCCTCTTTGCGTTTTTATTCTTTTCTCGCTTTTGTTTTTTTCTCCCTAAAGCCCTTAATCAGAGGGACCCCCTGTCCCTCCCTCTTTCTACCCGCGGGGCGTCCCAATTCACCAACCTGGTGAATAATTAATTCCGGCAGGCCGAGTTGATTAAAATAACACATCAGGTCTCCTTCATTGAGAAGAGGCATGGCTCAACTGTGATATTGTAAGCCACAGCAGAGGGGAGAGTTATTCTTCATATTAACCTTGATTAAGATTTTATGGGCGTGAGACCATATGTGGGCCCATGTGGTTTTCCTGCTTACAGTGGTTTGGACAAGACTGAAAAAAAAACATTTACTGCAAATGAACTATAATAACTATAATACTGCAGTTTTGGTCCAACAGCAGTTGTTTTATGAGAGTTTAAAAAGTCGGCACATATTTGTTTTTTGCCTTGAATGCACAAAGAAACATTTTGTAATCTGTTAAATTTGGTTATTTAATACTTATGACCCCAAATCTGTGCTGTGCAGGATATTTTGCAGTTAAAACTTTTCTTACCTCAAAGGGACAGAATCTTTTGTGCACCACAGCTTCTAGTTAGATAAGGGTCAAGATAAATGCTGATGCCCATAAAGGTGTGACTTACCAAAACTGATGAACACTGATGCTTTTTCATAAATTTCTTGCGGCTTCCTTCCAGAACCCTTGAGTCTGTCAGAGACGCAGAGCCTTGCTGCTTCTCTGTGTTGTTTCTCTGTTTGTGAAGTTTTAAATTGAAGCAGATGGCATTCATGGGTGACACATGATGCATGTTCATGTTCGCTAATTATGTCTTTGTCGTGCCGTTGGCCTGTCTGCTTTCATTCCCCCGCTCCAACAGCTGTACATCAGCCCCCCTCCATCTCTGCTGTATGTGTTATCACCCTGGCTCCAATAATTCTGTCAGAGCCATCTTTAAAGAGGAGCCTGTAACAAATAGTGTGAAATCAAAGGTATTGCAGGCTTAAAAAGAAAGGGATTACAACTGTGCATCTGCAAGTGTGTGTACAGCATTAATAAGGCATGTTACCCTTTGAAATGCCATCTCTTACAGATGGAGGCAGGTTGTAGTGTGTGCACATACATGTGTGTTATATTGTTGAGTGGGTGCTCAAGCAGGCTCGTTTACCATTCTTAGCTGCTGTGAGCTGCAAGAGGCTGACTGGTCCAACGCTCCTAATGAGATCCTCCTCAGCTCCCTTCATCATGCACACACACTGGAACACGCACACACACAAGGGTGTGTGTGTGTGTGTGTGTGTGTGTGTGTGTGTGTGTGTGTGTGTGTGTGTGTGTGTGTGTGCGCCACTCTACTTTGAAACATTGTTGCAGCCACTGGGGGTCATTGTTCCCCGTAGCTGCAGTTCTAACTCTGTTGTCATAGCTCTACGGCTGCTCTGGTGTGTGTGTATGCGTGTGTGTGTGTGCCGGTCCATGCCAGTGTAGTCGCCTTCACACCCCGCTCACATCATGCACCCAAACTCATATGCACCTCGTTTGTTAAGACATTACAACAAGTGAGACGGAGAGTGCCTGAGTACAGGACGGAGATTGGGTCACCGCTCTGCTTCAATGATTTATTCAATTGTGACCTTGTTTCTAAAAAAGCACATTTTTGATCCAGCGTGTAGGCATCTTTAGTTTTTTATTCACATTGGTGCTTCTTTTCTCTTTTTTCCTCAGATCGCTCTCCTTCTGCGTGTTTTCTCTCATTGAGATGCAACATCTCACTGATCTTTTCCCCTCATTACCTATTTTGCCTCACTCTTTCATGTGACTCCCTTTTGTTCTTCTACTTCTAACCTCTCTAGTTAGCATTCTCCCTGTGCATGAATTTTATCTGTGTTGAATCCCTTTGATGTTTTTTTTCTCCATAGATACAAGATATCTCATTTAAATGTTGTTTAGTTTGGCTAAAAGACTTTTATTGGTTTCCATTGGTGCTAAATTAGTGCTATTTGGTATCTCTAATGCTACTCCACTGTTGCTACCTGACCCCCCACAGACGTGCACCTCCTCAGGTGAGTTGGAAGTCCATACCACCTGTTAATGGAATTACCGTTTGACCTTTGACCCCAACAGCTAGCTAACTAAGTACAGAGCAAGCACATGATGGCCGGCGGATTAATGTCTGATCCCTGGATATTCTAAAGCTTGTTTGGTCAAGAAACCAATCCTGCAACTGCCTTGTTCATATGAAGCGCACAGACCTACAGGGAGTTGACGGTGTACACACAAACACAAATAGCCATCCAGGAAGCTAACCTACATCAAGTGACCGTGTGTTGTTTTTACAATCAGCTCTCTCTGGATTGCCGCTCAGACAACCATCCTCCCCATCTCTGTCTCTCTCTCATCACAAAGAGCGGCTGCTTTACGATGGTCTGGCTGCAGTAAAAGCCAAGGGTTGTATAAGGGAGTGGGGGTAGGGGGGCACAGAAGGCTGTCGGACAGGATGTAAATTACGCAAATAAAACTCCACACTGGCACTGAGCTTCCCCCAGGAGAGAGACTGGGAGAGAGTTGAGGGAAGGCAGAGAGTTGTTTGCTGTAGCTTCAGAGGAGGAAGAGAATGGGACCGACTGAAGAAAGGGAGGGAAAAAACGAATCAGAAGGTATGCAGGAAGGGGATGGATAAAGGGAGGGAGGAATATATGGTCAGAAATGATAGCAGACAAAGATTCAGTAAGGAGGTGGAAAGTGTTAGTAAAGAGCCAACATTTAGCACTTATTGTCAGAGTCCTGTGTATATCCCCCACAGCTATGGCAACCGTCTTCCTCTCCTGCTTGTCATCACCTCCTCCCATCCTTCCCTTGGCATCACTCCCTTCCTTCTTTTGAGGGTTTTTCCTAATCTGACATCCATGCCCCTTCATGTTCTTTGGGGTGCATTTGGTTCATTGAGGATGCATGTCTTGGTCTTCTCCACTGCAACAGGATTGACCAGCGGTTTTCAGCAGGAAATTGGGTGTGCGTTGAAATGCAGGCATTATTTTGTAGCTTGGCAACATTAACAGAGAGAGGAAACCAGACTAGAACCAGGGTTTCCTCTCTCCCAAATAAGAGACTACAGAATAGATTATGGCAAATTGCCATTCCCCCTCATTCAATTATTGTAGTATGTTTCAATTTCCTCCAAAGTCCTGGTGGAGTTTTAGGACTGAAACTGACAATTATTTTCATTGTCCATCATAAAATTGTGACACACTTCTCAAGGCCAGAGATGACATCTTTAGACTGCTTGTTTGTCTAAAATAAAACTCCCCTATGGTCAAATTTAAAAAAATATAAACTTGTGAAATAAGCACATCCAAGCATTTCAGAGCTTGAAACTAGAGAATGTTGACCAAATTGGCCTAAAATTTGAAATGAATGGTTAATCTACAGCTATGTGGCTGATGAAATATTAAAATATTTGAACATGAAAGTCTCCACTGGATTTTAGCATCAATGTAGCAAAGTATTTTAATATTATTTATGCTTATTCCTCTTTGTTACTGTGGATACTTTGAGGAAATACTATGCACAAAAATGTATGTTACCCTAAGATGTATGCTTCCATTCAAATATAAGTACTTCTGCTAAACATCCATACTTAGAGGTTCTTTTGTCTTTGCCAGTATATGACGGGTATATGAGAGGCAGCTGGCTTCTCTCTCGCTGCCTGCTTGGACCTGACTGCTGCACCATGCACGATAAGTCGACAGAGCAGAGCCGTGTGACCAGTAAACCTCATGGCAGGGTGGCATGGTGGCAGACGGCAAAGCAGTTAAGTTGATTATATAGAGTTGAACATTTCCTCAGGGAGCTGAGGAGGGAACACAAAAGATCTTCTAACAGTGAACACATGTCAGTACAGGGGTTTGAAGTGAACAGTAGTCCCTGAATGAAGGATGTTCACCAATTCAGAGCTCAAACCAGCACTTCAACTGACCAAACAATGAGGCACGACCCACAGGGACAAGCTCTGCTGCACGCAGTTAGAGTTTAAGCTCTAAATAAGCAACCGATATTTTGACAAACAACGTTCTCTGGTTCTCTTTTGTGAATCAAACATTCATCTTATTGACGATAAAATGAATATTTCTGACTAATGGTTCCTCGTACTCGGATGTTCAAGTAAATGCTCTGTTATTATGCCCCAAATATACACTGTTCTGTTCTTGGAATTAAGTGTTTACTTCCTTGAAAATGTATGTTGCTGCCAACTTGTTTTTTCCAAGACAGGCAGTTGTCTAATTGAATTTGTTACCATGCCAACAATGGTCTTCTACAGGAAAGGAGATGTTTTGTAACTCGCCAGCAAAGTAAACCTTTCTGATACCACATCATTAGAACACTCACCTTAGCTTTATGGGCTGCAGGAGCGTCTAGTGATGTCTGTAACCAATCAGAAAAGAATGAAAACATATTTCTCATTAAATTTTGCAGTGGTTTGTACATACAGTATGATTTTTTAAAAAGTGCCTCATTAAATTGCCCTCACTATTTCTTTTATTTTTAATTCTACTGTTCTTAAACCCCATTTGTGGTGGCTGTTGCGGTTGCAGAAGGCTCATGGAACCAGCTGTTTTTGTCTCCTGTTGATCTGACAAAGTTTGAACAAAGTTTAGAGCAGATTCATCAAAGTGATTCCAGTGTCACTGCGTTCAGAAGCCACACGAGATATTGATCTTTGTCCAATTTATCTTTTTAAAACGGTTTATCTTGCAAGTGTAACCAAACAGATTATGAGACATGAAAACAGCCTTAGTTGAGTTGATCAGAGCTACGTTGATGTGGACAGTGTACTTACAATCATTCAACATGACCGTGGATATGATATGATATGACACTATAAAATGTACTGTAGTGTAGATACAGTGTATCATACAATACAAAAGCCTCTAAGACTTTAGCAAACATAAACATAACAAGACAAAGTCGCCATACTGACAGTACAACAATGTTAAATATTAAAAAAAAAAATCACTTCATTGAATTAGACTCTCTCGTGAGATGCCATTGTCATTGCATGTGTCAGCCATACTGTGCGGCTCTGCTTTGGGACAACAGAAATACCCTGGATGATGTGACCCACTCAGCTGTTTTGCCAGACGACTGGATTTTTGGCAGAGAGAGAGAGAGAGAGAGAGAGAGAGGGGTTGGTGTCTATTGTCTGCTTGCTGGAATGATCGTGCACCTGCATGTTGCTGATGGTGGGATTTGCTGCTGTGTGTGTGTGTGTGTGTGTGCGTGTGTGTTGTGTGGACTGTAACAAAGTATATTATAGAGCTTTATTGTAGCCAGTATTATACTGGCACAACTCTATAATGATAATCGGAGATGAAAAAAAATCAACCATACGTGTGAGTGTGTGTTTGTGTACGTGTGTTTCTGTGTGGGTGGTGGCGAGGAGAAGTTCCCTTCTAAATCAAGCCATTGATTGTTTGCACACATCTATTGGCTCAACTTGCTTAATTAGCTCGTGCCTATCTCGGCACACGGAGCTGACTTTGTGTCTGTTTATAACCTGTGTGCATCTGTGCCTGACTGCGTGTGTGTGTGTGTGTTCCAGTTCAAACATTAAAGGCACTGCTCATTCATCTGTTATTAGGTAGCAGCTGCGGGTCTTAACGGTGGGTGTGACACACACATGGTCATCATCGGTGTCATTACATTATTGGCCATTGTTATTCAGCAGTAGCAGTTGCTGACACAAATTATGATTATCACTCCAAGTTCAGCCCGGAGCGGTCTGGCTGACTGCCTGGGTTTGACTGTTGAACCCTGAGGTGTAGTCTAGCAACTCCCTGAGCACAAGACCTGCAAGGCATTATGCATGTGTGTGTGTGTTTGTGAGAGAGAAAAAGAGGGAGTGTTTTGTGTAAAATCTGGTTGGTCAGCTCATAAGGACTTGGTACAAAGTATTCATCCCTGCACAAATAACAATCCCCTACATATATTTGCATATTATACACACTATATACACGTTTGTTTATTTGTGTGTGTTTATTTGTTTAGCTGCATGCACTTTTAATCATACCGAACCAGGGGTGTCTCTGTGTACATACCTGTTTGTGTTCAAATGCTCATGTAGGCTTTGTTTTGTGGGTGTGTTTCCCAGTTTGGTTCCTGTGTGTGTGTGTGTGTGTCTGTGTGTGTGTGTGTGTATTTGCATGCTGCTCCATACCAACGGGGTTATTTAATGTGAACTTTCTTTTTTGGGGACAGCTGAATGTCAGCCGATCCATTATCCTTTATCTGAACTCCCCAGAGCAGAAAGAGAGATGAGGAGTGGTTCAGTAGATGGATGGACGGATGAACGTCAGTGTCCTATGACACACTCCTGTTAACTGTCGCTTTCTGTCCTTCATGAATTATTCACACACAGTGCCATAGTTGCTGTCTCCTCTCTCTCACACACACCCTACAGTTTATAGGCTGTTACATATAGTACAGGTTGGATAATAATTGACCAGTATTTGATAAACAAATATATGATTGAATTCTGAGGCAAAAAAACACCAAACATTTGAGGCAACAGGCTAGCTGTTGCATGTTGCTGTCAGTGGAAAGCTGTTCAGTGGGTTTGACCCACAGGGTTTGGTTTTAGAGCTTCAGGCACTTCCTGACCTCTTAGAGCTACAGAACAGCGACACGGGATAATTCAATGGGAGGAGACACAGGTGACACCGTTTGACTGAGCCACTGACACCCTCTGAGTTGATAACTATTACCACACAAGTACAAATTCGCACACACACGCACAACGATGACAGTTGCGTGCCAACATAGGGAAGTTACAGTTAAAAGAGGGAAGCGTAGAAACTATTAGTCATTACTGTTAATTGTGTCTTTTTTGACATCACGTACAGTATGTTGCCCTTCAAGGCCACCACTCTGAAAGTTGTGTTACTCATCAGTACTGTTTCTTTTTTATCTGATAAGCCCAGCAGTTACATAGAAATCTCATTTAGCTTTTAAAGTTAGGAGTGATGTTGCTGGGAGGGATAAGGGCATCTCCCATTACAGATATGTGTTTGAAATAGACCCACAATGTAGTACCTTCTTTTTTTATCTCCAAACCATTAAAGCCCCATATCTCAGAGAAGTACTTGAATAGCTGGTTGAGCTACTCAAGTGCTTCTAATTGCTGTAATGTTGCCTCAAATATGTAGGAACAGCAACTTCCTGCATCCACTGAGTGTCAGATCTGGCCTACAGACAGCTGGTGCATTAGTAGCTGGTTTCTGGACCATATATCCATTTATATACATTTATAGATTCTGCTGTCAGATAATGATGACGGCATTAAAATTGTTTTTTTATGACCTTGAAACAACTTTGTGCTGCAGCTGAAATCATGTTTCCCTCTATCAGCCTATTCTGTATTTTATTGTGTTTTATTCCCTAGTTATTTATTTTTCATACTTGATGTAATAAGAAGAGTTTTGAATCAAACATGTCATAAGTGTTACCCTTATCTGTAGTAACAGCTGTATTGGTGGGGCTAATGTTGTGGACCAGGATGCTGTATGGAGGGAAAGAGGGAGGGAGAGAGTGATGAATGATCCATCCAGAGAGAGAGGGAGATAGAGAGAGATGGGCTGTTGGCCAACTAGGTTAGAGGTTTTATTGTTAATGTCTGCTTGGTTGCATGGAGACTACCTCAGATAAACACACAGACCTGAGAGCGTGCACACCCCTGGCCAAACACAATCTAGACAGCCTGATGCTTAGCTGTGTGCTAACAGAAATATGCATCATGCCTTGTTTATTCACTGCAAACACAACAATGTTTGAGGGTCTATTTGCAAAACAGGGGGTCTATGAGAGAGGGAGGCATGCATTCCCCACAGCTACAACAGTGCATATATCTCATATCGAATCCGATATGAAATTAAGGATGATCTCCGTTGATCAGCAAAGTCTTGGATGTAAAGCTACAACAACAATACAGTTGACAGTTGCAGGCTGAGTAAATAACAGTGAAAGACGTTTGAGGATGGCAAACTGAATATTGACAGGTTCTGGAGGATGATTTTGTTAACTACTGATGAGCTCTGACACGCCAGGCCTCCCAGCAGCCCCTGGCACTCCTGTTCTCACCTCCATACATGAGCAAGCTCTTCAACCCCACCCCCCGCACCTTTTTACACATTTTACTGTGGCACCTTTCTTCCGATTAAACATGCAAACACTGATACACAGGGATCCATGCCAAAAACACCCCAAGACACACACACACCAGCTCACAGCAGACAGATGCACATACGCACACAGATCGACACTTTCTTACATTGTCACTGAGGCTTAGCCTTCACTTTTCTGCAAGGACTGTTGGCAGCGAGGATGGAAAGACAGGAGAAGCTCCAGAGACAGCAGAGAGAAGGAGAGAGAGGGAGAATAAGAAAGGGAGGCAGAATGGGGCTCTCCATCATGCTGTCACTAAGGTGCAGCTTTAGCGTTAGCAAGGAATAAAGAGTGTTTTTAAAAGGTGCTGCGAGGTGCAGTGAAGATGAGTCGGATAAATGACTTCTCTTTTTCATTCAAAGAGCCCGGCAAAGCCCACAGGGTCACCGCATGTGTGTGTGTGTGTGTGTGTGTGTGTGTGTGTGTGTGTTGAGACAGAAGGAGATGAGAGAGTGCATGTGCAAGTATGGGAGGAGAAAGTGTGATGGCGTGCATGCTTCAGCCTGGAGTTTCTGCTCGAGAACGCATGCAAAACCCAGACTTTTGCCATGGCCGGCTGACGTTTTTGTTACTCCTGACACTATAACATATTATGTTTTTTCTGGCTGTTGCCGCTCCCCTTTCACCACCGAGTGGGAAAAGTAATGTAGTTCAGAGGGGGCATGTAAGGTGGAACAATGGCTCAAAAATATTGAATAAAGAGTGAAAGGGAGCTAGGTTTTAATGACAATAGGCCAGAGCTGGGGGTGAGGACTGATGATGCGTTGGGGGGGTGGTGAGTCCAGATTGATGATAGATCTCCACTGGTTAAATATTATCAGGCTTCTTTTTTCATGTATCGCCCCCCCCTCCTGTCCTGGTATCACACAGAGAATGGTAAGATGTGGCAGGCTAATGATCTGCCCATCTGAGCCATTCACTTTTTGTACAAGCCCATTTACTTACTATTGAGACACTCCCCCTCTCTCTGGGTTCACAACACAGATGGTTTGGGTAGCCATAGTGACTGCCGTGCTTTATTTATATCAGTCCAAAGCCCTTCTGTGCCTTTTTCAACGCTTGGAAGTTTTGTCACAGATGGAGTGCTGAATTGATAGTCCCAACTGCAAAGGTGGATAATTTAAACTATTTTTTATTCAAGCTTTCTGACATAAAGGCGAGTCGACAGAAGAGGGGGAAAGTGTTTTTTTAACTTATTCCCTATTAAATTGAATGGATGGAAAGCGTTTAAGGCTACTTCTGTCACTTCTGTACCTCTTTGACAGCTCTACTCGCCAATGCAGATCTGTTTATTTGAAATGCTCTACTCTGTGAGAGTCATGTCATTGAGGTTGCCAAGATATGTGTAACATTGTTAAGCAACAGTACATTTGTTCCGTGTTCAGTGATGCGGGTGCATATTTGGCATATGATAAGCCATGTGATGCTGGTCATGTTTTCAGTACTTCCCTATTTTCCCAGTGTTTGTTTTTTGCATTAGTGCTTAAATATCAAGGGCGATACAAGCCAGGGCCGAAGGTTTGACATTGATATTGGTTTTCGCAGCAGTTCTCTGGGTTTGTTGTCTGGGCCTGACAAAGGACGAGCCCCTCTCTTGCTGCCTGTGGCTAAGTTGAGCAAACCTTTTCACTGCAGAAATAACCACAGCGCAATGAAGATCTGTGCTCTGATACGGCGCTTTTCACTGTCGGGGTTGTCCTCGGCTCTCAGATGAAGTTGACCTGCACGCACCTCTGGGACTTGCGGGTAAAAAGGGCTCCCTCTCATCCAATTAACTCCTCTCTTTCATACATATAAATATACATACACACACATACACACACACAGTAGAGCTGGGGTGAGGTGGACAATAACAGGGAGGGTGAGAGATGGCAGGGAAAGGGGAGTGGTTGCTCCATCTACATTCCCTGCGCCCCATTCTTTTGAAATGCTGATGACACCTCCTCCCTCACCCTCATCGCTCTGCTCCCTTCTCTTTTAATGTGGCGGAGTCATCCATTCCATTAACCCTCCTCCTGTTCCCCTCCCCAGGTTAGAATGAGGCAGATCCCCCACCGCCGGCTTCCCCCCCACCTCCCTATAAAAGGCAGGGTAACAGGGGCCACAGTGGTGACGATGGCAGGGGCATTTGTCATGCTCTGAGCCGCGGCAGTCTGTTGCTCTCCCGTGGGCCTTTGTTGTCCCCAGCTCCCAACTTGCTGGCTAAGCAGGGGATTTCACATGTTTCATTAACATCTGAACCAGCTCGGCACTTTTGTACATTTGTGCGTTGCTTGGCGGGAGCGTGTGCACGTGGCCATGCGCGCGCAGGATGCAGAAAGCACATGTGCGTAGTGAGAGCAGTCAGTTTTATGAAAGAGCAAGGGCAAGATTAGTGCTGCATTGCCCACGCATACACACACACACACATGCACACACGCAACCGTTTTGAGGAGTGTTGACTGCACATTCAGCCTGCAGTTATCCAACCTCTGTGCGGTTCGTGGCACACATTCGGTCTTTGTACTAAGCACAACAACCAGTGTGCCCTGCCCAGCGCTGGTGTTAGGGGCACCACTCAAGTGGAGGTCACTCGCCGAGGCGTTATAATGCTTTGGGCTGGGCACAACAAGACTGAGGGCAATCCACTTAAAGCGAACCACTAACCCCCCCGCCTCCTCCTCTCATATCCCCTCCAGGCCACCCCGTGCATCACACTTCTGAATGGAAAACGGGAAATCAGCCCTCTGCAGCACTTCAAAAACTGGAGAGAGAGAAAGCAGCAAGAGGGAGGGTGGGAGAGAGGAAATCACTGTGGAGGGTGGGTGGGGGGTGGAGTGGGTTTCATGTGAGTGATATAGAGCTGCTTTTTAAACACGGTGCCTCGACACCCAGACAGCAGCGTCTAAGATCTCTGTTAGCAGGAGATGAAACGACTCGAATCAGGCAACACAGGCAAAATCAAAGCATGAAAGACTGTTTTGATGAGAAGATGGCTTTTTATTTTCATGCTCCCACATTTTCTCACTTTCGTCTGCCTTTTTTTCGCGAACTCTA
Organism: Datnioides undecimradiatus; assembly: GCA_008933995.1. Lineage (NCBI taxonomy): Eukaryota > Metazoa > Chordata > Actinopteri > Lobotiformes > Datnioididae > Datnioides > Datnioides undecimradiatus. The sequence continues at coordinate 8,172,417 of WARS01000012.1, forward strand.
AGTTAAGGCCACGAGAGCAAGGCTGCGGTCAAGAGCGTGGATGCTGGAAATGGGGAAATGAATGGTATGGTACGTAGATAAATAGAATGTAGCTCGGGTTGTAATTGCATCAGTGATGCCAATTTCGGAGTGAGTTTTGGCAGAGCAGAGATGTGGACCGAGCTCCTAGTTCTGCCAGCCTCTTCTTGGCCTCCTCTTCTCTTCTGCTCCCTGCTTTCTTCCTGCTGTGCTTTCCTAAAGCAGATAATCTCTTTGCCTTGGCCTCCTCATACCACACTATATGCTTGCTTCTTACTCTTTGAAAAGGTAGTGGACTATATTTTAACATCTGTTTCAGTTTTTATTTCAACTGCTGTAAAAATAACCTACATACCATCAACTTTACGTATGAATCTCAAATCAAAAAATAAATAAAGGATATAAACACTGATCTTTACTCTAAATAAAAACTTCTCCTAATGTAAAAGTCCTACTCTTTCTAAAACAAACTGCTCACTTCTTTTGATCACAGTCCATCGATTTGTTTATCCCAGTCGTATATCTGCTATAATCTTTATTTCCGCCTCTCGTCAGCCGGCCCGCTCAGTTGCTCCTTTTCTGTGTTTCATTCTCTGTCTCTTGTCTTTCTTAATAGAATTAGCTGTGTGTCCAGCTGTACTAAACATCGTCCTGTTTCTGACAGCTAATGGGGGCCATTCCAAGTCTGGGATGACTGATATTGAGATATCCTTCCTCCAGGGTAACATCCATAGCAATTTTCCCCTGATTCGCTGAATTATGGACTCGGTGCAAAGGAACATAGACCTAATGATCATTGCGGAGATGGGCCCTCTAACTCAAGGCCGTAGAGTGTGGACGATTACAAGCTATACAATAAGCTATGTCTCCTCCCCCCTCCTCTCTCTCTTTCTCTCCCTCTGCTGAGGTATTTCCAGAATGCCGCCGGCCATGATGGATTTATGAGCAGGCCATACTTTGGTAAACACCGATGGTGGGCAGCTTTGTCCTCCCCCCTGTGATATAGTGAAGGTCCCCATAAAAAATGGGAAAACCAGGTTATGGCCACCATAGAGCTGGGCTAAACAATAAAAGGCTTTATGGGCAGATATAGCCCTGTACCATAAATGCTGGAATCTGCTGTCAGAGGGACATTAAAGGGATAATGACGGGGGGGGGGTAGCTTTCACAAAATCCCTGCAGCCACTAAGAGGCTCTTTTTAGAAAAGACACACAGACACACACAGGATATAGCAAAGCACAGATGTGCAGATCTATAGACAGTTTAACTTTGGGTCAGGCTTTCTGTGTGTGTGTATCCGGTAGATTGACGGAAAAGAGGTGGAAGCACCACAGTGTTCATCGATAACTGCAGCTTGTTCTCACATCGAAGGGTCGGGCCCTCATTACACATTGGCTCGCTGTCGGAGAGCACAGCTGTTGGGTTTGGCTGGTGCCGTCTGTACAAAACCAGCTGTGCAAACAAACATACACCCGCACAGAAACCGTGATGGCAGCGAGAGTAACGGAGCAGTAACGGACAGGTCTGTGGAGTTTCAGGTACACTTAAAAGCAAACACACACAAACATGCGCGCACTGACATATGATCCCCAAGAATAGAGAGTGGCATGAGGATGAGACCACGGTAGTGGTCAGAGCAGGTGTGGAGGAGATTATGATGCTGATCATCACAGTCGTGGGATAATGCAGTGGACTTGTTTTTTCGCCCCACACCGTGACAGAGACCTGGACATCCCCTTGGGGGAGGAATGGCAAGGAGCACTTTTTACTGCTTCCTAACAACCCTGATTGGGCTAAGAAAGAAGGAGAGTGGGGGCAGTAAAAATAGTTTGACACCCTCAAGGTCCAGTCAGCAATCTCCTCTCCGCCCTTGCCCATAAAACTCTTTGAATTCCCTCCTAAAATCCTTCCCCCCTCTCTACCCCACTCACCCCAACTATCAGAATCTGTTTTATTGACCTAATATGTGCACACATACAAGGATCTGACTCTGGCTTTTCACTGCTGTCAATATACGAGGAACAGGAGCAAACGTAGCCGAGAATAAGTACAGCAAAGCTGAACAAGGCATAGTAGGAAATGCTAGAGAATAAAGAATGAAAAGGATGAATGAATACATGTGACCATCAACTCAAATAAAAGTCTACATACTAGTTAAGTGTTTGAGTTCTCTGCGCTGGATGTTCAGTTCCAGCTTTGCTCCAAATCAAGGACGCTATGTTTACCACTCGTGGTATCCCTCTATTATTTGCACTTACATAACCATCTATTTCTGCAAAGCCTCCACGTCTGAATGGTGCTTTAATCAGTTCCCTCCATCGGTTTGCCTGGACTTTATGCAACAACACTTTGAAGCTCACGCCATGCAACCAAGACTCACCACTCAGTAACAGTTTAGGGGATTGAGAAACAATCTCATTCTGTCTGGCATGGCTTCCCGCCAAAGTACTTTTCCATGTTCTCAGGACTGTGGCGCTTACGGACGCTGGAAGAGCAGCCACCTGGAGCAGCGTATTAACATCGACTGAACCGCTTGTGGCTCTTTTTTTTTTCCTTTTGACGTTACACAGTCATGAAGATGCAAGGGACCAGTGACTCACTTCACCCTTCACCTGTGGCACCAGTTGTCAATATACGCGGATGAGCCTTTACACTCCTGTTTTATGTATGCATTTGTGTGTGAGTGTGTTTTTGTGACGTACATACTGTTTCCACTGATGTAATGTAATATATCCAATTCCATAACTGTCCACCCCTAAGAGCACTCGGCTCCTTGTTCCCTCTTGTGAATATAAAAATACCACATTTATTTCATCTCAGGCACCTGGATCTATGCAGCCCCTGTTAAGAATGACAAAGTGACTTTTATAGTTTAAAAATAAATGTCAGAAGCTGTGGGGAAAGGAGTTTTTTTTTAAAGTCTAATCTTGTATTCTTCCCTCCCCCTCTGTAATAAGCAATGATCAACAATCTGTTATCTCTTAGCTTGTTCTGTGCTATCACCGGGTATTACCCGAGGATGAATGCTCTCCCCTTGGAGAAGTAAACAGTGCCTGGAAAATTAGCATTTTCTGACAGCCATTACTCATACAGCTAATCCTGTCAAGGAATGTGTGGCTGTGCTATCAGTGCAGGCAAGGGGTCGCCGTGGCCCAGGCCTGCACACTGGGCTCTTATCAGGCAGGGTAAACACACAGGGGCCTGCATTAAATAAGTGTCACAGTCAGGGAGGCGGGGCGGGCCAAGCCCCCCGCCAGGCTCCATGCAGATAATCCCTCTTAAAAACCGTGTTGGTCAGACCCAGCTGTGGCCTGTGGCTCAGGTGTAGGGAAAGTGGGGGAGGAGAGGTATTGTTCAGGCACTTGAGTCAATTACATTCCAAGTTACACAGGTTTTGGGCCATGTTCACATAAATTTATATATATTTGAGATGGCTGTTTTATAAAAAATGTGTTCTGGCTATATGTGCATTTTCAAATTGATTTGGAAGACTTTCACATCCACATCAAACCTCAACATCAACCTGTAAACAGTAAAACATGTTGAAGTTTGCATGACCAGTGATGGGATAGGGGGTTTTACAGTCATGGACAGTTTGTCAGACTGTGCAGATCAGGTTTTTTTGTGCTCTTGACCTTGTCTGGATACGTCTCAGTCAGTGATCAAACTTCAAAATTCTTTTCTATTATTTCAAGAGTTCAGGTGAGATAAAACCAAATTGTCACATAATGTGAGATGCCCCCAACAGACTAACATCCAGAGGGTGCTTGGCCTTAATTTGTACCATTGAGCATGTGCAGACAACTTGACATCACATGACAATCAAAGGCCAAAATCGTTCTTTTATTCTAAAGCTCAGTTTTTCTGTCAACACGACAACGCAAGACTGCTTTGTGAAGTGTGAGTGTGTTGTTTAGATACCTCTGTGGGACCATGACCTTAACTGTCAACTTTATTCTTTGAGCATTGCTATTTGCATGAGGTGAATATGAAAAGGACATATTCACGCCTATTCAGACCTCGTGCATGACACAGCTGCATGTTTGCATAACAAGTTGCAACAATGTTGCATGGAATGTTGCAGAGTAAAGGTGGAGTAACATTTTATTATCAAGGTGGTGCAACTCTCAAGAGAACAACTTCCTGGACTTGCCAGCAGCAGCTACACTGTGAGAAAAGACAAGTGTCAGTTACCATGACTGGGTGACTTTGCCACTTTTGTTACTTTAAGTTCGCTGGGTGAGCTGAGGCGCCGCTCTGGGCAGCACTCGAGGAAAAGTGTAATGGTGTTACACTGAGTGTACAAGGTGGGAAACCTTGAATAATGTGGGATGAGAGCGAGCCAGAAAGGCGAATCCGAGTCAGCCAGTGGGTCACCAGGAGGTGAGGCTGCCTACTTCTCTGGGTTCAGGAAAAGTTCAGCCGCATAGCATTAGGCAAATTAGGGAGACAGGGCTGGGGGAGAAAAAAATGGCAGGGTAGGGACTGATGAGAGCATGGGGGAAAGGGTCAAATTAGTTGGAAGGAGGAGCCCGAATAAAGAGTGAGAACATAGACAGGAACTTCCAGGAAAAAAGAGTGAGAGATACAGTCTGGTGCAGCTCTCATTATGTCCATGAACTCCGTGTGAAGATATGAGAGACTCATTACTGAGCTTATATAACTTAATCATGTCCTCAAATACATTCCTATTTAAAGTCCCCGCACCTAAAATTGAGGGAAGGGCGGCCGGGTCCCTCCTCCCCCCTTTCACAGTCCCATGCAGGGCCCAGCTTTAGACAGAGGGAGATCCGCGGTGACGTCCCTGAAGGGGTTAAACATGGGAGGAGCAAAGCATGAAAGAGACTGAGGGTAGGGAGGAAAAAAAGAAAAAGAGCGGAATGGAGGCGGAGCCAAAGCCCTCAGCTGCTGTGCCTTGTCACATTTTTGCAGAACATGATAGCCGCACGGTTTGGTGTGGGAATGATTTAGGCTTCTCTCTCCAAATACAAACAAGGCGGTGCTGCATGTCTGCACGTTTCACGCGATCCTGGATATCGGAGCGCACGATCTGAACGAGGGAAGCCGCCGGTTGTTGTAGCGCACGGAGGGAGACCGGTTCACTCACGGGGGCTGACAGGAGTCCACCCACGGCGGGCGCGTACGGGACAACCAACCGTAACCCAAAGGACAAACTGCAACCAGACGGAATTTCCTCTGTTGATATTTGCGCGTTCGTCCCGTTGATAGTTTGCTGTGTGGTCCACAGACGGACTCTGGGAGATCCGTGTCCTCTTCTCTGGGATTGTATTCTGGTTTATTTCCCCTCTTCATGGTGTGGATACAGCCTCAAATGTTGCTCCCTGTCTGAGCAAGGCCGAACGGACCGACACATCCCGCTGAAGTTATCCGGGTCGTTTTCGGCGTGTATTTTCTGTGCGTATTCCCAGAGCCGTGTTGTTGCGCTGGACACCATGCAGACTGCTCTTTTAAATTATGTTTTCAAATTGAGCGCAGCCGATTAGGCTACACAGACTCTGATCCAGTCCTCGATCAATACCACAGCGCTATAAGAAGATGCCAAATGTTCAAATGTCTCCGCCGTGTTTGGATTTGTCACTTTTCCTTCGATTTTGATGCAGTTTTCGCCCCCCGTTTGGCCCCCCTCAGTTTCTACCTCCGCTGGTGGCGAGCTGCAAACCCACAAGGCTCGTGTGTTTCCTGCGTGCGCGACAATAGTTCGGTTTTTTAAAAAATAATAATCCCCTGCTGTCGCCCCGCTGCACCGTATGATGTATGAGAGTGTGGACGTTGTGGGACTGAATCCCAGCCCGAACCCGTTTTTAATGATGGATTACTACAACCAGAGCAGAGGATGCTTGATCCCAGAGAAAGGACTGGTGCCCGGTGCGCCCCATCCCTACAGCACGTCCATTAGAAACCAGCACTGGAACGGCTCCAATCACTGTAGGTGCCTTTTCCTGCTTCCTCAACTTCATTTCACAAATTTGGGAAGTTAAAGCCACTGTGCCTGGGTGTGCGTGTGTAATCGCATCGTGTAAAATGGTCTGTTTCCCATTTTTTTGTCATTATTTTTTGTATCACACGGTAGTTGCGACTATAATCGGCACTCCAGGGCCTTTACTCCCGTGTTACCAGTCTGTTTTATCTCAATTATTTAAACCCCATAATATGTGCCAAACAGCGCTGCATGTTATCGCCATCACTGAGCTTCATAACTGCATTATATATACTTGACCCACTTTCGGCTCCCTCTTTCCTGCCTCAGTGTGCGCCCTGGCTGGGTATTTTTTTCTCAGAAACCTCGGCGAGACTGCGGCGCTTTGATCCAGGCCACGTTATCCGAAGCTTGTGCGTTCCTGAAATATGCACTTGATACAAACACGGTTTTGCAAGCCGTGCCAACGTTAATCAGATCAAACTTTCCTGCCGGTGTTATTCCTCCGTTCCTCCGGTAATCTGGATAGATGCACCCACAGGCCACAGAGCAGCACGGTCTTAGCTGGACAGTCCTGTCTATCTAATGTCCCAATCAGGCCTTGCGCTAATTAAATGTCTTCTAAACCAGTGATTTATTTTTAAGAGGTCACAACGAGGTGCGTTCAAATAATCAAAATTTACAGTTTCATGATTTAAACACATTTTTATCTTCTCTGCCAGAAAAAAACAGGTTAGAATAAATATTTCAATTCTATAAAAATGCAACCAGGACTTAACATTTCTACTGAGCCACAGACAGATGATGACAGGCTTTTTGCCATGTCTAAAAATAGCATTTCATCATCTGATGTTCTAAAAATCTCAGGAAGACTTAAGTTTGGATAAGTGATTTAGTCTGAGAGTGCGTGTGTGTTTTCTTGGGTTGATGAACCGCCGCCGGTCATGGAAGATTTCAGTTTATTGATACGGTATCTGCTGCAATACGAGAGAGTTTTATTGCAACAACAAAGTATCACTGAGGCCCTTCCCATTCTTCACCTCAAAGGAGCTGCACTGCACAAAGCTCACACAGGCCTTTATAGGCGAGATAGCTCTGTTGTCTTTCACAGCTGAAGGAGTGTAAAAGGCAGGAATCTCCACAGGCTCTTAAGGGCCAATTTCCTCCTCGTCTGAAGACTATAGAAACACATGACAAAGGGAAATTTAAACAGGAATCTCCGATGTTTGGCAGTAAAAACAAAACCACTCAAAACGGTTCTGTTTGTGCTGTAGTCTTTTTTCTCAGCCCTCTCTCTCTTTTTCATTGCTTGTTTTTAAAAGTCGAATGAGATTAGGATTGACTCTCGACAAAAATGACAAGTCTCATGCATCTGTCAAAGCAGATGTAGAGCGAGCTTGATAGTATTTATTGAACTGGCCCAGTAAACAGCTCTAGTGGCTGCATTGATTCAAACCATGTGAGCTTGTCTGAGGGAAGGCTGTGGGGGTTTGGCCCAGGAAAAGACCTCTGATCCCTTACTCGACTCCACATTGTGTTGCTCAACGGAGGAGTTGCAGGGGGTGTGTGTGTGTGTGTGTGTGTGTGTGTGTGTCGGTTGGTGGGGGGTAGCATAGCTGCTCTTTGCCTTACTGCTTGAATGTAATAAAAAATTTAGCTCACAACCAGAGAGTGGTGGCAGCGGTGATGACTGTGGGGGGTTAGAGTAGCGAGGCACAACATCCGTTAGTGTCATCACGTGGCTCCAAGGCTTACTGGATCTTAAGGGTGGAAAACAAAACACACAAAACAGTGGAAGATTTCTTCTTTTCACCTCCCGTTACTGAGCACGAATCCAAGCCACTCAAGCTCAAAGGCAGAGACAGAGACAGAGACAATCCCAGAAACATCTGCTGGCTTTATCTGTTTCTGGACTTTTTTAAATAGGAACTTCACAGACAGTAGTTTCATGGTATGTTATCCTCTGCACGTGGGTTTAGAAACAGATTGCTGGTGGAGCTAAACATTTTTTTACCCCCTCAGTGCTTTTCCTTTTTGGTCCTCTGTTTTTTCAACCTCTCCACATTGGGTCTAACTATTCATTACAGGCTTTACAGACGAGCTCTCTGGCTCAAAGAATGCACTCAATGACATCTTCGCTGAAGTAAATGGCCTCCTGGATCCATTAAGTGGCCGGGCACAGATCCAGATCATAAGGACGCTTCATCCCTGATGTTATTGTTCTTTAAAGATGCTGCCACTTCGCTTGTTTGACTGTTTCCATCCAGCTGCTGTCAGCGCAGGTTTGCCCAGTCACAGCCAGTGTCAGCAAGCCACGTATAATCTGGTTATATTCAGAGCAGCAGTGCTGGATCTTTATGGTGAAAAGGCTCTGCTCTTGCAGATTAAATGCACTGTTTTTTTTCCCTGAGTGCCTGTCAGAATCCTTACAGCAATTATGGGCTCATGCATGAAAGAATGTGCATGGCCTTGTTCACATGACTGTCACACACTTAAAAATGGGGGTATGAAGGAAAGAAGGATTGCATGGGGTGGGCTCAAATGCTCGCTAGCCCACAGGCTTCTTGCTCTTTGTGTTTTCTTTTTTTCTCAGGCTGTCCACAGTACGAAAGAAAGCGGTCACTAGGGATTTCCATACAGAGTAGACGAGGCAGAGAGTAGGGCGAGCTTTAGCTAGTTTGTCTTCTGAAGGCAGGGCCTGCCAAGCGGACTATTGGACACGAACGCTGTGTGTCTGAGGGGCAAGTGACTGGCAGCTTAATCTGACTCATGTGGTATTTAAGTGCGGAAGTCCTTTTGCCTAGCAGGAGACGGAGGCCCAAGAAGAAACAGATGGTATTTTATTGTTTTTTTGGTGCGACGGACTGTAAGAGCAGGAGCAATTTCGGGCGATGATGAAGGGGGGAGGTGGGAGGTCAGTTGGGGTTTTTTTCAAGGGGGAAAAGCAAATGAAAATTTTGAGCTTTGCTGGTGAAGCACAAACCCATGTGGTTTCTCGTTTGGCTCTCTGAGAGGCTGCAGCATCAGTCAGCGCAGCAGCGGCATCCCTAATTGTTTGTACTGTTAGGCAGCAGCATGGAAAACTGTGAGTGAAGTGTTTAAACTTTGCGCAGGCCAGCAGATTGGTGTTGGCCTTGCAAAAGATCTGTGAATAGCACTTCTTCCCCTCTTTATTTATATATGCAGATTTTATTTGGCAAGTGTGTGCTGAGATTTGGGAAAAACACAAACAGCAGAGCATAAACAGAGAGCGGCTCGTCCTGTCCCCAAACAGAATTGGCCAGACTACTGTCAGTTTCTGACATGGAGTGGAGGTCGCAGTCATAAACAGCTGGAGAAAAGGCCATCTCTGAAGCCAGAACACAAAGTACAAAATCTATTTTCTTGATCAGTCTATGCAGAATTTCTTGGCAAAGCTGATCACAACTTAAGTCAAATTAGAGCTTGTGATTTTGTTGACACAACAGAGTAATGAAAATCGTCGTCCTTCAATAGTCCTGAACTGCAGATTTGCAGATTTTGTTCTTAATGCAATCTCTGAACCAATCATCTATCTAACAGTGATTTAGCCTCTGGGGGCAATAGCCAGTGTTTCAGGGTGGAACAGATATCTGAGCCAAGACTTCCTCTGCACTGGTCACAGGACATGTTCACAAGTGGCCAGTTTGCCAAAAAAGAAAAAAAAAAGCAAATCATGATCAGATGGTATCTGATGGGACTGTTTATCTGCATGCAACCAAAGCCTGCTCTATTGTGATTGATCAATACTACAAACAGACTATAAATGGAAACCAAAATGCTTCTGATACCAAAATCGTTTCTGTTGCCTACCCATTCTGCATTCATGTGCAGATATCTGATCACAGACATTAACCTTAATGTCAATGCCAACACCCAGAGACTTATAATATTTCCTGCATGCTCTTCAGTGTCCCTGACTGTTTCATGGACAGGCTGATGGGAGAATGGGCCTGTCCTCCCAGGGCTTTGTTGATCTCAACTTGACTGTGCTGGCAGGATGGATGGACAGCATTGAGGCAAGGTCCCCTGTTCTTCCAGGGAAGGGAAGCGTCAGACAGGCTCCTTATTGCACCATGTCTGCCTAAACCCTTTCAGCCAAGGGTGACAGTGATTTAGTAGCCTGAACCCCTGGAACGCCATTGTGTGTGTGTGAGTGAGGGAGAGATCAGTATGTCCACAGAAACACGCCTGCTTTCACCTTCAGGTGAACATCAATAACAGATTTTGTCATCAAGGTATGTTTGTAATGGCAGAGAGTTCAAGGGAGTTCAACACTGCTGCCGCTGCTCTCCTGGGTCGGGCCGCGGGGCAGCATTTCACAACCTGCCATCACTCACTCTCAAAATGCCACCATGCTACCAACCTTCAGTGCTGTTGCTGTCCTTTTTTGTAATGCGATTCACCGTTTACTAAACAGAGATGCCCTCAGAACGAGATGTTCACCATGCCACAAGGTTACCAGGAGCAGCGCAGACGCATATTGTTGTTCAATAGCGCCCGTTGTTTCAGTTGTGTTTAAGGTGTGATGAGTAGGTGTGGTCCATGAACACTGGCAGAAAAACTGGCATTCGGATACACACAAAAACAGTTTTGTAGCTGAGTGGCAGCTTTTCTCGTCTCCTGGAGGTGGCATATTGCAGAGTCACTCCATATTGACTGTGTCAGAAATTCAGCATATTTTTCTCTGGCCAGTTTCTTTTTTTTTTTTTTTTTTTTTTTTTTTCTTTTTTCACCAACACACGCACAGACCCACAGATGGGCCCCAGCTTGTTTGTAGAGAGAATTAGCCGGAGGCATCAGTCAGAGTGTACTGTACACCGGTTTGGTTTGACGCTAAATCCCCAAACAAGGGTTGGTGTACACTGCAAAGCCCCCTTTGATGAGCAAAGCATTGGCACACAAAAGATCCAGGCAGTGTCATTGATTCATCAGGGCTTAAAGAAGGCAGCTGATTGCAGACATTGTGACACGGGGCCGTAATCTCACTACCATTAATTACAGTCTCCTCCTGTGTCTGTCCTGTTACACACACACACACACACACACACACACACACACAAATACAGGGGTAGGAGGGAGATCGAAACAGTTCAGGTTAAAGGGGGGGTTCTACCCTCTAAAATATTCATAGCTTCTTCATTTAAATCAATTCGGCTCTACGGGGGCAGCCGAGCGTCAACTGTCAGAAATTGAGCTGGGCCTGTTGTAATCACTTCTTTACTTATCTCTACAGATGGCTTGTTCGCAATGGGCTCTGCATGGCTAGCTCACCAGCACATTGAAAGAGGGCTCCCCCCCCCACCCCCCTTTCCCATCTCTCCGCCCTATCTCCATGTTTCATCCCCACCCTCTCATAATGGAACACACATAAATTCATCTGAGTATTGAACCAGAGACATTCATCACCCCAGAATTCATCTGCGAGGCATTTTCATTCCCAAAGTGTCTCCTTTCTCTCTCCCACTTTATCTCTCTCTCTCTCTCTCTCTCTCTCTCTTTCTCTGTTTCCCATCTCCAGGGTTGCATTCTCCGCATGGCAAGCCTGAGCCGGGCAGTCAGTGTCACGATTAATCTTTAATGCTCGCCTGCCCTAATTTTTCCTCATATTTTACAAGATTTCCTGCCCTCCAACCCCCCTTTTGCCAGCATCCGCTATATATAGAGTGATTACATGGAATGTTGCCTTGTTTCATCAGTTGCGGAGGACCACTGCCTGCCTCTGCCCCTCCACAGTTACAGTCTGCCACTCTCTCTCAGGCCACTAGCTTGAGGCCAGAGCACCGGGCTGCTGCTCCCACTGACACACACTCATCCCTGAGTTTCCCTTTGGGGATCTGTGTTAACAGCACATGGATGACAACTCTGCACACCTCAAGTAGTTTACACACATGCACATACACACCACCATGGAATGCCCTCCTATTTAGAGAGTGGGACAGCCGAGGAAATAGGGTAGAGGTTAGTATGCTAAAAATACAAGAGCCTGGCAGTTCTCCTGCTGTCTGGGCAGAAAATAGCTCCGTGTTGCTGCCGTCTCAGTCAGCATTGTTAACTAAGGAGCAAGAGACGGAGAATGCTCTGCCCCCGCTCATGTTTGTTGTTTATGCAAGAAAGACGAGGTAATGCTGAATCACTCAAACTTAACCTTATTTATTTGTGCCCACAGAAACAAAGTCCCCACGGCTACAACTGTGCTTTTAATAAGGGCCTTAGTGATTCAGATGATCTCATTGTGGTTAATAACTGGAGTCTTTATTTGCCTGGCTCTCATAATAATTTGTGTTGGTGTCTTTTAACAGCCCTCCCCCTCAGCTTGCACTCAGGGCAATCCTGGAGGAAGACAAGCCCTTTCTGCAGGTCTTGATTTATAGAAGCCACTAGCTAAAGAAACTTTAGATATCCATATTGTGTATCTTCTCGTCTCTAGTTCCCTCTTGTTTGAGCCGGGCATGGCCCTGCTCAGCCTGGCTCAATATGGTCCCACTTAGTGACAGAAGAGCTAGCTCTGTCTGGATGCCACTCTCTTTTCTTTCCCACAGCCCCTCTGAATCATTTCATATTCATTACGTGTCTGGCTGGAGCCCGGCCTCTGACATTTGACTCTTAAAGGCCCACCTGGGACAGGGATGAAATAGACTGCCAACAGAGCGGCGGAGGTGGGAAGGAAGAGTGTAGTGCTGGATAGTGATGGATAGGACAGCATGTTCGACTGAAGGAGGCAGACAAGCTCGGGTTACAGGGCGCCCGTTCCCTGTAACCCTGTTTGTGATATTAGCATTGTGTGAACTGAGAGATGCCCTGTAGCCGAGCAGCTCCTAACACATGTAGGTTAAGAGAGGTGAATGAGGGGAGCTTGAAACAACTGGATCCTGTTTGTTATGAATAGAGCCACTGTGTGTTAAAAGGGAGCTGCTCTCATATCAACCAGCCCCTTCATTTCAGAGAGACGTATTGTCTAACCTCTGCTGCGACCTGTCTGGTCTTATCTGGGCCATTGTTAAAGAGAGAGATAGCTGCTTGGTGGATATCACAATAATTAAGTGGTCATGTCAGATGCTGAGGAGCACTCATTGTTCTGTGAAAAACAAATATGTCACAACCCTCTTTGCTGCTATGTTCATTTGCAGAAAGCCCTGGTAGGGTAACAGAGGTGGCCGGCTGGTGTTTGTCTTTGAACGTTCCATGCTCAGAGACAATGCACTGTCAAAGAAACTGAGATAAAGCCCTCAGGATGACATGAACACTCCTCTCTGGATGAAACTGGACACATAAGTGTCTTTGTGTATTCCTCATTCCCATTCATCTATTTCAAAAGCCCTGCCGGCCCGGATGTTCCCTCTGATCGGGGAAGAGGGTGGGCTGATAGGGGACGTATGCAGCTGTGCCGCACTTGGACTGGAGAGGGTACATTCTGTTATTCTCTGGGATTTTTAACAGTAACCCGAGGAAAACTTATTATAGTGGGCTAAAAAGGAGGAAGCTGGGTGGAAGGAAAGAGAGAATGAAAGGGGCATTTGTTTGCCTGTTGCTTAAGGACATGCCAGAGAATGATTTATTAAGTCGCTGTCACAGTTGTGCTTTTGCTTGGTTTTGTCCAAAGTCTTCAAGTAACTGTGTTAACGGTTTACTGTTTGCACACGTACCTTCGTTGGTGCTCCAACTGATAGCACTGGGATCAAAGAGGAAGCCCTCCTCTGTGGAGATACAATCAGGGTTATAGGAGTCCTTTGACAGTCTGGCTCTACCCTCCTCTCTGTTGCTGTTTCAGCTGACTAATGGAAAAGGTGACAACAGTTTGAACCACAGTTGTCAAGCTGCACAGTGTGGCGCCTCTGTAGTAACCACTGACCAGCCCCTTTGCTTGTAGCGGCGTTGTTCCTGTGTCAGTGGCACTTGGTGACACCCTGCTTTGCCCTCGCGCCATACGTGGGAAACCTTTGCACAGCACTGCTGCCACTGTTGCAGCTCCACAATAGAGCTGGATTATTGTGTCTGGGCTGTCAGCACCTCTCAGCTGAAAGAAAACGAGAGGGAGGGAAGCGGGGGGAGAGAGAGAGAGAGGGAGGGAGGGAGCGGGATCTCTGGGCACCGGGAGAGCTGGCATTTTCAAACAATAATCTCTGTGGAGCCTTTCAGGGGGTTTAATGTCATTTTTGGCCTCTGGATTTTTGCCCTTTTCTCCTTTGAACAAAAAGCGGCGGAGAGCAAACAGAGAGGAAAAGAACAAGGAAACAAGTGACGGGAGACAACAGACAGACAGACGGAGAGAGGCTTGGCTGGGTGACTGATATTATTAGTGTTCTAGTGCAACTGATGGAGCCTTGGCCTGCATCCAGTGGCTGCCAACAGGCCAACGTTGTCAAATTGAGTCTGGTACCGAATGACCTATATGCCCGTCCTAGTTAGCACATTACAGCGTTTGTCTTTATCTTGCCCATTTCTTTATCAATTCTTCACTCCCTTTCCTTCCTTCGTTATTATGTGGAGTGTCGTAATGGACCAAAACCCCATGTATGTTCTCAGTTTTCAGCAGTTTTATTAATAAATTTAATGTGTGTGGCCTAGTTGCATATAAAACCTGTTTTTTGTTGTTATTTCGTTTTGACAAAAAATTGAGTCAGCAAGGGCAGGTAGGTGTCAACCTAAGCCTGCCTGTGCTTCTTACTTAGTGCCTTGCGTGCAGTCTGCATGGCTGCCCAAATTTGCTCCTTCTGGCTACAGGCAACAGAGAGTGGCAACACTAATCTTCCCGCCTGGTGTGAATTATGGATTGGATGTAACGCAACGATTAGACACACGCACCTACACACGTCCCCCTGCTGCCACTTGGTGACCAGCTAGGTTCCCCACTCAGAACCAAGAGGGGGTTTCCCCAGCTGCACATCAAAGTCTAGCCTACAGCGCTGCTCCCCAACTTGGCCACCCAGCCCTTTCTTCCCTGCTGCTCACCTCTAATCAACCTCCAAGGCTACATACATCCTGAAGCTAGCAAGAGAAGATATCTGCTCTCGTGCATACGCTTGCTAAAGCCTTTTATGGCTGTAATCCCCAACACCAGGAAGAGATGCATGGGAATCTTGGTCAGCTGACTGTAAAGAGGGAGGAAGGGAAGAAGGAACTACCACAAGGTTGAAGCCCCGCCTTTTCTAAAGCCTGCTGGGATGCTCCTTGGGCTTGACATACCCAAACCCACCTGCCCTCACTGCTCAGCGGGAAGCTCCATCACTGGCTTCCCCTGAGCTGGCCTACTTGGGACTGTTTGATCTCATTGTGGAAACAGGCGAGCTTGCCCGCTGCCTGGCAGGCAGAGAGCTCCTTGATGCTCAGGGTTGGGGAGGTGGAGCAGGCTTCAGTGGAGAGGCTTAATAACTGTATTAACATCGGTGGCTCCCCCAGGACCCACGCCTACACAGCAGAGGAGGGGAGGGGGAGATGGGGGTAGCACTGTAAAGCTGCCTTCTCGCACTTTTAATGCTCTGCCCTAATTTTCCCTCCTCTCCTGATCTCTTTTCAGCTCGGTTTTTCAATTTAGTGTGATTTATAAATCAAGATGTATTAGAGCAACAAAGTAAAGGCTATATCTTTCTCTGTCTTCATCACACTGTTTTCTTCACACATTTTTCATTTTTGCACTGAGCTTCAAGACAGTTTCTCTCCCTTAATCAGTTTGTTTTCTCATCATCCCTGTGGCAGCTCGCTTCCAGTAACTCCATGTCCTCATTTTGTCCTCTTAGCTGTCTTCTCTCTCATGGTTTGTCCATTTTCTTTCACCTGGCTGTTTATATATTCATTGTAGACTGGCATCAGTACTGTTATTGGTCCATCCTAGCTTCCATCTCATCACATTAAACAAATTGGCTTACAGATGTTTAATATTATAATCAACTTTGAATCAAAAGCACTGTATTCTTTCCTCATCTGTGTGTGTGTCGCTATTCATGACAGCTCCCCTTATCTCTTGAATTATGCATTGGAAACTGTTGCATAATTGATAGTTCCCACTTAGCTTAATGGACAGAGTTAACTGGGAGAGGCGTG
Organism: Datnioides undecimradiatus; assembly: GCA_008933995.1. Lineage (NCBI taxonomy): Eukaryota > Metazoa > Chordata > Actinopteri > Lobotiformes > Datnioididae > Datnioides > Datnioides undecimradiatus. The sequence goes on from WARS01000012.1 coordinate 8,188,433, forward strand.
TGTTCCTACTTGCAGTGGAACTGGGTCGCAATGAATGGCGCCCAGTCACCCGCAGGGTCAGGATGAGGCCCGGGTCACAAGGCAGGAGAGACGTAGCAGTCGGCAGAGGCCAGCCGGGGTTAACTGGACCCCAGAGGGAAAGAGGACGGGAGGGAGAAGTGGGAGCTTTAACACCAGGCTCACCTGAGGGCCCAGCTCATGTTACTTCCACTCATTGTTTCTGCCAGGACTGTGTGCTGTGTGCATAGGCAACAAGCACAGTCCTGTATTTATGTATGTATGCATTTGTGTGTGTGTGCAAACAAAGGTTGTTTTTTATTTTTTTTACTAGTATTTTTTTTACACAAACATGCACATACAGATGGAGGACTATTTTAATTCAAGTGTGCTTTATAAATAATTATCTAATAGGGCAGTTGGCACATTGAATAAGATTCATTTTAGTGACATTTATATTTGCAAACAAAATCTAAACATTCATAGCAAGGGCACATTTGAAGATTTGTACGGCTACTTTGCACATACAAAAACACCAAAACTGTACTAGTTTAATGAGATTGGCAAACCAAAATTTTAAAGTAAAATGTGATAAATGACAATCATAACAAAACTGATAAGCAAGTAATGTTTTTATCTTTGGCTGCCAGTTTTCTGCACAAATTGCTGTTACTGTGAATATAGTCAGCTTAAAATATTGTGCCCTTAATATGAAAATGTATTTATTCTCTGTGAAAGACCTCGATTTGTTTTGGGACTGACACCATAGGAAGAGATCGACATCATCTCGCTAAAACCAGTCCACTGCCTGGTGGGCAGCTATACCACAGGAAATGCTGTGTTTTTGTGTGCGTCTGTGTGTGTGTGTGTGTGTGTGTGTGTGTGTGTGTGTGTGTGTCATGATCAAATGGCTCCCTCCAGGCTACATTGAAAGGTCAGGGATCCATGCAGGAAATTAGTGTCTGTGGAGGCACAGACAACACACACACATTCACACACAGAGACACAGAGAGAAGGTTCAAAAGCACAACCCATACTCGAGGAAGCCAAACATGTCCTTCATTAAATTCTAGTAACATCCCACTGCGCCCCCTTGATGACTCTGCCCGCTCTCATCAGCCATTTTTCCTAAGCACTGAGCCAACTTAACCTCCCAGTGCTATCGACAGGCAGCTCACTTTTTGTTTTTTATTTTTTTGCATTAGCGCTGACACTAAAGACAGATGAGTCTGCCCCTCCCCGCCTACCCGTTCTCCCCTCACTCTGCCCAAATCTTCCACTAAGCAGCCCCCTGACAGTACACATCAGACAGCTGAATCAAATGTGTGTCATCAGTCATCATTAGAGGGCATGAGCAGGAGAGCAGTGGCTAGCCGTGGAGCAGTGTGCAGGCTAAGGTGTTTTCAAGCTATCAGTGTGTTCTTGGGTGAGTTCAGCACTTTACTGCATGCAGAGGACTTTGATCAGGTGTGCAGCCACGTGTCGCAATTCCAGCCCACGTATCTGTAGAATAATGATAGCCAAGCAGAGTTGTTTTGTTGGTTTCTGTCTCATCGATGTGCAGCGAGTTTGTTTTCCTCTGTGTCTGGCTATTCTAAATATGTCAGCTGTCTCCTAGGTGTCTTAAGGTCATTTTAACCCTTGTGCTGACCTAGTAACCCCCTCGGGTCCCGGCATCAGTGAGCTCTTTAACAGACTCGTGACAGGATAATGGCACGCCTGCTGCATCTCCTCGTCCACACCCTCGCAAATACCTCCACTTACATCCACAATAATATGCTTTTAGCTCAAAACCTGACATTGGTGCATTGAGCTAATTTATGAAGCCAACTGTTGTCATTATGGGTTTCATGTACAGTAGAGGAATGCACGTTAGCCTGCCGAGGCTTGAAGGCGGAGGTAAATTACAAGCGAGTTAACTATTAGCTCTAACTCATCTTGACGAGCACATGAAGTGACAAACCTAAATGGATGTCTGGATTTTTAGAGAAACAGCCTGGTGAGAAGGCGCATTATTTAGCATCGTTGAGCACACGCTCTCGTCCACCCGAGTCACGCACACAAGTGTGCTTGCGACCTCTCCCCCACTTCCAGAGTCATGCTCCTGCTCTGAAGCTTAGAAGATCAAACCCTCGTCGTAATCTATTCCCCTGTGATTGACTATTGTGTTGTCCACAGAGAGGGAGAGAGTGAGAGGAGGAGGAGAAAAGGGAGAACATGAGTTGAGAGAGGCAGTTTAACATGACAAAGCCTGTCCCTGGTGATCCTCTCTTCTCCTCCCCAGATCCTCATGAGCCTCTTCTCTTTCTCCCTCCTCTCTTGATCCCTTGTTCCCGCTTTTACTTTCCACCTCCTCCTGGCCCCTCCAAGTCCACTTCAGCCCTCTAATGCAAATAACCCTTTGCTCCCTCCATATTTATGACCCGCTTCCTCCTCTGTTAAATATGCGCTTAAGAACGGAGGGCCTTGAATGCTGCCAGTCACATTGGATTAGCGAGTATCAATGGTCAAATAACCTCTCAGTTAGAGTGAGTGAGGAGCAAACACTCGAGCATGAGCATTCATGAAGGGCTTTTGGCCTTCAAACACTGCATGTGGTGCTCAGCTCAATAAAGATGAATAGGGTCTGGTTAATGTGTATGAATGTAATTTCAGCCCGGGCGGACAGAATCACGGTGTATGAAATGAATTTTTCCAGTATTTCTTCACCTGTGATTGTTTTTAAATGCTGAGGGCAGAAATGTGTTCATGATCTCCCCACTAATTTAAATCATCTGTCCTAAATCTTTCAACTACAGTGTTCATAAAAGACATACTTTGCGCTCTCAACCTCTCTTCACAGACCACTTTTGCATCTTTTCCAGTGCTTTTCTTTTCCTTTGCAGGCTTTTGACCCTCGGACTTCTTATTACTGGTTGCTTGTAATGTCGTTGACCTTGGATTTTACGGGAATAGAGGGAATTGAAGCTTATTTGGCTGTTGAACTCATTCTAAGTGGCTGTGTGGGGGGAAAAAAGGGCATCAGGCCGTCGACTAAAATATAAACCTTAAAGCCTTTTGTAGGACCACACAGAGAGTTCGGGGATTGGGTGGGCACCAGGTTTAGTATGGCTTTGGCACCCTCCTGGCTCCTAGTATGCATGAGTGCAGTTTGTTATCACAGAAGGAAAAAGCACGCACACTGTCATCCACTTGCACAGAATTCTATAATTAACCAATGCAGGCACTCTGTAAAAGAGAGGCTTAATGTTTCATGAAGCCGTTTTCACAGTACGAGCGGTGACATTAAAGGCCTGTTTGTGGAAGGCTGCCGTTTCACTTGTGTGTGTTTGTGTTATGATCCAATGATGACCTTGATTTCGAGTCATATGTCAGAAGGTATCACAGCTGTAAGTCACTCCATGGAGGGTGTATTATTTCACTTTGAGAGAGCTGGCAAAGGGAGGTTACACCATGGTTACACCTTCTACCGTTCTCACTGTGATGCATGTGTCTAGAAGAAAACATGCCAGCGTGCGCAGCTTTTATTTGGGGCCTGCTTTTGAAATGTTTGTCTTGCATGTCACCGTGCTCCCCCAGTCCTGTCGCTCAGCTCTGCTCCTCATCCTTAGATGTTCTCTCTTTCTCCTCTGTCTTCATCAGCTGCTTTTTCTCCTGCAGCCCGTCTCTCCCCACTCTCTTCCCCCCTCTCAGTCTCTACATGTGGGTCAGTGATGTCGCCCAGCTGATATTATACAGCTGCTGTATGCGTGTGAACACCCCATAAACATTCATTTATGTTCAATGGCAGATCCAGCGTCGGCAAACACTGCTTGTATTTATCACGTGGATTAGCCACAGTATAGGCTTGCTAATCTCAGGTCTGCCTCTGTCATCCAGTTAAACCCTGTCTTTAGCTCATTGCAGCAATGAAGTTTTAAGCCCCTAATGCAAACATACGTGAAGACATTTGAAACATTTAGCTCGGCATTAAAAAAAGCACACATGTGCTTAACACCCTGGCCTGGGAGACCACCTTAATAAACCTGCCATGTACCAAGTGTATGTTCAGAATCCACTTTGGACTGGATATCATGTTTTGAAGTAGTCGTGCCCACAGCCTGGTACGACATGTGTTCCAGGCTTCTGAAACACACCACTGTGCCTGTCCACATGCTGGCATCCTCTGGCCGACACGGGCTGCCTTTTGCCCCCTTGTGCCCACCACCATGTCCCACACCATCAGCTCATGCCAAATATCTCCAGTCACCCTGGGGCAAGTGCCAACTCACATAGTCCCACTGTCAGTCAGCAGGCATGGACAGCTGCTGGGTAGAGTTACACCGTGTTACTCGGGGTTACAGGGAAGCGTTGTTGCCAGGGAACTTGTGGTTCTCTCCAGCAGCATACTGTAGTTGCTTTTGGCTGTTTTTTTGTGTTTTTTATTTTTTTGAAAATAATATCCATAAACACGCAGCGTGCTCATAGGATTAATGGAATTTCTTTGTGGTTTAGATGTCCTGTGAATTCTGTATTTGCTATAGAAGACACATAATTAGCTGTACCAAAGGCTAGAATGTGGCTGCAGCCGCACAGAGCAGCTTGTATGGTTATCGTGAAGTCGCTGCTCCAAGTTTAGCCCCTGTAGACCTCACCTTTGCCATCTGCTCACTCCCTCCCTTCCCCTCCCCCCTTGCTCCCCCATGCTCTAGTTTGTCCACACATGTTCTCAGTTCCGTCTCCATTTGCTGGGGCAGTAGTGATAGGAAAACCTGGTGTGTTGTTATTTCAGAGGCCTGGCAGCATGGAGAGGGAAGTTATCTTGGGCCCCTGGAGAAGGGCTTGGGAACATAGTGGGGGCCGCTGGGTTGATAAAAACCAGACGTGGCCTAGACAAGAACATGCTGAGGTTCACACGCACAGGCTCTTGTGCACATACATACAGCACAAATCAGTCAACGTGCACTCTACTATACAAACAAGCAGATGCACAGTCTTGTCCCTTTGATGTGTAGCAATCAAACTTAAGACATTTGTCCATGAATTACTCTCGCTATACCCCTGGGCCACCATATCCTGGTGTTGTGGAGGGATCGTCATACCATGCAAGAAAGACTCCTTACTCTGCACCGCGTGCCCTTCGGCCTCTGCTCGGACCCTCATCTATCATTCACGTACGTGTGTGTTTTTCTTGCAGTAACACTCTAGATGGGGGAGTTACTTGGCCCCAGTTTGGAGAACTACTCGTCAAATTTCGGTCAATGAGCAATGTAGCTATCGACCATACTGCACAGTCGTTTAAGAAATCCAGCTGTCACATCAATTTTTGCTCTCTTTGCAAAATTTGGATATCTGCATAGGTTGCAAAACAGCAGGCTGCCATTTCTCTGAGATGGAGACAGAACATGCTCTTCTAACTGGAAGTGATGTGTCATTCACTGCAGAAAATCATATTAGAATCAGATTAAGCTGTCAGTTTGATCCATGCGCTTCCTTCTTTTACACTAACAGCATCAAAGTGTCAGATGTATGAAGTATAAAATCTACATTTATATGAATTATGACCATATATCATGCCCCACCTTGATTTTTCCTGAAATTGTTATTGTGAAACACTGCAAGTATGTTCCCATTATTTTGCATGGAAAGCTTTGAGACTCATTATTAGTGACAGTACCTCTGTATCTCAATGCAACATCCACCCCCATCCCTCCTCCCTCACCCTCTCTCTACATTCATAAGGTAGACTGCAAGCTAGACACGCAGCAGCTTAGGTGGAGCACAACCAGGCAGGGGGATCCTCAGTAATCCTCCTAACTCGCCCTCACTGAAACACACACACAAACTCATATGGTGCCATGACATGCATGATGAGTGGGCCTGTGTAGTGACAGATGGCCTACATACACAACAAACTCTAGAATAAATAACAGTCTGTTAGGTAACAACATAATGTATTTGATCCATTGTGATTTGTTTCCATCTTCAGGTTGCAAATTAATTCATTATTGATATCACTGTGGACTGTATGTATCTTTAAGGCCTTTTGCTGGCTGTCGTTAAAGCTTGATGCTTTCTGTTTTCCAAACAGCCCTCAGCTGAAAGACAAATGCAAACTGTGTATGTGGTGATCACAGATGAGCTTGGATGCTTCCATTTAGTGTCATTTTCTGATCTGTTTATGGAAATGTGAGTTAGTGACAACAGTTACAAAAGTCATTGCCTTGGTTTTAAACTCACTGCCCCTTTAAAGTCATTTGAATCAGCTTTGGCGAGGACGGATGGAAAGAAGTTATGGCTCTGGAGTTATAGAGACCAATGGGATAAGGAGAATGTCAGGCTCGAGAGTGGGACAGGTAGGAATAAGGGGGAGATGGGGGTGGAAAGGCTGGATTTGGTTACAGTGAGTATGAGAGGCGTGAGGCTCACTGTCTGCTCTCTTGCCCCATGTTAACCTTCACTGGCTCTCCTTTTTCTGTGCGTGTGTATTATGCCTGTCTGCCCTGCCGCTAGATCCCCCCCCCCCCCCCCCCCCCATCCAGTAACTGTTCACACTCTGTGAACACAAACACACCCCACTGTCACTCTCCCTACAGCTGTCAGTCTGTGAGTGCCTGCTAGCATGTGATCACGCACATATATGCCTTCACACAGGCTCATATTCAGATGGCGTGCGTGGCTTTGCTGTCAGTAATCAGTGTGAAGGGAGCAAACGGCGCTCCTTCCATTTTCAGCGGAAAGCTGTTCTGATGCTTTGTTAGAGAATGGCAGGATTTCCCTGTAAGCAAGGAAATAGTCCCATTTCCCCCTTCAGTAATTGAAGATTGCTGACAAAGCATTCCCGCGTGTGTGTTTATCGTTTTCCCTGCTGCTTACCCACATTCCTGACATGGAAACCAAAAAAAACGTCTGAATATTTAGCAAAAGTCAAGCACCGTGCATGAATGATGTTGGTCTGTTTCGCTGCACTTAAAAGCTCTTAAGTTGCTGCCAGTCGTTTTTATGGACGTGCATGATACATTGGCCTACAACTCCCAGGGTTTTTGCAAGGCGGTCTCTCTCCCCGGGGCTGTTCCATTGGCCATCCCACTTCATTATTTTAAGCAGACTTCAAAGCAGGCCTTAATGCAGCAGCCTGTGGCATGGTGGTCTGTCTGGTGTCTCCTCTCCTGCACTGCATGGAAAGACAAATGGACCTCTATATGTACTTCCATGTATCTTACACATGGCGAGCATGTGTGTGTGTGTGTGTGTGCATGTGTGTCCAAATAACCTAATAGAAGCCAGGGGAACACAATGGTCCATGATAGAGTAGGATTCAACAAAGTGGAAGACCCTGTCAAAGCTCTCCTCCTCCTCCTCCTCCGTCCCCTCTGCCTTAATTTTCTCCAGTTCTCCTTACCACAGTCCCGCCAGCCAGCCAAGCAGCCAGCCTGCTAATGTAGTTAGCTTCCCCCTAATGATGGTGAAATCTCATTAATATGCTTCACAGCTGGGCCCAGTAACCAGTGGGGATGAAGGTAATCAAATCTCAGAGGACTAACCTAGAGCTGAACCTCAAGAACTGCTCGGCAGCACTGGGCCGAGACAGCTCAGAGTCTGAAGTCTTGATAATAGCCGGTGGGCTTGTGTGTGTGTGTGTGTGTGTGTGTGTGTGTGTGTGTGTGTGTGTATGTTTCTGTGTCTCTGTGTGTGTGCGTGCCTCTCTCAGTCTGTGGTCTCGATGCCTTTGAAGTGCTGATGTTAGCCAGGCTATCTTATGTCAGTATTACAGCTCTGGCCAGTTCATCATCAGCATAGATTTCATTTCAGTCTTGTGCATATTTGTCCATTTAAGTCTAGGCATGCGGTAATTGCTTACGGAGGATGTGGCTTTGAGGGCGCGGCCCCTCTCTCTAAGTGCACTTGTGGCTCATGATGTATGCAAAGTGAATCTGAAGAGCGGCATTACAGACCACTCACACTTGAACTTAATTAAATCACCGGTGCTTTGGCTCTGAGTTTGAGCGCACCATGCTACATTAAGCTATTAAGCTATCTGGGCACTGCACACACGCACACTTACAGTGCATGCACACACACGAGGAGTGTTAATAATACTTGTCATTGAACATGAATAGCGAAGGCTCTGTGTAAATTAAATAAAGCAGTTTTTACACACTGGTCATTCAGAATTGGTCAACACAACAGGTCATGTTTAACATGTGCCAGATTTAGCATGCAGCCTATTTTTCAGCCAAAGCCAGTGGTCAGGAGTTAAGACAGACACCACCTTCTTTAAATGGACTTCTGCTGTTTCAACACAGTGCAGTGTCAGGTTTGTTTTGGCTGGTAACACCTGGCGGCCGGGGCTGTTTATTCCCGCTTCTGGGACTGGTCTGACATCATGCCAGGCTGCAGTCTTGAATCCAGCTTTGTGTCTGGTTCACAACAATTGTGGTGACCATACGGTTCGTTTGGTTTTTGTTTCACCTCTTCACCAAAGCACAATAGATTCCTTATCAGTAACTCTTACTGTTTTTCATTTAAACATTGTTTTCAGGCTTGTGGGTTCCTTTGCTTGTATCCCGAAGCAAAGCGGGGTGTTATTGTCTATTCATCCTCGCCCTCTCTTGGCTAAAGGAATGATATTCTAGCTGTAGCTCAAGTATTAGTTACCGTGGTGACTTTAAAGGCTCTGGAGGGGCTCCGGCCTGGAAACCCTGCCAGACACACAAATTTCCAGAGTTCACATGTTGCAAGGATATTGAGGGAAGCTCTCCAGGCGAGTGTGAGTCAGTTCTTCCAGTGTTTGTGCGTATGATTTTGTGGAACACACAATAGGCAGGCTTGTATGATGGTTGGTGTTGATCAGAGCTTGGATGCAGCCTGGTGTTGAATAATGCCTGGGTGAGGGCTGCTGAAGGGCTAAGTAGCTCCGTCCTCTCTGCTGAGCCTCTATGCCTCTCCATCCACAGGCCTGCCATTGTTTTGCTCCATGGCTCAGCTTGACAAGGCTCCAGAAGCCGGCCATTGTATTTAATTACAGTCGCCAGCCCCCTCACAGACTCTTGTCCTTGTGTCCCAGATTTCCATGGGTGCTCTCATTAACACTGTGCATTCTGTGTGTGTGTTTATGTGAGTGTGTCCAACCAATGAAACTTTTTTTAATGGCTCCAGGAAAGCCCTTAGCCTGTGTAAATGTAAGTATGGATGCAGTTTTTATGCTCATGCGTGTTTGTGTTTGTGTGTGGGTGCGTGGGTGGGTGGCACATCTGCTTGTCTATGCGTTTCTAATGAAGGAAGCTTAAACGTGGATGAATAGCTCTGTGGTCACACTAATAACGCAGGCCTGTAATCAGTCCACATCAAGAGAGAGGCAGAAAACTGTGAATGGTTATTTGCTAATGAGAAAATATGCCATGTTATGTAAGGGCTGCTCTATTTAAGTTTAATTTGTTTGACATGAGTGTGGCGACTGCATGGCCCAGTGGCATGGGCAGAGATGGCCCGTAATGGCACCAATAAAATGGCACCGAGAAGCAAAGGACAGACCAACAATCTGTCCTCCTCCTCACGTTTGCTCAGTTAGTGACTGAATCCTGTTCTTCTTTATTCCTTCACTTACTGCTGTTTACATAGGTTCCTTGCTTTAAAATAGAATAATTCTTGATTAGGAGCCTCTGAATTGTCTTCTCAGATGTATCACTCCTTTCCTGTAATCTCCTCTGCAATTAATACGGTAGTTTGCACTTTAGTGTGTGTGTGTGTGTGTGTGTGCGCGTGAGATTCTAAACACTTGAGGGAGGAACATGAGCAAGTAATATAGCCGAGCTGTGTCTCCCCGTGTGTGGACATTTTTATCTTCATCTGTTTTGTATTTTTGTCTTTGTTGCTCAAACACGTCATGGCTCTCTGTCTCTATTTGTGCTTCCTTGCTTCCTTCACTTTATGTCCACCCCGCACCATCTGAAAAGTTTCTCTTTTTGCTTTTCACCCCGTTTCCCTTTTTGCAATTGCAAATACATTTCTTAACAAAAGAACCTCTGTTCCAAAAACAAAAAACAGGCTTTTGAAAATCTTTACACTGAGAGCCTGAAAAGCTGTTGCTGGTGTTAAAGTGGTATATGACATCTGGGCCTCATAAATAAGATGTCTTAATATCCCGGACCTGATGGGGTGTCGTTCTTAGAGGTGTTGCAATGTGAGCTTTATTGCTGTTTAGCTTAACTGTTCCCGTCACCTGAAACCTGCCTGGATGTGCTGTGTGAGATAACATGCAGGCTTTGGAGAGGCTAGATTTTGGTGTACGGCGCTTGTGTTTGCTTTTGGGGTTTTTTCCAGGAAGCCTTGAACATATCTGGGCATCGGGTTGGTTTATTTTCGTTGTTCTGAATGTAATCTTCTCCCTGCACCACCTGCTCGTTGCATACAGAGATTGGCAAACAGCTGAGAGACCTGCACACAGACGCTATAAAAGGAATCGGAAGGCACGTGTGTAAGAGAAGGAAAGGGATGAAAAACTTCATGCGTGCTTCATGTTGCCCAATCTGTGGTGCGATTATTACGTCAGGATCCAGCGTGCGCGTAGTGTTTGTCTGCGGTGCGTCACGTGGAGTGTGTTCCCAGCTGTACTACGGGCCTGCTGAACCAGCCCACTCTGTTAAATATAGATGGCTTATTTACACTCGAGCACTGAGCTGCAGGCAGCTCCTGAGCTACTTGTCAACCTCTCCAATCCCTCTTTCGTTGAGCTGATGATGCTGGGTGGAGCCACGGGGCTGCAAAGATGCACACATGCATATAGTATACCTGTGTGGATGTGTGCAGTTTGTGTTAAGGCCTCCATCACTGTTTCCAGGCCTCTAAAAGGCAGAAAACAGTCTGTTAAAGCTCAGGCACCACATTGGCATTAGAATAAAAAAACTTTTAAACAGCCTAGTCACAAGTAAACCACACATGCTGGCTCAAAATGGGCCCATTTGCAAGCAGGGATTATACACTTATTTAGTCAGCCATAGGCCACAGGGTGCAGGACTGCGCTGTGAATGTGTGTTTTTATATTTGATTAAAGAGCCATGTTTTGTAACACACAGGATATTGAGGTCAAAGTCCAATACATATTACATGAAGGCAACAGCAGGGTACTTCCCTACAATCCCAGGCCTTTGTTTACAAGCACACAAACTGAGGGAGCCAGCAAAGTGCTCACATGTTGTTTGGTTTGTCATATTAGTGCTTAGTGGATGAAGACAGAGTGGATTCAGCTGTTTACTTGTCTGATATTGAATAAAGGGGAATGCGTTATGTTTGGCCAAGGGGGGGGGGTTCAATTTAACCTCTTCTACAGTATTTATTGCTCTTGATTGGTACAGTGTGTGCTTAATTCATTAATATTTTCAAGCATTTACACATCAAAAAACGCACAGTTTAAAAATGTATATATAAAAGCACAAGTTCAGGCCTTGTATCAGAGGAGAAAACCTGTCTTTGAACACTGTTCGCAAAGCAACCTCTTGTTGTAACACACACACAAGCCATGATTTCAGCAGTAAATAGGAATACACTGCAGAGGCTGTGCTTTGATGATCTGCATGTGTGTGTGTGTGCGTGCGTGTGTGTACAAAGTGTTGTATTTTACTGAGTCTTCCCTGTGGCGGATCTGAAAATGCCACAAATCAAGAAGTTGTCCTTGCATTTGTGGTTTTATTTGTTTTTCAAACACAGTGTTCAAACATTAGTGAGTTCCCCTTCTGGTGAATTGTATTGGATATTGTCAGCGGTGTATCTGCCTGGACCAGGTTGTTTAAGATGTGTGTGTATTTTTGTGTACACCCGTGAGTCAGTGTTTATCCCGCTGATATCGATTAATGCTGCATGTCTGTCAGCGCTCCATCTGATAGCGCTCGCTAACCCCTCTTGTTGCTCTCTCCTCTCCACAGCGATAGAGACCCAGAGTACCAGCTCAGAGGAGATAGTGCCAAGCCCGCCCTCACCTCCCCCGCCGCCCCGCGTCTACAAGCCCTGCTTTGTGTGCCAGGACAAGTCCTCAGGGTACCACTATGGTGTCAGCGCCTGTGAGGGCTGCAAGGTGAGACTCCTGGCCTTCCTCTGAATCTGCCAAGCAAGCAAGATGTTCGTCAATCTTGTAACCTTCGTGTGATTTACAGAAAAAAAAAAATCACACACACACACTCAACTCTTCACAGCCTAAGCTCAGAGGATAAAAATGATAAAGCACTTCATTTTTGAGTATTTCACAACCTCGTGGGTTTTTCAGTGTTTAATGCCGGAATTTAATGTTGGAAATAAGTCAGACTGCTTTTCCATGGACTCATTTACTGACATTATCAGCTGCTTTAGTGAGCTGAATAATGATCAATATGACCTGGACAAGTTTGCCTGTTTCAGCACCTAAAAACTGCAACATATATCTGTAAAGATAACGTATATGATAGACCTGCCTCTTATCATGTAGAGTATGTGAAACTTTGTATCCATAGACTGTTGTTGCTTCTCCTATCAGCTTTGCTGACATACTCACATTGGCTGTCCGTTATCAATACAGCCATATTGCACAGGTGCTGAAGAGGCCTCATAACCCCCACCTGCTGTCTTATCAGTTGATAGTCGCTATGTGCATGCATACATGTTCTCCTGTTAGTGTGAGCACACAGACCTCTTTATCTCGCGTCTCCCAAGGCGCAGAGCTGAGGGAGAGTTGTGTAAGCTGAGAGGAGGATGGCAATAAACAGGAGGGAGTTACTGCCAGGTGCAAACCTTATATCTCCACGTCAACATTTCACAAAAACCTTGTGTGTTTACTTTGCATTTGAGTTGTAATGTCTCTCGTAAAACAGGAGTATATGAATCGTGCATGGAAGATTTTCAAATGACCACAGACCTATGTAAAGAAAAGAAGGCAGGGAGGGGTTGGATGAAGGCAGATGTAATGGTACTGCTGGTGACAGGTGCCTGCTAGACACTATGACTTATTGACTGTGCAGCCAATACTGTGGTCAATGTGTGTGTGTGTGTGTGTGTGTGTGTGTGTGTGTGTGTGTGTGTGTTTCCATATGTGCACGGATGGGAGTGGTGAGATGGAAGGGGGGTAGTGCAGAGAGGAAAGCCATACTGAAGAAGGTGGGAGGCAGAGGCAGTAAAAAATAAATAGGAAAGTGTTGGGAAGGCCAGGAACTCCAGGGGAAATGTAGAAATGCAGACAAAATGATACAAAGATGGGAGGAACTGCAGGGAGTGAGAGAGCAGACTGTGCTCTAGGAGGCATGAACAGCTAGGAAGAGAGAAGTGGGGATGGTTGGAGGGGCAGCAGATTAGGGGGATGGGGTACAGGGGCCATGGCTGAACTCACTGACACCAAGAGAAAGACGGTCAGTGCATCAGAGCACCGGGGTGCTGTGGGGGAGGGAGGGACGACTAAAGAATGCAAAGGGAGGAGAGCACAGGAAAGCCAAGAGTCTGGCACACACACCCATACAAACACACAGCCAGTTAACACAAAGCATCTGAGAGCTCCATGAAACTTCACCTGCTCCCCCAATCCATCTTATAAAAAGTTAACAAAGTAAGTAAAGTCTGACCTCTGTGCTGTTTTATAGGCAGAACCAAACTGCAGCTCACTGTGCTGCTACTCCACGGATCCTCGTTTGAATGGATTTTCCAAATTTAAAGTTGGAAAAACGTAGTTTTCATATACAGACATGCATATACTGAAGTAAATGTATATCAGCCTATGTTATACACACACTCTTCATCGTATACAAGCTAATATTCACGTAATTGGAAATATATCTTTAACCGGTGAGACTAGAAAAATCATAACTGTGGATACAGAAAGAAAAGATGGTGGAGAACTGGCAGTGATTGTCTCAGTGTTATCAATCGTCGCACAAGTGTGTGAAGGGCCAGTCAAACAGAAGGATGGCATACCACCACTATGTAGAATATGATGCAATGGCTTTCTGCTTTATGTGTCTTGACTGTAGCCCTGTTTGTGTCCATCTGTGTGAGGCGTTTGCATGCATTAGCAACCATTAACTTTGATCTGATGAAAAGCTGTTTTTGTTGTGCCCCCCTCACATTGCTCCCTATTGTGTAATAGTGTCTAATGAAATAGGGTAATAAGTAAGACTAAATCCCAACTCCTTTTGTGAGTCTCTACATCTGTGCGGTTCTATTATAATAGAAGTGTATTATGTTCTCTGTTTAGTTTTCAGCCATTCAAATTAATACTAATCTTTATTAGTACATAAATAAAATGAAATAAGCTACGAGAAGTGAATTTTCATTTATCGCAAAGATGTTTCACAGAGAAAGGAAGCAGTTTAAACATTACATACACAACAGTCTGACACCTGTTAATAGTAGGGGAAAAATCTGCATCATTGTGATAAAAAGTGCAAACAATAGAGGAGCTGTAATCTCAAGTACTCAGTTGTTTCTCTTTAATTATCTCAGTGTTGTTCTCTCTGACAGCTCAGAAAAGGTGTCAGAGACACTGCAATTATCTTTTCAAGGCTATCGTACAATGGGGAATATAGCCGATGTTTTAATTCATCAGTCAGCAGATATTGTGCAGAGCAAATTATTTCACAATGAACAATAACTTAATTCACAAGTTGTACTGTCAGTTGTTGACACTCTCTGCGCCCCAAAACATTGAAGCTCTGCAACTTAAGTATGATAGAAATTTCTTCTCTTTAATCTTGGATTAAGTGTCTCTCCACAAAACCACCAGCAATACCTCCTTAGCTGAGCATAATTAGATTCCCAGATATAGCTGAGGTAGATTATTTTAGAACCGAGAGAGAACACATGCGTGGAGATTGTGTCCAAACCGCAGCAAAGTGAAATGCATTCAATTCAATAATATACTGAATGGATAAGCAGATATATTGATTAACTGCAGAGGGAAAAGCTGTTAGTTTAATGCGGAGGTCGGGGTGACAGCACTTCAGAATGGAAAAACTGTTATATCTGTCCTTTGCCTTCAAACTCTGTAGGGTGTGCGTGTGGCTGTGCCTGCATTCAAAGATGTACCAGGAAATTTAAACTGAGGAGTTGTTTTGAACCTACATGTCCCAAGAACACAGTTATCCAACTGGTTGTTAAAATATTCTTGTAATCTTTAGAAAACTACAAAAATATCCCCAGATCAACAGCAACCGTCCGTCGCTAGTCCCTCGTTCGTGCGCCAGCTGCCTGCCCACTCAACAGCCGCAGCGCTAATTTGAAAAATTCAGGATGCCTTCTCCGTATCTCTGACTTCAGAGGAGATGACTTGGCATCGCATGCTCAATAATTCAACACTACAGGCATGCGAATGTATATGGTCGTCTCATCTGAGACTGGGGTAAGTTGAGGGTTAGCTGCGTCGGCTTTGCTGCAGCGTGCCAAACTACAAAGGCATTTCCTGGGGGCTGCAGTGAACAGAGGAAACAGGAGGGGGATGTTGAGCCCTGCTACTTGGAGACAGCACATTCGTTTGTTGTTTAAGTTCTACCGCCCGCACATACTCACCGGCATTGCACTTCTTTTCCCCTCCAGATATTAGCACTTAAACATTAAATATGCATGCCCACCCCCTCATGTTTATGTTTTTGTCTTGGAGGCATGGCAGCGCACAGCAGGCGATGTCTCTTCCTGGTAACCGCTGCAGTGGGAGGGAAGCGACCATATTTCCGAAATCCCCAACCACCGCTCCTTGCAAGAATGTCCCCCCATTTGCTGTGTTTTCCAAATGGCCCTCTTAGCAAGCATCCATCTCCGCTAATGTGTGAGCTGTAGCAGGAGCTGCTTCGTAACAGAGGCAGGGGCAGAGGCACACACATACACACACATGCACATACGCAGTGGGAGGCTGGGAACGCACTCTTAATCTGGGCACAGTGTGAAAGTCACGTAAGAGAGGATTCCTGTGCTTCCCTGTGAACTTGCCAACCCGAGACTCCCCCCCCGCTTCCCTCTTAATAAAGCATTTCCTCACACACATGCAAAGTAGAACGCACCGACACACTCATAATAACGCACATCAGGTAGACAGCCGTGAATTCAAGAGCACATGACATATGCAATCATGTATGTGCTGTTACCCGTTCGCTCCTCTTTTTCATCCCTCCCTCCCTCCCTGTCCCTCTTCACGCGGCTCTCATCTCCTCTGAACACTGCAGGGTGGCTGACAGGCCCGCTGAGGGCTCTTGTCGCCGGGTGGATTAAGCGGTGATACAAAAAGAGGCTTAAGGGCCGCAGGAAGCAATGACTCCTAAAAGAAGGAGAGAGGAGGGGGAAGGGGCAGGAACAATCGACTGGCCCACGAGCCGCCAGCAACAGCCAATCAGGAGGTGCCGCGAGAGGGCACCTGAGCCTCATGATGTGAGGAGGGAGTGGGTCAATCCCCTGGTGACACTGAGGTCAGGGTTGGGGCACCGTCAGATCAAAGAGGACATGATACACGCACACACACAGGCCCACACAAAGACCACAGACTTATCCCGAGTTAAATTAAAAAAGGAGGGAATTTTTAACCATCTTTCAGCCCTAAAGTATATTTATTTGACAACAGCTTGCAAAGAAGATGTGAGGCCTTGATTAAAATCAGGACATAGGTTAGATGAGGTTACCCTATTAGGTTTGAAACACTTCCTCTAACAGCCGGAAACCAAGTCTGGCATGTGTAATTGGCACTGGCACCCGTGTGGGTACCTTGCTCAAGCAGACACATGACAGACTGTACACACATCCTCTTCGTAGTTCATTAGAATCACTAGTTCGCTTGAATCACTTCCGCTCTGTGGTGGCGGATGGGAGATATGAGAAGGAGGCTGGTGATCTGGGAAGGACAAATTGCGGGCTTAGGTTCACCGGCCATCTGTCGGCTAGCAGAGCTAATCCCTCGGCATGGGACGGGGCTCCCTGGCAGCTACCCCACCACACTACTCTCCACCCCACCTCCCTCTCCTCCAGGCTAGCCCCACCCACCCTCCTACCAAAACACAGCCCGTGTCCCACAGCGTCACATCAATACTGACATTGACCTGTATTACATTTGTCCCAAGCCCTGCTTGCCGAGTGCTCACTCAGTTGTTGCTGATTTGCATTAACCTCTTTTTATCTTTTGACACACAAGGGATGTTAAAGCAGAAAGGCCACAGAGGTTAACATTGATTTTATTGGGGTTGCATGGTATTAAGGAGAATATAAGTTGTGTTGCATGGTTCTTCAACACTTTTAAAGGGCGATTTTTATGCTGACGTGACGTGAAATCAGATGTTTTCAGACAAGGATACCAAATGTTATGATCATTAGCATCTGTTTTTGTTTTTTACATCTCCCTTTAGGCCTCTCTCATCAGATAGTTTATTGCCCAATATTTTGACTTTATTTGTGGCTTTAGCACTGTAGCTCCCGAATTAATACTTTCTTAGTGCATGGGGCTGTGTGTCACATTTATCAGGGAGAGATTCCCTGTCTGTGTCTTCCTTTTGGGCAATTGAAACATAGTCAGCCTCCCTAAAGACATGCAATTTCAGCTCTGCGACCAAAGCCGAGCTCATTATGAGTCGTACTCTATCTCATACGTACTGAGTAAAATTTAAAATGTATTCTCAGACTTTCTTTGATCTAGTTAGATTGAAAAAGGAAATGCAGAAATAGAGGGATTCCTTTTTTGTTCTTACACAACAGCCTTAGCCTATGTTCTCTCTCTGCCTCTCTAATAATACACGCTTGGCCTGGATCTAGAATTGCTTATTTCTGGCTATGTAAACTAGGCCATTGGTTATATGGCACCCAGTAACCCTGTGCCTTTTGCCCCAAATGCCTTTGGAAACGTCTCCAAAAGCATTTCTGTGTTTTGACCATTGTCGAAAGGAGTTAGGCAACCTCATGAGAATGTGACCAACTATTGGTCTCTGTCCGGATTATGTCACAGAATAAGCCCTTTAAGGACTTAACTGTTTGGTAGTTCATTGCCTTTGAACTGCAGCTGTGTGTGGCTCTTCTGCATGGCCTCAATTGTATTTTATTTTTTGAACTTTGCAAGCGCTTTAGGAGTTTTCTAGCTGGGAAATGGATAAAAAGGGGTATTGTAAACAATATATGACAAGAGGGTTTGCAGAAAGCAGCCAAAGCACATAATAAAAGCAGTAATGTGGATAACCTCATGATGAGCAGACAAACAGCAGCAAACACTACAACTGTATTTTCCAAGTAATGTAGTAATTTACTGCTTTATTTGCTTTAAGTAAAACACTACCCATTCCTCCACCAGTACCTGTCCTCTCTCCTCCTCATCATTGTTCTGTCTTCCTGTCACGCAGGGCTTCTTTCGGAGAAGCATCCAAAAGAACATGGTGTACACTTGTCACCGGGAGAAGAACTGCATCATCAACAAAGTCACCCGCAACCGCTGCCAGTACTGTCGGCTGCAGAAGTGCCTGGAAGTCGGGATGTCCAAGGAGTGTGAGTACCCAGAATTCCTTGCTCCCTCAGTGCTGATAAGGCCAAGAACAGATCTCATCCTGGTTGTTTAATCCCAGAGGGGTTAGCATGATTGTTACCAGCCTTAAGCTGTAGCATTTGTTGACATTTGTTCCACCATCAACATTGCATAAGCATTCACTATTGGTGCACTCACGTATGAGCTGTGCCAGTGATTCATTATTGTTCATTTATAACTGTGATTGGTGGGCCCTGTCAGTTTTTCTCATTTTAACGAGAAAATTGAAACCTATTTCAATAAGTTTGTGTCTGTTTATGCTTTTAGTTTGTTTTTTAGTTTGCAAAGAATATCCGCTTAGAAGCGAGACAAAGGGCAGCCGTGATGCAGACTGGCAATAACAGTCAGGGTGTCGCCAGGCTTGGCAGGCCTCTGTGATGAATATGTTCTCACCTGCCGAGAGTGAAAGAGCAGGCGTCTGCTCCCATCATTGCACCCCGGGGGCTGTGTGAACACACACACACACTCACACATACACACAGGCACTCAGACTTGATAAAGTAATTGGAAGAGGTGTGACCACAGAGAACTCGGGAGGCCAGCAGGGTTTTTACCTCAGCGCGATCACATGACACACACTGTTATACACACAGAGTCGCACACACACAGACACAGTTGCTCACTCGCTATCATTTTACACATTACCAAAATGTGTGTATGGGACACGTTTATACTCATGAATACTGATTAATACTCCGTTATAGAAATAGAAATGTGCAGACAGAAAGTGCAGCACCTCTCCTCCTCTCGCAGCAACACACCTGTTTAGACTCGCATGCAGACAGCCTCCATTGCTCCATCCCTCCCTGCCTCCTGTCCTCCCAGCGCTACTTACCTCATCTTTCTGGTACAGCGAGTGCAGAGAGCGTTCCCCATGCCACAGCACTGTGGCTTACAGTAAAAGAAGTTATCCTCTGAGCTCCTTACCTTTGAATGGGGCCATTAATCATGGTTAGAAGGATCACAGCAGCCAGCTCTGTTACACACACACACACACACACACACACACACACACACACACACACACAGTACACACCAGAAGGATAGACTGGAGTTGGAGAGCCATCTAGTGGTGAATAAATAGCACTGCCTAAGTAAAAATGGCTAAAACTGGTTTTCTGAATGGAATGGAGACTGGAAATGTTATTACGGGATAGATTTCGGCCTACCTTTGCTCGGCTGGTTTTGGTTTAATAGTCAAGCCGTTTGGTGATTGTGGTCATTTTGTGCAGAGTGTGCAGATTGTTGCTCTTGTGTCCTCAGCAGTGACTTTGGCTAGTGAAACTGGTCTGGGCTGGTGAGGAAGGAGAGGATGGCCATCTGGGGCCAGCAGGGAGTCTCTCTGCCTCTGACATACACAGACACAAAAGCACACGCACTCACATACATAAATGCATAAGTTCATGCACACACTCAAATTATGCACATGCAAGGTGACAAACGCAAATTGATATGAATAAAAATGGTTTAACAGAAACACACTCAGACAGCTCCACTTAAAGACCACACACTTTCTGTCACACACACTCACACAGAAGGTGGACCCCCCACCGGCACCAGGGGACGTCTGGGTGACCTTGTGTCTGTCGGCAGACAGCTCCAGACGACAGTGCCAGGCCTGCTGCCAGGTGGCAATGCCAAGCAAGACAGCGTCAGAAGGAGGGAGGGGGGTGTTCGGAGCAAGTGGAGGGTTACAAGGGAAACGCCTGTAAGCTCAGTGCCACATTAATATCAACCTGATTGTGAGTGCTCAGAGAAGACCGTGACTTACAGAGAAAATCAAAAAAGTTTCTTACAATAAAGTTCACATGGAGATGGCTAAAACATTACAAAAATGTGAGGAGGTGTGCTTCATTTTTGAAAATATTGCACTTAACTTATAACAGTAACCCAAGAGATAAATACTTAAGTTTGACAGAAATACATTCCTGCACCATAAAACTATGAAATTTGTCTTATTTAAATGATTTTAAAAAGAATTTTGACCTGAAACGCAAACATTTTTAAAAATATGTATCTGTATATATTTTTTTTTCTTACGTATATTATATATATATTTGACTACAAGTTCCAAATTTTCACAAGTATCATATATATGTGTGGCTTCACTCCCCCTGCTGACACATCTTTAAATTGAGTGTTTTTTTTGTGCATCAGGGACGATCATATGGTTCAGTTACAAAACCCCTGAAAGTGAATTGATGTGAGTTCAGAGGAGCCAACGTACGCGAGTACCACCCCCCTTCTATCATCCCCCCTTTTTGTCTTGCTCACACAGCTATTGCTCACATGTTCCTCGAGGAAGGTGTTATTCAACAATAAAAAAAGGTAATAAAAGTAAAATAAGATGAAGCAAAGAATGATGGAGAACAGCACAAGGGGAGGATAACATCAGCCAGAAAGGCAGGATTGCAGAGAAAGATGAAGGCTGTGAGAGGAAAGAGTATTGAACCCAGTGTGAGTGAGAATGAAAATCTAGAGTTGAGAGAGTAGAAGGGGGAGGAGGGATGAGAGAGGCTGGAGGACACAGAGAGAGGGAGAGGGAGAAAGTTTCATCACTGTCGACGGTGGCTCTGCGCTGCGAGCAGCAGGAGCAGGGGGAACATTGACATTTTTATCTTTCCATTGAATTTAATCTGTGTGATGGACGAGCTGCCAGTGCTTTAATTTTCCTCACACGAATTATCCCTGTCTGCCCACCTCTCTCTGTCTTGTACACAGACACACACATACACACCGAGGCACTAACAGAAATTGTCTATTAACTGCACACTGCAGCTGAAATCCACTATGAGAACAAATGATTGAGTGATGGCTGTGCGTGTGTGCGTGTCTGTGTTCGTGCGCTGTCACAGCATTCTGTACACGTTAGTCGCCGTCTCTTGTAAATCATTTTTATGCAATGAACACGTAACCGCAAACAATCCAGGATGCAAGTTTCCCCATTAGCATTCATATTCTCATAATACATTTTGAAAGATGTATTGCTTGAAGTTACATGCACACAAACATCAGATCCACATTTGTGTCTACACACACGCGCACAATAAAAAGCAAGGCAGTATTTCTTTCATTTTCGCTCCCCCGCTACAATCTGCCCCCCGCCCCCCAAGTTATTGCATGTGGCAATTCGCCATGACAGATCGCCAGTCGTGCCTAATAGTTCTTTAATGACTTCATTAAATTGTGTTGTGCGGCTTATGATTGTGCTGCCAATTTGTCAGCGCGGGTAATGTCTGGACGCAAGGGATGCCCCACTTTTATTTGTGAATTAATTGGACATTGACTGTGCTTTGCGGCCCACCACCCCTCCCTCGTGGCAGACAGGACACAGATTCCCAATCAGCACCACAAGCGGGGCTGGCCCAAATATGCTCAGCAGCTTACTCCACTTCTATGCAGGGCGTTCTTCACTCAAGTCATAATTAGCTCATTAAAGTAGATGGAAGTGGGAAGATTTTACTGTTTTCCTTTTTCCCCACTGTTGATAAAACTATCCTATTATAACACTTACAGTGTGGGCTTTTTGGTACATCGCATGTGACACTCCGGACTGTTTCCTGCTGCATGGTCAGCTGTGTTTTGGTGACTACACTAGCTTGCTTCATGAGCACCAATAAAATGCTGGCGAATAATGTATAACCGTGCTCTGTCTGCACAGCAGGGTCTTCTTCATTTCTTGTTTTGGCGAGCAGTGCTTAGCAATAACATAGTGCAGCATCAGACTTCCAGCCCCCTCCCTCCCTCCTTCCCTTCATGTTCTCCCAGGCAGGGAGGCCTGTCTGTGGGCTGATGGATGAGTAGCAGCAGCGACTAGTGCATCCCTCCCTGGCCCCGGGCCATGCCCCTCTGTCACAGACACTGATCTCCCATCAGCCTGAACACTCTCACCCTTAATGGTCAAGGTTAGGATTAAGACAAGGAAAATCTGATCTCAGGTCAGTGGCTGAGGGAAATTCAGGTACCTGGAGGGGAAGTAGAGATGCGAGGACCGATAGAGATGAGTTTAGGAAAGTCAGATGATTTAAAGCGCACAAAACACAATTTTGGAAAGGAGAGCTGGTGTGTATCGGTGGGAATGAAATGAGAGGCGTTCAAAGAAAGATAGCATGTGTTGTATAACTGAGAGAGAGAGAGAGAGAGAAAGCTGAAAGGTTTTTTTCCAGTATGGGCTCAACAGCCGAGCCCTTTTAAAACCATTAGAGGCGGGATATTTGTCATATTATGTTATTAGATTAGCCAGGACCCCTAATGAAAGCTGTGGCAATTTGTCAGCCTTATGGATAGCTCCATCCACCACCACTATTTATCAAGTAACACCCCATCTCACCCCCACCCTGAACACACACACACACACACACACACACACACACACACACACACACACACACACACACACAAACATACGTACACACGGCACAGTCATAGCTAAACTGCACCCCAGTCTGGATGGGCTGGGAGAAATGGATCGAGTCTGTAATGGGATTCCGATGCTAAACACCCCGCCTAGTGTTTTTTGTCATTTATGGTGAGCACACTATTCTGAGCCAGATCGCCCAGAGGGAAACCACATTGGATTATTTCAAGGTTTTTTCACCCCCACCACCCTCCATTACCATAGCGCTTCTTCGATGGAGCTGTCTCACAACATTCATCTTATAGCATCGGATAAGGGAAGTGATGCTGCTGCTGTGTGCAGACAGAGCATCCTCTCCTTGCTTTTGATCTTGATCTCACTGTGCCTTGTGGTAGTGCTTAAATGGTAGATGTAGGTTGTGTGTATGCTTCAGAGCAATCTATTCAGATTATTTGGCAGATGAAGGCCACATATGTTTTTACTGCTGGTATTAAAATTAATGAAAGCTTACACATTAAGCTTGTCAAGAGCAGAAGCCAAAGATTTCTCTGTCACACATACTGATCCTATCTGGCTCTCCCCTTTGCTCCCTGCAGCGGTGAGGAACGACCGGAACAAGAAGAAAAAGGATGAGAAGAAGCAGGAGTGCACCGAGAGCTACGTCCTGAGTCCAGACACAGAGCAGATGATTGACAGGGTTCGCAAGGCTCACCAGGAAACTTTCCCCTCTCTGTGCCAGCTGGGCAAATACACTACGGTCAGTAGCAGGACACTGATGACCTTTGTGTGCTGAGATTTGTTTGCTGTTGGAATTAAATTTATCTTGAAATATCTAAACCTTCCTCTCACCTCCCTCCTCCTCGCAGACTAACAGCTCAGAACGACGTGTATCTTTGGACGTAGACCTGTGGGACAAGTTCAGTGAGCTCTCCACCAAGTGCATCATCAAGACAGTAGAGTTTGCCAAGCAGCTGCCCGGCTTCGTCACGCTCACCATTGCTGATCAGATCACCCTGCTCAAAGCAGCCTGCCTGGATATCCTGGTTAGTACGACTGCCCTGCATTTTGATTCATTCACCTTCACTTAAGTGGCTTATATTTCAAACAAACTGTTCTGTCTCTGCTTATCTCAGATACTCCGGATCTGTACACGCTACACACCAGAGCAGGACACCATGACTTTCTCAGATGGACTCACGCTAAACCGAACCCAGATGCACAATGCCGGCTTCGGTCCCCTTACAGACCTGGTGTTTGCCTTTGCCAACCAGCTCCTTCCACTGGAGATGGATGACGCAGAGACAGGGCTGCTCAGTGCCATCTGTTTGCTGTGTGGAGGTATTGCGAATCTCTTCAAACCTTATTGAACTTTCTCTTTACCAATTGACAGCTGGAAAAAGCCCATTGTCATTTTTGCTTTTATTGAGACTGTAACCCATGTCCATAGAAGAGCCAAGTGTGCTGTGCTCAGGGAGCTTATTGAGCACCAACAAGTGGCAAACTGAGATTATGGCAGTAGGAAGTAATTGATGCATTTTTTTCTATACTTTGTATGTTTTTCCACAGATCGTCAGGACTTGGAACAGGCAGAGAAGGTGGACATCCTACAGGAGCCCCTCCTGGAGGCGTTGAAGATTTACGTAAGGAGGAGGAGGCCCCACAAACCGCACATGTTCCCCAAGATGCTGATGAAGATCACCGATCTTAGAAGCATCAGTGCTAAAGGTCAGTGGTCCACACTCAACTCAGTCTTGCGCTTTTAAGTTGCATATAATATTAAATTGTTGTAAAGAGAAAAAACAAAATGAAAACTTTTAATATTATCCTGTCTCTCTCCAACCGTCCCTGCAGGAGCCGAACGAGTCATCACCCTGAAGATGGAGATCCCTGGCTCGATGCCCCCTCTCATCCAGGAGATGCTGGAGAACTCTGAAGGTCTGGAAAGTGGGGCCGCGGGAGGCCGGCCCAGTGGTGCCCCCCCAGGCAGCTGCAGTCCCAGTCTGTCCCCCAGCTCTGCCCAAAGCAGTCCAGCCACACAATCACCGTAGTAGCAGCCGAGTGTTTTTATTTTCCCTCACGATGCTCTCTTGACTCCTCCCTCGAAGTTCTATAGAGGAGGGGCGAAGGAGGGGGGCCTTGACCCTGACTGCTGAAAAGAGGAGACCGGCAGAGCCAATCTCTCTCTCCTCTGCCACGACACAAACCCCCACCTCCTGATCTGCTTTCCCTCACTCTGGAGCACCGTCCCAATGTGAGGGGAGGTAAGCCCGGGGCAGGCCGGGGCAGCAGGATGCCTCTGAGAGACCACACCGTAAACACTGCTGATGACTCATCCTCCTTCTCCCTCCACTCTCATCTCCACTGCTGCTCCTCCCCTGTCAGCCTCTCCCCAAAAGACCCATGGAATCAAATCCGGGTGCAGTGGAGACCAGTTTCAAACGGAGCCGAGAGTGGCTGGGGCACCGTGGGACAAATCTATGAACAAGGACAATGCATACAGACTGACTTGACAAACACCAGACACTTTTTCGTTGTACTCTGAGGCTGACTGCAAGTTTGGGACTTGTCAAAGACCCCCCCTCCTCAAAGACTCTGGGTCTTTTCTCTTTTTCCAACTTCAAAAAAACAGATTTCGTACAAAAGATATATAAATATATATAGAAAAGTTAAGGAACTATTGTGATTGACATGTCCAGAACAGAATGGCAGGTTGAACTGAGGACATGTTTTCTGAGATTAGAAATTGTTGTGTTCCTCCACTGTTTGAAACTTTTCATACCCATCAAGAGTATTGAGAGAGACGTTTCAGTTTTATCACATTTGTACATTATTCTAATTAACAAACAGCAAAAGATGTTGAAATTTCTCTCCAGTCTACACATGCAAACACACACAGACATACACACACACACACACACACACAAATGTGCACAGAAAACAAGTCGCAATGAGTATCACCTACTATTCCAGGTTGGATTTGTTTTCCTTTTTTTCTTTCTTTTTTTTTTTTTGCTTCCAAGAGAATGGAAAAAAATGATTGTATGAACTTGGTTGTATGATATGGTCACAGGTCCTTTCAAGAAATCAAATTAATGAAGATTCATTATTAAGGTGTATTTTAAGTAGCCTTTGAGTTTGTGTATATAAGCTGTATTCATTTCTTTAAAACTATGAAGAGTTTTAGGCTTCACCTGATTTTTTTTTTTTAAGAATACCTTTTATGTTTTTTGTTTATAGGTTTGTGATGCAAGAAAAGACATTTTGAGCACATTTTACTGAAGGAAGTTCTTTCATGTTTTGTGTCCTACTAAATACTGGACAGACCCTTAACCAATCACTGGCTGTTCAGAATGTGGCTTTCACAAACTATTTCAACCTCCCCCTCCCTGCCCCTTTCACTTTTAAACATGTTTTTTACAAACAGTAGATAACAAAGTAGCACTCCAGTTCGGGGCATAGCTTTTTGGCCATGTAGCAGAAAGAGATGGTGTTTTCTGAAAATGGCGAGCTACAGCAGATGTCACTTTGTAGCCCGCCAGGTTCGAGTGTGCTACGGCAGCTCAGCTCCGCTTCAATGAGAGTTCAAATGTGAAGAAGGGTGTACATACACACTGTAGTAAACACAAGTGATTCTCAGTAATCTCTGAATGGATCTGTAGTGGATGGGAAAAGACTAGAGTGTAGTGATCCCTCTGCTCTGTCAGTGGTCAGGCAAGTGAAGGTCCCAAATGTGATGTTTGTCAACAAAGCCCTCACAAATCCCCCCCTTCCCCGGCAACCTGTGGTAGAAGCAAATATGTGACTTTTTGCCGGATCCGGAGCAACCTTGCACCCTGCAACTCACTTTACGCCAAAACGCCTTCACCGTTAACACACACGTCATCTAGACCATTGTTACTGTACACACGCCAATGTCTCAGGAAGGAATCATTTTGTGTGCTTGGCCTGTTCTTTGTATATGTTCTGTGCTGCACCTCCTAACCCTCCTGTCACAGATGCACACATACACACACTTCTGCTACTGAGCCCCTGAATTTTTCTTCAGTCACTCATTTTTCGTTAGGCCTGGCAAACCAGGACTTGTACAGAGAGACACCGACCCTGACCCCCCCCGCAACGTTACGACATAGGATGGCCAGTGTGGAGTCTCTCTGATTCAGTCATGTGTTCTTTTTATTTGTACGGTCAAAGCTGCTTTCATCATTTAGGACTTCACCTGTCCAGAACAGCGCACAACTTTTCCCTCCACAGCTAATCTGGAATAGCAACAGACACACCGTCAGTTTGAGAAGTATGGAATATGTTGCAATTTTGTCAAGATTATCAAGCGACTTTGGAAAAAAAACAAAACGACAAAAAAAAGATCAAAAATAAAAACCAACATTTAATAATTATTAAATGTGTTTGTGTCATTCACATGAGTCATTCTTTTCCTTCTCTGCTACAGGGGTGTTGTATTTAGGTGTTCAAACATCATATCCATAGAAGGAAGTTAGGGTACACTCATACTGCTGTCACTAACTTTCCTGACACTTTCAGAAGCCTTGGAGCTCCTTTTTTTCAGTTTTTACCAAAATCAAAGCACTGAGGAGACTGATCTTTCATTTTTTTCATTTTTTGCCATCACCACCGTATAAACACCAGACCAGGAATCTTCATGACCTTAAACAAAACCTGCATCAAGGTTAGGTTGAAGTGAAACCTTGTAACTTTAAATCAAAAACAACAGAGTCTCCATGTTAAAATGTGAATCCAGAAGACATAAAACACACCTGTTCTCATAGTAATACTCTCAGGGGTTTTTGCAGCCATAGCTTTGCTTGGTCTGGTTTGACCAGCTGTTAAATTTGGCTAATGTTACCTTACACTGGACATATTTATGTAGGACAGACACTACCCTGTATGCAGACACTTGGGGCCAGAATGTCCACTGTTCATCAAAATATACATAGAAAACAATAATGTATCAGAGAAAACTACCTCCCAAACCAGGCCTGGGCTACTATTAAATATATATCTATATATAGTGCCAATTACATTGATAATTTTCATAGTATGTAGTGTTTTCTGTATGAGTTGGTGTCAAGATGAAGATAACACAAAGATCCGACAGTAATGGTTGCTAGGTGGTCCACTTGGCTCAGGCAGACATATCTATATGTAACTTTACTTGATGGCACACCCAGTCTGACAACTGCTGCCCTGCGCTTCCCATGATGAAGCTATATAAAAACACACATACAATGACACAAGCTGCACACAATGGACAGAAAACTATTAAAAAAGAGTCATTTGTTTTTCCATCACCCATGTATTAACAGATTGATATGTATTAATCTTTGAGTATGTTTCACTAACAGTTTGAGATGGTACAGCAGAATTAAGAACATTAATGATGCCTCTGTTCAGTTTAGGTATCTCAGCTAAGCCAGGCTAAATAACAGTGAACACAATATCATGGCCCTAGTATTGAAATGTTTATTATACTGTTTAGAGCCTATTATTTTTGTTTCACACCTGTGTATTGTATGCAATTAATTGTCAAAGGGTCTCATGTGAAAAATATAGTCTATGGTACCAAATACAACAAATACATGAAAATTATACCTAAAATTGGATATTAGTGTATTATTGTATATAATATACATTGTTGATATCGTTAGAAATGGCAAACCCTAATATAGATACACGAGCTTTTCAAAAGTCTAGTTTCTAGGCTACCAAACTTGATATTTTTATTAAGCAACTCAGTCAGAGGTTATGTTAAAACTTCAAGTACGATGCCCCGCCTTCTTACCTAGAGAATGACGTTTCAACCAATCACAATTCTTCGCGCGGAATTTCAAACATTTTCAAATCAGTGTCCCTTTACTGAAGGGAGATTGTTCCGCCAAAATCGTAAACAAAGTAGTCCCCTTTTCTTCAAATGCAAGTTGGACGTGATACAGCCGTCCAAATAGAACTTTAAGACAAAATAATTCGAAAACACATAAATTGTATCCCAAGACATCGGTTAATCCGCGTATATTTTTAAATTACTGAATGCGTATGGCTAGGCGGAGTGATACCACGGCACCTCTGTAGAAGAGGCGAGAGAAGAGTGACGGCTGCTTTAGGTAGTTTACGTTAGCTATTCGGCGACGTCTACTGTAGGTTACGATAGGACCCCGATTGTAGACTAAGTAGGATATGTTACAATAAATTTCCTCGTCGTTAAATCGAGTTTTATGGATTTGAAGAAGTTCACGTGTCTCTGAACAGACTCGCAGGTAATACCTCAAAGCTTAACGTACAGATGTTTTTCAGTGTTCTCAATCATGGCTGCATAAGTCAGTTAAGTTTTAGCTAACCTTATGTGTTTCAATTAAACCATACCTGGTGTAGTTGCGTAGTCGCTAATCTCACTTTAAGTAATTTCTACGTTGATCTGGATTTCTGCCATGAGCGTAACAATACAACAGAGACGACACTGCACGTGGGGCGTCGCAAAATTGTAAGCAGTGTGTTTTAACTTCATGTAAAGACCGTTTCAGTTGCGTTACATCAATGTGTCGGTTTAACGTTGAGCATTATATTGGCAAATTATAGTTCTAGCTAGCGTAATTTAAATAAGTTAGCTACTTGTGTAGTATTTTTGAACATAGAAGTTGTTTTTCACACAGTGCTTTTTTTCCCCAGTTTGTCTCCTGTTTCCAGGAGGTTTCTCGCTAACGTTAAAACGTTATATGCTTCAAAAAGAAGTGAATACTTACATGCTTACATACATTAATACTGTACATGAACTTGGGCGTTGTTGGTGGCTGATGTTCAGCAGTATTGACGTTTATTCCCAGGTAACGAAGCGAAAATGCCATTACATGGGAAAATAGTCGTGGTTAAAAGGAGTGGAGTTGATGGGACTGAGTTTCCCCTAACTGCAACATGCTTATTTGGAAGGTGAGTTTATAAAAAAAAAAAAAAAAAAAGTATTTGAAGCTGTAATGTCAGTTTACTAGATCATGTTTTCAGATGAAATTTATTGTCTAATTGCACTATCACTGTTCCATCTCAGTTGCACTATGTTTTTATCATAATGCATATGTGTAAAGTAAGACAGATGCACATGTTGCGATAAAACAGTAGTTGCTGTGTGCAGCCTCATGTTGGGGCTGACAGAGGTGCTGTAAAAATCCTTTGGTTTGGAGGCGGGCCATCTGCTGACGTCAGAAATCTTAAAGCTCCTCTTACATAATGTACAATTGAGCCCTTATTGTATATACACACTTTAGTTTTGGCCTATGGAACATTTCATTCACAATTCATGATCAAGTGCCCTTTTAATATATAAACATTATTCCATTCACCTAACTTATCACTTTTGTTTACACATTTGTTTCCTAACAGGAGACAGGACTGTGATATTCGTATTCAGCTTCCCCAAGTCTCCAAGGAACATTGCAGAATTGACTTGAATGAAAATAAGGAGGTAAAAAAAAAAAAACCCTGGTGAATATGACCACATAAACTTGTTGCAATTTCAGCTTTAAAGGATACCTGGGATAACTCAGTTAAATTGTTTTTGATTAGTTAATGTACTTATATGTTGATCATCACAGAGTTGGTAGTCTGTAATGTTTTGTAATCACTTGTGAGTTCACTGTGGGAAATCTTTACCAGGATAGATGCCTGGCTGACATGGTATTATGTTACTTTGAGGAACTGCTTTTTTCACGTTCATTTATTTTCACATTTGTCCCTCTCAGGTCATTCTGACAAATTTGAGCTCAGTGAATCCAACTCGAGTCAATGGAGAAGCTTTGCAACAGTCTGAGCGCTTGAAACATGGAGATGTGATAACAATTATTGACCGTTCTTTCAGGTGAGTATAAGAAAATGTATGTTTCCAGTTTTCTCAGAGACTTCTGCCTTCCACAATATCCAAATGGGTTTTTCAGTATCGAGTAAAGTACTGAAAAAAAACAACAGTGTGCGTGATTTGTCAATTTTTCTATTTTGAAACCCAGTTTTCGCCTTGGTGCATTTTCAAGGCAATTAATATGGGTCACTTTCCTGGTCTAAACATATGAATAATGTTGTAAAAATAAGAAGTGGATTTGGTATCTATAAAATGGTTGAGCAGAAGATGTCTTCGTGTCTTATAATGAGTTTACCAGACGGGATACACATGACCTCTAGGCAAAAAATTTTTTTATAAACCTATGGCCATATTTATGTTAATTGCACCCTAGAATAGACCATGGTCCAGGCCTTTCATATTGCAAGTCATACATTTTCATTTCACCACTTTGCAATTGTTTCACAATGGATAATGAAAAGCCATTGGGCACACAGGCAGTAAAACATTATCCATTTGATAATTTTATTTGAGGTTACTAGATTAGATTAGATTAGATTTCCTTTATTAGGCCCACACCGGGGAAATTTCAGATTAACCTGTGATGCCAGAAGAAAATGGCCACAGTGTGAATATAACTTATATTTGGCCCAAAGATATTATGTCTGCCATCAATGACTAAATAATTTTAAAACTCATTCAAAGAAATATCTTCCCAGATGAGCAGATAGCACTACATGTATGTTTCTTTCTGTTATTGTAATTATCTTGAGTTCTTGCATTCAATCAGTACTTTAGCTTGTTTGCTTTAGGTCAGGCTAAAGCTTAATAATAAATCTGTTCATTATCTGCCAGCAGCAAATGCCGTTTTTATAGTCCCTTCAAGATTCAAAAGTTTATTAATGCGTGGTCCCACATGAGGCATTTTTGTTTTTGAAAGTTTCACCTCTTCTCATAGTTACTTATGGCTCCACCACATTAAAAGGGACAGTAATTTTAAGTACATGTTGATTATTGTCTTTTCAGGTTTGAGTACCCTCCACCACCCACACCGAAGAAGAGATCTTCCATACGAGGCAAAACTGAAACCTTCAAAGTAATTTACCCATTGTTTATCTCGAGCAGTGCACCCTCCAGTATCTTAGATTTTACTTTACCTGCTGAAATAGATTACTAAAAAAAATGTTAATGAAATTGTCCTATGTTTAGGTTCTTCAAGATCAGCAAGTGGGAGACTTAGTCACCACTGAAACAGGTGAAAAGAGGGTCTCTGAAGTGTCCACAGGTGAGACAATGTGATTGCGGGTATTATTCTGATAACGTTGCACAATTAACAGTCATTGTTTCCTAGAATTGGTACTTTTTATGCAGATGAGTAAACGTGTTAAAAATGCGGATAAGAGTCATTTCTTTGAATTTACTATATGTACAGAGCCTTGAATTTGAGGCTCTGTTTCACATTACACAATGGTCAACGCATCAGATATGTTGTATTGGAAATTTGTAACTCTTACGCTGTCTAGTGTACAAGCATTTTTATGCTAAGTTTTGATTTTTTTTCTTATTTTCAGACCCACATCTGAAAGATGGAACGAACCATGACAATATCCAACGATCCCTGGACAAAACAATGGAGGTTGAGTCCAAGGAGGATAACAAGACCACCTCCCCCTTCAATGATTTGTATCAAATGATCAAAAAGTCTCTGGATGTTAAGACCCCCAAGAGATCCTCTTCCAGTCTGCTTCAGACACCTTCCTCAAGGTTTTGCACTCCAAAACCGGTTTCAGTCAGGAAAACTGGTGGAAACGTTATCATTTCCTCAGGTGACAAAAGCAGTCCTAAAAAGGATGATGCTAAAGTCACCTCAGGAGCTGATGAAACCAAGGGGGAGGCTGATAATACAATTAATGTGACCCCAAAGTCTGCTAAGAAGCTGAGGAGGTCCTTCAAAGTTCCTTCAACTGAGATGACTGGGCCTGAGCCTCAAAATGCTACAAAATCTGAGGCATCTTCACCACAGAAGAGGAACCGTGCAACCCCCCAGAGGTTTACTGTGAGTGAGGTTATTGAGCAAGTCACTGTTCAAACATCCAAGTCTCCTGTGAGAAGGAGAAGCAAAGAGGCCACTCCAGCCAAACAGGAACAAGAAAAGCAAACAGTATCTTCTCCCAAAACTGAGCAAGCAGAGGGAGTTGGAGAAGGTAATAAATTATATAATACTAATAATAATTATTTATCTTTTCACAAGTTAGATTATTAACCAAATTTTAGCAATTATTCACGTATATCTAGTATTTGTTTGCTTATTTCAGATGAAATTATTATTTCATTTCATTTGTCAGTGAAAGCATCCAAAAAACGCAAAAGTGGAGAACTTTCAGCCAAGTTGCCCACCCCACAAATGAAGAAGAAACGGGTTTCCTTTGGAGGTCAACTGAGTCCGGAGCTATTTGACAAGAGACTGCCTCCTAACTCTCCGTTACGCAGGGGTGCGACTCCACGGAGAAGCTTGTCTCTGTTTAAACCCAAACAATCACTCCTTAGAAGAGCATCAGTCATTGGCTTGATACAGGTAAGACTTTTGATGCATATGGTGACTGTAGCAATTTTGCCTATATTTATAATTGATTTCCATTATATAATCCTAAATCAACATTTTTGTAGGAGTTTGATCAAGACCACCTACATACTCCAAGTGCGCATAGTCCTGCAAAAATGAGGACTCCATCACCCAAGAAGTTATCAAGTGCTAAGAATACTTCTCCTAAGACTCCAACGCCTGGAAAGAAATCACCAAAATCAAGGAACCCATCTCCCAAGGTGGCATCTTCTGCAAAGAAGTCACCAAAGCCCAGATCTCCTTCTCCAAAAGCAGCATCTCCTGCAAAAAAATCACCAAAACCCATGACTCCTTCTCCTCAGGCTGCAGCTCCGGGAAAGAAATCTCCAAAATCAAGGAGTCCATCTCCCAAGGCTGCATCTCCTGCAAAAGTACCAAAATCCAAGAGTCCATCTCCTGCAAGAGGAAGATCTCCCTCTAGAAACAAAGTGGAAACTCCTAAGGTCAATGAACAGCTGACACCAGTCCAGACCCCCACAGTGCGAGGACGCTTCTCTGTGTCACGCATAAGCACACCATCTCCAGTTGCTGAAGATGCTGTTGCTGACCCAGTGCCTTTGGTCACTGTAACTCCTAAATTACCACTGAAGAGGAAAAGCACCTCAAGGAAGACTCCGGGTAATGCAAAAAATGCTGCAGAAGTAATGCGCAGAAGAAGTGGCATATCTCGGGCATCTATGAGAGGTATGTTAGACCCTGGAATTAGAAGTCTTGTATATACTTACATCAGTTCTGAAAAATTCTGAATTTTTGTACTTCAGCACAGTGAGTAAGCATTAAGCTGATATTGCACGTTATGTTTTCCCATTCAGTTTAATCATGTGGACTGACATCAGAGCACTCGTGATTATTAAAATGAAAACTTAGGGAAAAATTATAGAAACTCTAACTTTGCTCAATTTTTTTTATTTAAAAAAAAAAAAAAATTAAATTATGCAGATTTTTTAAAACGCTTTGTTCTGCTTATTACATAATTAAAAATAAGTTACAAAATAAATAACTTTCAAGTTGTATAATCTCTTTATTTTCCCTTCCTTTCAGGCAAATCCTGGGCAGACATTGTGAAATTTGGCCAAACTAAGGTCCAAGTGGCTGCACCAGCTAAAAAAGTGGCCACCAACAAGACGGTGAAGAAGAAGGTTGTGCCCAGACCACAGGTAAAGACACTGTTATTAATTGCAGGGTTACAATTTGCATCTTTGTAATAATTAAATGGTTTTATTATTATCATGGCTTGCAAAAGTCTTAACTTGTTGGACCTATTATTCGAAATGAAGTCCATGTATTTCAGTCAGTGACTTTCTGCTTGTAACCTGCTTTTAATAACTGAACTGACACTTACAGGAATGTGAAAAACATTTACATTCATTAATACAGGACCTTTTTCAATTAAGTTTGCCTTGGTTTTTTGTTGTTAAGTTTGCATGGTTTTTAATCACAAACATGTCTTAATCTTTTAGACCCCTGCAAGAAAAATTAAAGGCCATGTCAGCACTGGGCATGCAAATTCACCTGTTACCATTGTTCTGAGTAGAGCTTGCAAACAAATGGTTGTGTGTCCAACTGGTGCTGCACCAAGACTGGTTACCAATACTGCACTCCTGAAAAACATGGACATGAAAATGGATGAGGACTTGACTGGTAATGACCTCTTTTCCAGCCCAACGAATGACATCTCTTTCTAATGCTAATGCATGTTAAACTTTTAAATATCGTATCTGCTCATGTTGTTGATGTGTTTTTTCAGGAATTTCTGAAATGTATAAGACTCCTGTAAATGAGAGAAAGAGGACGTCTGTAATCAACGAGAACAGCATTGTGAAGACACCAGTGGGAGGCCTGGGCACATCTGTGGTAGAACCATCAGTGTTGAACACACCAGAGGAGCCAGGTAAATTAGGAGAGAACCAAAGCATGAAATTTGTATTCTGCATAATCACTAAGACTAAGGGGGTCATTAGGTGATCAAATTTGCATAAACTAATAAAATGTGACTTA
The DNA here is from genome assembly GCA_008933995.1 of Datnioides undecimradiatus. NCBI lineage: Eukaryota > Metazoa > Chordata > Actinopteri > Lobotiformes > Datnioididae > Datnioides > Datnioides undecimradiatus. Next base: position 8,223,717 of record WARS01000012.1, read on the forward strand.
ATTTGCAGGTGAAATGATGGTGTCACCACTGAGTGTATCATCTACAGTAAAAGACCGAAGATACAACTGTGAGGCTGTCCAGCGCCTCCTTAATGGAGACCAAGAGTCCAGCTTCATCACTGATGTCTCTGTCATGGAGACTCACTCTGATGATTCCAGTGAACAGCAGAGCACAGATTTGGAGACAAACTCTGTAACAACTCCCAAACAGAAGTCAGAATTACCAGAGTGTTTAACAGGAGTGAAGAGAATCATGAAGACCCCAAGACAGAAAGTTGAGCCTGTAGAGGACATAAGAGGAAGACTTCTCAAAACCCCTAAACAGAAGCCTGAACAGCAGGAGTGTCTGACTGGTGTGAAGAGGATCATGAAGACTCCAAGACTGAAGGCTGAACCTGTTGAGGACTTGAGAGGGAAGATTTTGAAAACTCCTAAGCAGAAACCTGAACCACAAGAGTGCTTCAGTGAAGTTAAGAGAATTTTCAAGACTCCACAGCAGGCTCAACCTCTCGAAGATGTTCAAGGAAAACTTGTGGAAACTCCAAAAGCTCCTGGAGCTGGTGATATAAGTTTAGATGGTGTGAAAGAAAGTGTGGAGGCACCAGCACACATTGAAGCAACTGGAGACCTGAAATCTGAAATGACAGGCATGAAAACTCCATATAGCTCACCATCTGTATGTCTCACTGGTATCAAGAGATTAATGAAGACGCCCAAGGAGAAAAGTGCTCCAGTTGAAGATATGTTTGGGGTGAAGAGGCTCATGAAAACTCCCAAAGAAAAAAATGAGGCTATTGAGGACAACTTTGGTATTAAGAGACTTGTCAAGTCACCAAGGCTGAGGGGTATTCCACCAGTGGAAGACTTTGATGGACTTCAACAGCTCATGGAGGAGCCACTGATTGATTCCAAAGGGCAACAGGAGATAACAGAGGTAATGATGAGCACACTTGCACTGGCTTTGTCATTGGTTGGATTAGTTTTTTAGAAGTATTTTAGAAAGAAACTCACCACTTAGTAGGTGAAGTGTTTAGCTGTTGAAAGAATTTTAACATTATTTCAGTCCTCATATTATGTCTGTCGTCTGCACAACTAAAATTTCATTAAATCTAACTTTACTACACGTCCGAGTTGTCTGCATGCTTGACTTGCCTTGACTCAACTTATTTTTGCTTAATTTTAACAGGTGGAAGATCAAACATCTCCAGATTGTGGTGTGGACATTGCAAAAGGTTAGTTGGTTCTTAAGTTTTGGTAGGATGAGTAATAAATGACATTATTTTGAGTTTTGTTGCAAGTTACATTGCAGTAATTTGCTAACAATTGTTTTGGTTTTGTGTTTTCTCCTTATATAGAACTCGTCTTTGCCCATGAGGAGCCCCAAGACGATGTGCCATCAGAAGAGATCAATAATGTTCACCACGTCGATACAAAGAAAGGTAAGTTAACTTGTAATTGTCCTTTTTTTTAAATGCTTTATGTTAAATATATTTATGAGATTGTTTTACAAAACCTTACAACATGGATTTTGAGAGATTTTTTCAGAAATGTTATTGAAATTCCACATATTGATATAACTTCAGACAACACAAGTCTGCTCTAAAAATAAGTGCATCAGAACAGGAGCTGTCTGAAAGAATCTTGGCACAGAAAATGAAATGTGGGATATTCAGGTTGTCCACACAAAATGATCACAAAATACTTTACTTCTGAAATCAGTAGAAGCATTGAAGACAGAAGAAGTTTGATCCTTGCTGTTTAATGCTGCTGAAAACATTTCTAAAACCTGATGCAAATATTTCAACACCAAATATATTTTTTTCTCCTTATTTTAGAAGCAGATGCAAATGAAGTTCTTGACGACCACATTAAAGAGACGCCATGTAGACATGATCATGATGTAACATCCGATGCCACAGGAACACTCCCCCAACCAGCGATGGCCAAGAATTTACCTGTTGAAGAACCCAGAATGGAAACAGCAGATGAGCATTTGCTTGAGGAAAAACCTAAAGTGGATACAGTAGCAGAGACTGTATCTGAAGAGGAACCTAAAGTGGAGGCTGCTCCTGCCCAGGTCTTAGAAATGGACATGGCTACTACAGATCCTGACCATGAGAAGACATTGGTTCAAAGCCGAAGGGCAAAAATAGTGGAATCTCACCCCAATGAGGATAAACAGGAGGCAACAGAACATTCTGAAGATCCTGTCGTCCCTGCTCCAGCCAGAGGAAGAAGGGGGAGGAAAACTGAAGCTGCAGCACCACCCGCTGTCAGACAAACGACAAGAAGCAGGAATGCCAAGACCACTGAAGGCAGAGATGTTGAGCTCTCCGTAAAGAGGAGTGCATCTCTTTCTGCTGAAGCTGCCCAGAAGCCTAAAAGAGGAAAAAATGCCAAAAAAGCCTCTGATGCTCAAGTTGAAATGGTCCAAGAGGTCGCCACTGAAACAGAAACAGTGCTTGAACCTGAGAGTGAACAGATTCCACCAACTGAGGCTGTCCACAATGCAACTGAGAATGCAGCATCTCTGGAGAAACCTGCGTTGAAGCCAAAGAGAGGGAGAAGAGCCAAACAGCCTGAGCAGTCAGTGGCAGAGCAGCAACATGTGCCATGTGCTCACAGTGATGATGCTCCCCAACCAGACATCTCAAAAGGTTGGCCGCCCCTACTGTTTGTGTTGTTGGTTTAAATTGAAATAGCTTACAATAATGTATGACCTTGTGCAACACGAGTAAAAATGAGGGAATTGTGGTAAATGGAATTATCCGTTTTTACTCAGTGTTTTTACAATTAATTTATGGTCCTTTTCGTAGATATTCTTTATTTGAAAACCAAAAAACCCTGACCTATGTACTTGAGATAACTGATCAGTAATTTGTAAATATAAACATTTCCTTTCCTTGTTTTCTCCTATAATTATTTTAGAAATGGATGCAGATGGAGTGTGCAGTGACCAGCTGGAAGTGTTCCCCAGTCAAAGTGATGAAGATAAATCATCAGATGTCATGGAAACCATTGTCCAAGCACCTGCAACCGAGAGCTTACCTGAAGACACGGCAGCTTGCAAAATTGGGGAAATGGATGCAGCAGTTGTGCAGAAGAAGTCTGTTCGAGGCAGAAGGGCCAAGGTGGTGGAAACTAAATCGGTTGAGGATAAACAGGAAGTAACAGGACACTCTGAGGAACCTGTGGTTCCTGCTACAGTCAGAGGAAGAAGAGGGAGGAAAACTGAAGCTGCAGCACCACCTGCAGTCAGACAAACAACAAGAAGAAATTTGAAGTCTCAAGAAAGCACCTCTGATGAACAGCCTGAAATTGTACCAGAGAAAGTTGTGGAAACGCTGGTGCCTGAGGCTGTGAGTGAGCAGGCTCCTCCAGTAAATACCAGTCAAGAAAATGATTCCACACCCCCTGCAGAGGAAGCAGTCATCAAGCCCATTAGAGGGAGGAAAACTATACAAACACCTGTTGCGCCACCTCAACCAAAGCCAGAGGAAACTGAATGCATGAGTGATGAGCATCTTATGGCAGAAGCTCAACCTCAGAAGCCAATCCCTGCTGTTGAAAAACCCAGAAGAGGGAGAAAGCCTGGTACTGTTAAACAAAGTGAGGTGGCAGAAGACTCTGTCACTGTGGAGACCAGGCAGCAACCTGCAGTGAGGGCCAAAAGGGGGAGAAATTTCAAACAGGAAGAAGAAAAGCAGGAGAAAGATGCCAACACCACATCATCTGAGACCTCTAAATCCCAGGATCCCGTGAAAAAGTTGAGAAGGACCAGGAATGCAGAGCAAGACCATGTAAAACCAAGAGAAGTCCAAACTGTTGACATGGTTGTACCAGAGGAGGCTGAAGTTATATTGGATGTTGAGGCAGTGAAGAAACCCAGAAGAGGTGGACGAAAAGCAAAACAGGACACTGAGAGCGAGACCCCTGTTGAATCCACTGAAGTCAGAGAGATCTCTACTGTCCACCTTACAGACAAACCCAAACGGGGTAGGAGAAGAAAACAAGTCACTGAAGAGATTGAAGTCACTGCTGTGGCACCGAAGGAACAACCGGAGCAAGAGCTGAAAGCAAAAGAGAGGAGTAATACTGAGCCAGATACTCCAAACATTAAACACAGCAGAGCACGTGGGGTTAAACCTGAGGTTTCACAAGCCACTCCAGCCAAGAGAGCCCGGAGAGGTGTGGCTCCTACTCTTAAGGAGACCACAGCAGAATCTGCAATTGTGGTGTCAGAGTCTGCAGCAACTTCAGAGGAACCAGTCAAAAGGGGCAGACGGGCAGCAGCAAAGCCAACAATGGATGTTGTGCACATGGTGACCAGTGATCAGGCAAATCCCAATGAAGATTCCAGCACACAACACACACGAATGCCGGTAAGATCTGTCAGAATTCCCACAAAGGCTGTCCGAGGTCAGAAGTCAAAACTTCGAGGCCAAGTTGATGCTGAAAGCAAAAATGTGTCAAAGGATGTCGACAACACTGAAGAGAAAGATCTCTCAGATAAAGATGTCAAACTGCAACCTGTTAAGAGAGCACGGAGAGGGGCAAAGGTGGCTGATATGTCCACTAAGGAAGAGGAGACCACGAGCAAGGTGGCAAGTGTTGAGGCTGAGACGAAGCCAAAAACCAGAAGAGGAAGATCAGCAAAGTAAAAGCATATGTATATATTCATAATCATCACTTTTGTTTTTCTCTTTAAAAACTATATTTCTTGTCATGTTTTTAGATTGTCTAGTGTTTTAGAAAGTTGTTTATCATTGGCTGATAATGAAGCACTGCTTTTATTGCCCCCCAGTACAGCAGGGAATCTTGTTTTAACCATTCATGTTGTGATAAGTTGTATGTAATTCTTTACTTGATATTTTAAGGGGGAAAATTGTTATTAAATTTTTTTTTTTGTCAATGGAAAACTGGTCTGAATTTGTCTTATTGTCTATTGTGCCTTTCATCTACATCAGAAATCTTTTTAGTTTTGATTGTCAGATACAGTGTGCTGGAATGATTTTTCTGAGCAAAAGCAAGAAGAAAAATAAAAGATTATTTATGCTACAAGAACTTTACTATCTAGAAGCAATTGACAAAATGGTAAGAAACAATTGTCAATAGGTAATTACGGGGTTTAAATGAAAACTGCTGAGCTTTTAAATGAGATTGCCCCTGTAGAATGCATACTGCAGTCAGTGTCCTGCTTTCACTTAAGTTGAAAAAACGTTAAGGCTTTAACATCTTTCATTTGGTTATTTCCCCATCAACTAGTATTGCAGTTGACCTTTTTGTAAAATTAATATCCCAGAATCTTAAAAGAAAACTTTATTTTTAAGGGGGTCTTTTCAAACACCTGCCATTGTTCTGGGGCAGGAGCGTGTCGATAAAAGTATGCCATTTAAACATGAAAACCTGGTTTCACAGGAAAGGAGAACTCCCATTGCTTTGGGGTTTACATTACAACCATATTAAACTCACCGGAACACTAATGAAAATAAGAGAAGCGCCCGGACACATTTTTGAGACGGACCAGAAACAAACGCAGCTTGAGCGCTGGAGGGAGATTTGAGAGGCACATGGAGAAGAACAGTCGACCCCTAAACTTTCCTGAGCATTTTGGCGGTTGATGTATTTCTTTCTCCATCGTTACATTTGACGTTTTGCCATCATGGAAGCGGACGGTGACATCAAAACGACGCCGAGGGGCTTTCACTGCACTCTGTGTAACGTCAACATACCAAATGGTAAGCTAACTTAGCCGCAAGTGAGATAATTTAATTTCCAGTTGATGTTCCAGTTTTCCCTCGTAATTTGCAGAACGATAAAAGTATTAGCGGACGAAAAACTCCGTTGTATATAACTTATAAAAAAAACGATAAGAAAACGAAATGCGTTGTTGGAATTTAAATCTGGACACATGTTTTTATAGTTTACCATCTAAACAGAACTTACAGTCGCAGTTGCTATGCTAACTTTTATGTCTTGGATTTTAAAGCTGACAGGTTTTTTTTCTGGTGTATCATTCGACATATTTTAATTTCCGCACAGTACCGAGCTTGGACCAGCATGTCAAAGGGCGGAAACACCAGACGTTGAGTACTGTGCGCGCGACCAGGAAGACCCAGGAGCAGCACAGTGTGTTTGTCAGTGGCATCAAGCCTGACATCTCCCGCACTGACATAGAGGAGTACTTCCAGACGTTTGGCCCAGTCTCAGATGTTATCATGGATAAAGACAAGGTCAGTCAGCTGTTTACAAAGAAATACAGCTCTGTCCAGAATGATCTCTAACCTCATGGTGCTCACCATAAGAGTGTCCACAGCAAGAGCACTGATTTTGCAGCATGTGGTAATTGATATGATGTGTCACTCTGTACACAAAGGGGGTGTACGCCATCGTGCAGTTCACTGAGACTGACAGCATACAGGCGGCCCTGTCCTGCGTCGAGCATCAGATGAAAGGCTTGAAGCTGCGCGTCAAACCCCGAGAGAAGAAAGATTTCAAGTTGATTCCCAAGAAGAAGAATGACCCCCAGAACCTCCAACAAGTTCTCGACCGTCTCAGACCACAGCTGTGTCAGATGTTGTCTGTAAGCATCCTTGTGTCAAATATGAAGCCAATGAGAGTGTGTGTCTGTAAACAGTTGGTTAAGATGTAGGGGCTGCAAGTAGGCTTTAGCTTCCAAACTGTTTTTTAAGTGGAAATTATATTAGTTTGTCTATTTTAATTAGTGGGAATTGGTCAGCTTATTATTGGGGGTGTGTGTGTGTGTGTGTGTGTGTGTTATAAAGGTGTTTTGTCCTTTGTTCTAGGTGGATGCACAGATGCAGCACATTGTAGAGAGATGTCAGCTGGGAGAAAACGAAAAAAAGGCCAGAGGTTTGCTGGTTCAGCTCCTGCAGGAAGTTTTTGTTGAATTTTTCCCAGGTGACCAGAGAGAGACAGTTTCTGAACTATGGTGTCACAACACAGTAATCATGCAAACTTCATTTCAGATTGGTTCTCACATTTTTATATCGCTTTTGGATGTGTTGCAGACAGCCAGATTCTTCCATTTGGTTCATCCGTCAACACTTTCGGTATCCATTCCTGTGACTTAGACCTGTTCCTGGACTTAGAAAACACCAAGGTGTTCCAGGCCCATGCCAAGTCCACCACCGAACAGGTATTGTATTTTCATATATCCAGTTATTGGTGCCTGTGAAATGTATTATTTAAATCAGGGTTGTCATCAAACTTAGTTTTTGATGTGTACGAGTTGTCACCAAAATATAAAGTAATGTAATGTTATATGGAGTGTGTGTATTGAATCATCTAACTTTCCTCTTTATAAGGCAGGCGAGGGCATGTCAGATGATGGCCACTCTGAGGACTCTATCCTGTCTGACATTGATTTATCCACTGCCTCCCCGGCTGAGGTCCTGGACCTTGTGGCAGCAATCCTCAAGCGCTGCGTCCCCAGCGTGCACAAAGTCCAAGTCGTCAGCAGCGCTCGTCTCCCTGTGGTCAAGTTCCATCATCGTGAGCTTAACCTGCAGGGAGACATCACCATTAACAACAGGTCAGTTGATAGTGTGTAACATTAAATCCTCAGATGTGGTGAGAGATGCAGTTGTGTGTGCAGAATGACAGCGTGGTTTTGTTTCCCTCACTAGACTAGCAGTAAGGAACACCCGCTTCCTCCAGCTCTGTTCAGGGTTGGAGGTCAGGCTGAGGCCTCTGGTGTACACCATCCGTTACTGGGCAAAGCAGAAGCAGCTGGCTGGTGAGATCAAATGACTTGTTAGAGTTCAGTGTATAACAGCAGGACTGTTGGTAAAACAAACTTTGGTCATGTATTGTCTGTAGTCAATGTGTTTTTTGAACAACAGATGTCAGTAGAACCTCGCTTTCCCTCTGTGATCATGTTGGGATCTGTCTAGACACACTGGTTTTTATTGCCTTGTTATTGAAGCTGTTTAAAGAAAAAAAGCTCCTTTTGTGTTGTAATAGCACAGACAGTGTCTCCTGATAAAGAGTAAAATCTTAATGAGGGTGTTCTTTACTGAAGAGCACACTAATTACCTTTACTCCTGAGGCATGTCTCCTTTATTCCCTTTAATGAACAGCAGCTTACCGTGCAGCGTTCCACAAGGTATTTGTGCAGAGTGATTAGCAAAGCATGAAGGCGTTGGTTGCATGCAAAGCTGCTGTTGGTAATCCAAAAGAGATTTCAAATCAATATATCTCCTTTGTCAGGTTCCAAAAAAGAAATAATTAGTTTAAGAATCATACGCAAGTTCTGTTGTTCTTTCAAACCTCTTTTTTTTATAACATGAACCCACCAAAACTTCAGAATAAATAAAAATTGTGAAACGTTCTTAAAAGGTTGTAAATGGTGACAAAGCCTGTTGGATGAGATGTCAGCAGGGATGTGTTTGACTCATTCATAGCAGATCCAGGGTCAGTTTACTGGATTTCACAACTGATATTCTTAACGTGAGAATTTACTATACTGGTTGAAATGTGCTATTTTACTTCTAGAGGAAGTAAAAGAAAACCTGAGTTTCAGGAACAAAACAGCCAAACCAATGCCCCAGTCCTTCAGTCCCTTACAAAGATATTAATGCTTCTGTCTTGAGATTATATCAGATACATGTGCACTTTCACCTTGTCACCTGTTGACAGCACTGTTACTTTTCTATTGTGAACTGTAGGTAATCCCAGTGGTGCTGGTCCCCTGCTCAACAACTACGCTCTGACACTGTTGATCATCTTCTTTCTTCAAAACTGCGAACCTCCCGTTCTGCCCACCGTGGAGCAGCTCAAAGACATGGCCTGTATGTTCTGCGCTGCTCCTGCACACAGAGCCTCATGCATGAGCTTTTTCATATTCTTATCAGAAATGTCTTTTAGTCTGTGTTAAAATCTAGATTGACCAAATTTTTACAACCGCACAGACTTATAGTAAATTGCTTGTTTCATTCTGCTGAGTGTCACCCTGTTCAGGAGGAGGTGTGTGTTTGTCAGCCTTCTTCCTTAGCCTCTGAAATTATTTCACTCTGGCTTTTCACTTCTCTTAAAATCCCCATTAAAGCAACTTATTAGTGAATGAATGAGTCTGTACGAGTTGTTGCATGAGGCCCAATGTATCCTGATCCGTGCCCATCTTCATTTCTCTCTGAAGTCAATGAGTCTTTATGAAAAAAGAAACATCAAAGTCCAGTTGTTGTGTAATTGTGAAAATAGATGCGAGCGAAAGCATTTAAGCTGCAGCTTAGACACATTAGGTGCATTTACGTGTGCCCTTATTTGGTTAAATTAGTCTCTATGTGTTAGGTGGTAATATTTCACTTCAGGTTATTATTCCTTGGATATTGTCAGTCATTTAGGTGGCAATGAAAATGGCAAAGTTTGAATGTGTGCTCTCTCATTTCAGTTTTATCAGATTTGTTAAACAATTATTAATCATTGTGTCTTCACCTCTTTGCAGGTGAGGAAGAAGAGTGTGTGATTGAGGGATGGAACTGCACCTTCCCTAGTCAGCCCATTGCTGTGCCTCCCAGCAAGAACACACAGGACCTCTGTAAGTGGGACTGATTAAAACAGAGAAAATATGTGATTTGTTGATCTTTGCAACCTTACTTCATTATGGATTCTAAGCACCCTTAAATACAACACCACCATCACCACCGTCACAATCCCTGAATGCTACCCACATGTGTTTTCTCCATCCAGGCACCCTGCTCGCTGGCTTCTTTTCCTTCTATGGCAGGTTTGATTTTGCCAGTAGTGTCATATCTGTCAGGGAAGGCCGTTCACTCCCAATCACTGATTTCCTCAGTCAAAATGACAAAGAGGAGGCCATGCAAGAGGAGCAGCCCACCAAGACCCACCACCATGGTCCCAAACTTGGTCCCCTAAACCTCTTAGACCCCTTTGAACTCTCCCACAATGTGGCTGGAAACCTGAATGAACGCTCCCTGCGCAGCTTCCAGAGGGAGTGTCAGGAGGCTGACAAGTACTGCCGCAGCCTCCAGTACCAGCACAAGTCTACCAAGGGGAAGTCGTGGGGACTGGTGCGCTTGTTTACACCCCACGGGGAGCTCCCTCATACCAAAACAGAGCAGCTGACCATCACCATCCCCTTCAAATCGGCGGCGCTTCCTGAAGCGCTGCGTAATGAGCTCCACATGGCGGGAGATCGTTTCCGACTGCTCTGGTTTCAGAAGGTTTGCGCTGCTGTTGAGGGAGTCCTCCGCAGTGTTCTCAGGTGTGACCTCGCTCCCACCACAGACGCCGTCTTTGGCAGGGGTCCAGCCATGGATGCTGCAGAGGAAACTGAAACTCCCTCAGCGTCCCTGAACATGTCATTTAATGAAAGCTGCGACAGTGTTGAATCCCAAAATGAAGCCAGCCCTGTGGGTACAGCTGTGGTCGGTGCCAAGAGGCAGCTGTCCTCTGGCAGCGACGCGTCTGTGTCGCCTCAAGGCAAAAAGCCGAGACTGACGAAAAGGGGCAAGTCTGAGTTCCCTCACTGGGTCTGTGTGCAAAAGCACATTGTGTGGGCTGGCAGGAGGAAAGTGAGAAGGGAGCTGATCAAAGATACAGACTCAAGGCCAGAGGGCAGCTGCATGCAGGTGGAGTGCCAGGTCACAGCTCACATTATTGAAAAGGAGCCGGAGCTCAAGGAGCCTCTGGAGTTCAAGGTTCAGGCCCAAGTGGTGGGCGGGACAGAAAGCACTAAGACAGTGCTGAAGTTTGAGCCAACCAATGACAAGTCAGGTGTTTTTCATGACTTCTTTCATTTCCTGGAAGCTTTTTTTCCAAAGATGGTTGAGACTTTGCTAGAGAAGGAAGCAGGTTGTGCTTAAAACAGGAACTATTTCAGATTTCTCAGTTAAATCTTAGAATTTTGTGTTTAAATCAAAAACGCCATTACTGCTACTTGTGTTAACCCTTGAGAGTGAAACCATGTATCAATTATATTTGTAATGGGGCTTTGTCAGAAGTTTGTAGTGTTTTTGTGTATAGTGTATATTGGTGTTATGAATTTGTTTCAGAATAAGATTTCCTGATTAAGCCTGATTTTATGTTTGAGACTAGCTTAGTTTTAGTCCATTTCTGTTCAAAATAATGCTCTTACATGGTGAAGCCTTACAGGGTAAATTCACTGGCAGACATTTGTTGTCACAGCATCTGCAGCTGTCTTCAGATGAATAAAAGAGGCTCATTCTATGTACAATAGCTTTGTAAGATACATTAATTTTGCCATAAACCATCAATACATTCAGTAACTTCTCCATGGAAAAATCAAGAGTTATATTTAAACATGGGCACAGTAACGGGGTCACTGCTTTGGTTCATCACGTCATGGACTGGCAGAAAGGAACCGTTGAGTGGAGCTTTTATCCAGTCGGGTCTTTGCTCATACGACGCAGACTGATGAGAGTAATTACTCAGGCAGGCAGACTGCTTTATTATAGCAGGACGAGGAGGAGCTGAGGGATGCACACAGCTCCCATGTGCTGATTAACGACATTCATCTCACTTTTAAAGGGAAATACAGATGGCCAGCAGGTTAGTTGGGACCGTGGAGCATGGAGGTGGCTGTAATGAAGACATTTAAGATGGCTTACTCTATCTGATGCTGGTTTGCAATACTGATACAGTATTTGTTGTGGCCATGAAATTAAATATATATAATATATATTGTGAATTTTGTGGTCTTGCAGAAGTCACAGTGCATTCTTTTGCGGTCATCAGAAGATAGCAACAATGTGCAACCACTGAAAAGTTAATTTCCAAATCAAGTCAGCTTTTTTAAAAAACATGTTTTGTTCATGTTTGAATTTTTATTGCTAATTAGTAAATCTCACTTAATGAACATAATACCTGCAAATCATTAGCATTTCAATGATTAGCTATGTTTAGCATTGTGAAGCTTCTAGCATGGCTCTAGTAGATGTTGTATGTTTGTTTCTGGGCTGAATTGCTGACTCTTCTTGTCAGCGTATTTATTTTTCTCACGTTTTGTTGGCATATGATTTGAACACCAGCCATTTACTTTCACTGACACTCCAGGCTACTCCAATATCACTGTGCCTTTTTTTCAGAGGTGCTCCTGATATATGGCCTCACACACACACACACCTCTAAGCCAGAGAATCAAAGTGATTGATATCAGAACTGGAGGGGTGTTTGCTTTCGGCCTAAAATAGGACAACAAACGATTTCTCTTTATTCTGCCACGACTGATACAAGCTACTTTCCTCAAGTTTCCCTTTATCAAGAAAAGCAATCTATTGTAAAGTCTTCATAAAGATGGGAGAAAAAACATTTTGGAAACGCTGAGAAATGGTTTCATCAGGTATTGATGACCAGCCAGTTCAGTTACATGTAGCTCATTTGCTGTAATTACTATAAGAATTGATTCTTGAGAGCATTTGGTATGTGTGCTGCATCTGTCAGACCGCTGAGCCTATTCTTCATTTAGACTTCCCTGTAACTAAGAGGGAAAAAATGCCAATTTCATGTTTTTGGGTAATTGGTGTCTACTGGCAGGAGATTCTGAGTCAACCTCCCCCTGGGATCTGAAATGCCACAGTTTGCTGGCAATATCAGTTTCCGTCTGCCTGGCTGTGACGCATGAATGCGTTGAATCACATTTAGTGTGACGTCCTCTTGTTTTGTATTGTGATGCTGTAAGTTTACAGCAACTCCAATATACGGATAGCTAGTGAGTAAGACATTGACTTCATCATATTCCTCCACGTAAATAGAACGCTGACTTCCCCAACATGTCATGACTGGGAGAACATGCTCTGAATCAAATTATGGACCTTTCCTGAGCCGCCGGACACCCGTCTCACCATTCATCAGAGTTACCTGAGGCTGCCATTGCCAGCCAAGCTCATAAACACATCACTCGGTGGGATATTGCTGTAATTGGTCAGCTCTGCTCTCCAGAAAAGACAAATCGTCTAAGTGATGCTGCTGTTGGCAGAGAAGCTTCAGTCCTCTGGGAGTATTGGGGAGGGGGCAAAGAATCATATGAGGCATCGCTATGTTAGAAAAACCAAATGAGTCAATGTGAAGTATGCAGGTTTTTTGTATTTTTGGCCCCCAACAAGCCAGAAAATGTCTGTACCATTAAAAGTTAAAGAGAAATGTGTTGTTTGCTCAGCAGCCATGTACAGCACTTCTGATTGGCCCCCTTTTCGAGCCATTTTTATGGTCATGAATTATCACGCTGTGGTAGTGGGCAGCCATCAGCCCCTCATTTTGTCTCCTGTGCAGTGCAGTGCAAACAGACCTGGCTGCCTGAAAAGCACTCTGTTCATATTAGTGGCTCCCCCACTCTGGAGATAAGGTTAAATAAAAACGCATAATCATTTCCCCCCTTCTGTCTGTGATGGCAGGAAGGAGTCAGACATTCTCCTGGGAGATTGCTCTTACACCAGAATGGACATTTGTAAGCGTGTGTGTAATCTTCCTTTTTGTATTTGGACTAGGCAGCATGTGTCATGCAAATGGAAATGGTGGAGACAGGTTCAGGACAAAAGCTTTTAGAGCTCCATTTGAGGAGGACAGGTAGATGCCTTCAGTAAGTAGATTTCCCATATCATGATTTGTTCAGCTTATCATTCTCAGATATAAAAAATGTAACACATTTTCTGTGACTTACATAACAAAGTTACAGACATCATTAGCACCAGCATCAGCAGGAAAAGTTGGTAAAGCTGAGCAAGATGAGAGAAAAAGTTCTGAAAATCAGTAGCCTCCTATTGGTCCCGTTATCTTGGCCTTGATGGCAACTCAAACACTTCTCCTCTCCATAGGAGCCCAAACTGCTCCTCGGGAGTGCATTAGCTGGGGTTTATTGGACTGTGAAGACTTGAACTGTCTGCCCTTTCCCTTATCTGGGCACTGTTACCTTCTCAATGTTTACCTGCAAACACTGGAGATGGCTATTGAGTTTTCCTTGTCCATATTGTTGTTTTTTGCCATTGCCTTTTATGGCCTGTGGAGTGAATGCAGAGAGGTTGATTGCTGGAGCAGAATTAAGTAAATGTTCAGGATAGCCACCGTTAGCTCTGGGAAATGGGTGATAACAACACAGAGGGCATGTACCAGGTCCCTTCAATGGAAGATGATATATACACAATTTTATCCCTTTTAGCTGTAGCCCCTTTTTTCCATAACTCATCAGACTGTTAAAAGCCATGATTTTCCAATTTAGGTCCCATTTTGGTTTTTTGTATCAATTTGAACATTAGTGGGTGCAAAAGCTACAGCCTGCTAATTGTTCCTCAATATCAGTTTGAATTATGGTACAATAATTGCTCAGAAATGGTCAGTGCAATCAATGGGTAATACCACAATCCACTTACAGACTTTATGGCATGGTCATATACACTTTAACAGCTTGTTTATTATCAACAGCAGTGGCAGCTCTACAGTGGCTTTCAGTGGGGATTTATGCCCAAATCAAATTGTGTTGTTGACAAGGGCTTAGGGACAGACAAAGGTGTAACCAGTTTTTTTACAACTCTATAAACAGCACATGAGAGGAGTTGTCATGGCTTCCCCAGGGAGGGTGTGCTGTTATGTTATATGACACTATGACATTCTTTTGATTGATCCATGATCTAATACATGGCTAATACTTATCTTATACAGCAGGGCTGTAAAAGAATATTAAAGCTTCCTTTTGGCTGTTTATTACACTCCAGTTACAGTTGGTGCTTAAAACGAACAAAGCCTTTGTCATGGATAATTTTTAATTTTATTGACATTGTACATCACACGTAAAATCATTGCAATCAAGAGAGGACAAAACGTTTGGTTTTCTGCAATTATATTTTTGGAGTTTTTTTTGCTGCTGTTTAATACTGTATAATGAGCTTAAAGGAACAGTTCACCATTTTGAAAAAACATTTACTTACTATTTACTTACTACTAAATGAGAAGATTGGTACCGTGTTTAAGTCTGTCAAGTTGAAATAAAGCAAGAGCTGGCTGCTGGATAGCATAGTTTAGCATAAGCATAGCATAGTGGTCTGTCCAACAGAATCCACCAATTAGCAACTAATTAACATGTTATATCCCCTTTTTTCTGTATGTCAGGATGCCATGTATCACACTATTTCTTGGCACAGGGCAGTTGCCAGAAAACCAACTAAGACTCCAGGAAGATCCTTCTCCAGCCAAGAAATTGTCTGACACATGCTTTGCATAAAATGATAAATTATTAATTTTAGAGGTGGTAATGGACAGAATTCATAAATATTGTAAAGTGCCATTAGGTATTCCTCCATTTGTAGTATTTTGGCTAAGCTACGGTAACTAGCTGCTAGCTGTCTATTTAACAGAAATATATGAGAGTGGTTAAGCTTATTCAGTTTTCCCAAATTGACAAACAGTTGACAGAGAATGGAAAATTTCATTCACATTCATTCCTTCCTGCCATGCATTTCTTTAGTCTGTGTGAAAACATATGAGCAGTAGGTATAGCAGAAGCCTTTCAACATGTGCACCTACACACATAGATGCCATATGACATTCCCCTAACATAAACCAACCATAAACCACAACTAAATGCCTAACTCTAACCAAATTTTATCAAATTTACCAAAATAAAAGCTATCCAACCCCACAAGCATGTTTGGTGACTATTTTTTAGACCCGAATACAGTAAAACGCCCACATACACCCTGTAATCACTGCATCTACACTGTTGGTACGACTTCATGCGTCATGATCTGAACAGCAGACCGTGAAGATCCAAGATAAACAGGAGCCACTGTCATAAATGTGACCATCAACACTTGAGACCTGAAGGGTATTCATGTACACTAATGTCTTTTATGTGTGTGTATCATGACATATCAGCAGCATTGGTCCTCACCCGTCCTCAAAGTCGATGTGGCATACATTTGAAATGGCAACATATAATCGATATTTGATGCAGAAACACCTCAAAGACACATTTAATTTAACCACGAGGGAATAACATCAGTATAAATGTGAGTGTGTGACAAACACACAAAGGCGTTATTGATCACTGCAGCCTATAACCTCTACCTCCAGACCATATTAATGGCTTTATCTCCATCTAAATAATGCATTCAGAATGATGAATGTATAGAAGGCCAAAGGTGTAGGGGCTAATGATTAGACAAGTTAGGCTACATCATTCCTGGGTATGATCCATTTTATATTAAGTAATGAACAGTAATGAATTTACATTTGTCCTGTGCTTCAAAAAGCTGGTGACAAATGATTTGTCTTTATTCTTTATAGAAAAATCTGTCAAGCAGTTTTAAATGAACCCACGTCTATATTTTGGAATGTAATTTGGCGACTGCACAGAGATGAATGTGTTTGTCCATTAACTCACCATGCACAGAATAGATTTAAGTCAATACAACAATTGGTTGATTCTGATTACACCAGGCTCTGTGCAGTGCATGAAATTCACCCTAATTAGTTCTCCAAAAAATAATTAGTTTAATGATTAAAATGCATATTCAATGTAGCACTGCTTTTAAAGCACATTTGGTATTTTGGTGTTTGCAGAAGAAAAATCAGAAATAGCATTTCTGACTGTTCTCTTCCATTCTTACTGCACTCTTGTAAAAAAAAAAGTATATTCAACAGATTTTTGTATGTATTGTTGATGTTGTGTGTTATAGTTATAAGTATCTCCTAAGACGAGAACTTTTTTCCCATTGACAGTACAAGAAAGCTTAGTTACCAAAATGTTGTGCCATGTTAAAAAATGACAAAATGCATATATCATGACACAGGCTCTTGCAGCAGGATAAGTGATTGGTGGACTGAAGCTGTGCTAGTTGTTATGAGCAGAATATGGTGCAGGTTAGCATGTCCACCCACCTCTGTCACTGCTGACGTACCAACTTTCTGAAGTGCTGTGCAAGCCATTTTGTCAAGTGTGAATGGGCAGTTGTATTATTTTGATTGTTGTTATGTGTCTCAATTCTTGTCTGAGCCATTTCAAGGTGGTCACTTCTGTACCTGTTGAGAGAATAGACATTTGTGTTTTCTATTCTTTTGGAAATACTGATACAGTATTTTTTGGTTAGCTACACATCACTCTCACCCATCAGTTGATATTTGAGAGCTGGACATTTTTTCTCAGATTAAAAACCTTAGACACTAACTGTATAGCCGAAAACATTAGCCAATTAGGAAGAAGCAGGTGAAAACACCAGCCAATCAAAGACAGGCAAGTGAAATCACCAACCAATCACAGAGCGGTAGCAGTACAAACACGCAATTAGAAACAGGCAACCACAAACACTGGCAAATCAGAGAGAGGCAGGTAAAACCACTGGCTAATCAACTAGAGGCGGCCAAAAACGCTAACCATTCAAAGAGAAGTAGCAGGGAAAAAAGACTAATCAGAAGGAGGTAACAGAAATAACATCACACCAGAGAGAAACAGCTGTAAATCTAGCTAATCAGACAGAGGCAGCCGAAAAAAACAACCAGCTTCCCGCATTTAATTGCATATTAGTTGTTAAGAAAGGCCAGGCATACAACGATGAGCCTGTAAACCTTACGACTTGATTTACACGTACAACTTTCAAGCTTGAAAAGGAAAAAACGACTGTGTCTTTAATGTGTAGCTACTTGCATCAACATAAACTTCAAAGGTTAAATATTTCATCCAAACTAGTTTGAATATTTTGCACAGATAAGTCCCCCCCCCCCCCCCCCCCCCACGAGCTGGTGCTGAGGCGAGGGGTGTGGTTAAGTGTTAGTGCGCATCAGGTATCTATCCCTCACTATATAACCCTGTGAACCGAGAGGACAGCAGCAAGACAGACGCACCTCCGGAGTGACTACATCTGGAAACAACTGTCAAAAAGTAAGTTATCTTACGTTTTTGTTATGCATTTTAATTGTGTTTTATGTATGTGATACGGAACAAAACCCTAAATAATAAATTGGGTTTGGGCTTCAACAAAACTTTTTTTTTTCCACAAAAAAGACAAGCAAAAGTGTTCGAGAGAAATCAAAGTATGGTATTTGTGACTTTCCTCAGATGGCCAACACACTGAGATCGTGGATGATGTTTGCAGCGCTCGTCGTCTGCCTGGTGGCGTGTTTGAGCAGCTTTGCGGACGCCTACCCTCCCAAACCGGAGAGCCCGGGGAGCAACGCCTCACCGGAGGAGTGGGCCAAATACCACGCTGCTGTCAGGCATTATGTCAACCTCATCACCAGACAGAGGTGAGTCACCTTTACCAATGTGAAATGTTGAATTTTAAAACATCTTGGGCCTCTTTTTTAAACGAGCTATTGCAGGAATATATGTCCAGAAACCAAGATATTCCCAGAGTGCACATCCACCAGAGTTTATTTAACACTGTTAGGATTTGGTTTTGAGCAACAATGCCAGGTTTATGTCAGCAGCGTGGTCAGATTTGTGAGAAAAACTAACACTTCAGTCTTTGCATATGTAAATGACACATAAAAACCATAAAAGGACAAATAACTTCTGGAAAACTTGCAGCAATCCTGCATCTTTCACCCTCTTGTTGGGTCAGGCAGGCAGGTAGTCCACCTCCCTTGATGTGAGGGATTAAGTCTCTGGCTCAAGGACAAGTTAGCAAGGATAGCCACATGGGGGATCGAGCTCTCACCTTGTTGTGTGACTTCACTCGTAACTGATGACATCACTTTTTTTCCATCCTAAATCAAGACTTTTCAGATGCTGCTCAAAAGTTCAGCGCTTCGTTGGCAAGCCAAGTATAACTCGGGTCATTATGCTTACCTTACAATACATTGCTGTGCTTGTTATAAGAAATAATGAGGCAGCAGAGGACTGGAACCTGGTTTTCTATATAAAACCTGCAATGGTTCCACTGTGACCCCACATCTTGTAAAATGTACAGCAACAGCAGATATTTTAATGACTTCATTTTTGTTTCTTATCAGGTGAAAATCAATATCAATATGTTTAATACTTTCATGATAGTAGTATCTTCACCTTTGTGACTTTGTAAATGTATCACAGAATGTTCAAACCTGCAATGAAATTTCTTAACTTTTAAGTTTTCATAATTTTCCAATCTAGAATGTACCTTAAATAAGGCAAGTACTATAAGATCAGATCAGTAATAACTATACAGTGCAGTAGCACTGCTGTGTAGCACGTCTTGGAAAAAGTGTATGTATTAACATAAAGTGTATATCGTAACATAAAATAATAGGTTTTCTGGTATCCTGTGATGGGAGCTGAGTATAGTCACATCATTGACCCTCCTGGCCTGTAATTAAAGAGGCTGGATCTAACGTTGCACTCGAAGGACTTACAGTGTAGCCCTCACGCCTCAAACAAAGGCAGGTTTACTCTTTAGTGGCTAGGACATTGATTTTAGTGAAGAGATTTCAAAAGACAAAGACAGAGGTTGATGTGTTGTGTTTTTGTGTTTGTCTTGCTGGACATTGGGCTGTGAACCTGAAAATCATCCTTTTTTCCCCCATATAATTGCTCAGTTGATCTGTGATTAAGACTGAACAAAGTAGCAGTGCTGGTACAAAAACTCATCTCTAAGCTGATTAGCACCCAGTGAACTGCCTGAGTGATTAATACACTGCTGGTGTAAAACAGAGACGAGTTTCACATGAATAAGACTCTCTGACTTTAATATTTAACAGGCAGTATTTACATGCTGGTGTTTAATTTTGTCCAGGTATGGGAAGAGGTCGACCCCCGAGCAGGCGGTGGCGTGGCTGCTGTTTGGGGCTGATTCAAACCAAGATGGTGAACCACGGTGAGATGAGTTTACATGTCGGGTTTAATCACTCTGAGCTTGTAAATATCATTTGACTCTTCAACTGGGTATTAATGAGCACTTTATCTATCTGTGGATTTACACATCCAATTGGTCACATTATGGCCACAATAACACAGATGAGCCATTTGAGCCTCCCGGTAATCTGTTGGTATCCACCATATATTACAAGTATAAATACATGTTTTGATTGATTCATCTGCTTTTTCTATTTTCTTACAGTTTGGACTATGGCGATCAATGGTAAATGAGCCCAATATTGACCTTAACCCATACCCCCTCCCAACATCCCTCGATCCAACAATCAAAAAACACTGAAATTCTTAAATGACAACCTGCACTGGACTTTGTGACTCTTCATATTAATTATTTAATGTGCATGCCAATCTCTCTCTCTCTCTCTGTCTGTCTTCCTCTCTCACTATATCCATCTGTTCTTTGGCCAGAAATGTAAATAATTTGTATCTAAATCATTCACTTTAAGATTAAGAATAAAATGGAATAAAATTATTAAATTGACACACTCAGGCTTTGGGGCTTCTCTTTTTTAAAATAAAGCCAACTGCATGTACTCTTCCCACCAGTAGATGTCACTGTATCACTATGAAACGTGCATTTGCAAGTTAGTCTATTTTACTGCTGCTCTCGTACTGCGTTCATATCGGCAGCGGTGGACACGCTTCAACTTCGCACCGGGGTATCACAGTAAAAGCACGGCGTTTGTCATCACAAAGCCTTCGTGGACGTCTTGTGGGAAACGGGCTCAGCGCAAACAGAGCAGCCAATTGGTTTCCTAATCAATGGAGCTATTTGTAAGAGCGCGCGAGCCGTTCTAGGTAAGGTCTCGTTAAAGATAGCAATTTGTGTGGGTTGCCCGTTGGCTTCGGTGTTGCCAAAGTGACTGCACAGATTAAACAAGACAGCGAGGACATCAGTGGAGATATCACAGACCTATTGCTGAAGGATAAAGGTTTCCGGACAGGTGAGTACTTCAGCCTAAAGCTGTTTTTCACCGAGAGAACCTGCTGTTTAGTTTAGGTCGGTGGATTAGCATTAAAGCCGTTTTCATGCAAAGCCTTTCCAGAGATGTAGACCACCTTCGCCACTCACCAGGTGGATTGTTGGTAGGCGCACTCGCTCTATTTCATGGCTCGTGTCAAAGTAACAGGATTAAGTCATATTATCTTAATCAATAACGCTAAAACCGACTGTTCTCTATCCTGTGGCATTTTCTAAATCCGACTCGCACATTCAGCACGAGAGAGAGCTACGCATTACCTCCGCCACGGGCTCGTGCGCCGTAGGCTATATTTGCCTCAAGCAGTGTCCACATGAAATGTTTATTAAGCCAATTAAATTGACCTCAGGCCATTTGCACCTGTACAACAGGTAAAAGCAACCATCTTTGACAACCTATCCCGGAACTGATGTATACTTAATCTGAGTGATGGTAATGGATTCAAATAGTGATGTTGATAACAACGACTGGGTGAACGTCATGCACCTGTTCGTTGCCAGTGCGCATGCCCACACATTCGTGCACAGATGTTTGAGCGCGTGTGGACCAATAGAAGGGCAGATGCTGTATGTGCGTGTCTGACATGTAGGATAAATAAGCATTATTACATTATTAGAGATCTTCCCTATTCTTTCAGAATAAAAAATACAGTTTTAATGCTGTGTTTAAAAAAAAAATCTACAAATATTCAGTTTGATAATAATTTGAAAAGGTCTAAATCAAACTGAAAACATTTAGGAGTTTTTCTACATTTAAGCAAAACTTCCCACATTTCATGCACAACCATTCAAGGTTTTGCGGTTTTTTTTTATGTCTGAATTGTGTTTTTTATGCTTATATTCATCTACTGCATATCTTGAAACACTGTATGAACAGTAGAATGTGACATTTGGGTTTTCTCCCTAGTTTTTGCTCTTTTTGCCTAAACAATACAGAAATAAACTTGCTAGAAGATAATCAGAAAAGACAAGACCAAAACAGCTTCCACACTCAGCTACAAAGCAAATGAGAATCAAATAGACCCCCCAGAAAAATCAGAGACCTTTGGATTTCTGTTAATACTGATAAAACTGGGTTTCCATCATGTTTACCTATGTTAAATTTGTATTTAGTCCTTTGTATTACATGTTTTTCCATAGTTCAACCAAGTTCAGCTGGTGCTTTTGCATATTGTCTTATGTCTGTCTTATGTTTTACTTTCACACTGTAAGGACATTTTATTACTGCAGAGGAAGTCTCCAAACATCCCCTGCCAGCAAGAAAAAAGCTTTTGTATTTTCAGTGGTGATAGAGATGTACTATCCATTTGTGGCTACTCAGGCAGAAAGCCACAGAGCAATATGAAGTTCATGCTGTGCTGTTTGTTGTCTGGAAGGGAAGAGTTGAGGGCCATTTCAGTAACATGACTTCACTTTACATGCAGCTTTATCTAATAACCCATTAGACCTCATCAACGTGCAATTTCAAGGTCAAAAGGTTAAGGCTAACTTTGTGTGATTAGAGGAGATTACATTAGTCAGTTCAGTCTTACTGCACTGTGTGTAGACAGAAGCACGGCTATGTGTGGTACTAAAAACCAAATTGGAAATGTTAAGTTTCTTAAATATTGTCAAAGACTGTGTTCTTCACGAAGGGTTTATCTCCTCTATGTTCTTTAATCTTTCAGGTAAAAATATTTTGGTAATAGCACTAACTGAGACCAAGCTATACATACATGTATATACTGGCCCAGTGCAGGCTTTTCATATCAAACCTCAGTCAGATAGGTCTCATTTCAAAAGGCTTTTGACTAGAATTAAAGAAACTTCAGCCTTCTTATCAGTTTCTGTTTTGGAAGTAGGAGGTTTACCATAAATTTCCATCCTTTTCACGGCTTTAGGGATTCACTACAAGATCAGCAGGTCTGGTTCCACCTCAACAGAAACATCGTCAAAGCACTTCTGTAATGATTTGAGAACTCTGCTTGAAGTTGTACTCTTTAAACTTTTAAAATATGTCCTTCACTCTGAATTTTCCAAGAAGATTTAAATACATTTTGTACGAGAGATTAAAACTGGATCACATCAGAACAAAATACTAGTGTGGTGGGGTGTGACCATGCCATGTCTGAGCCCCTGAGTAATGCATGTTTGACAGAAAATTAATACAAATCATTGGTCACACACTCTATCCTTGTGTGACCCCTAATCCTTGTCCAGATCTTGATATATTGACGTAGTCTGAAGGCATCCTTGTTATTTGACGTCACATTCTTTTAATGAGTACACCTTTATTGATGCCTAATATGACGCTGTGCAGTTTTACTGCTTGACAGACTGAGTGATTAATTACTGCATCAAACAGGAATTACAATCAAACATAGCTGTCAGACAGAAAAGCTTTATAAGTAGGGCTCGTCCACACTTGATTCCACAGGGAGATTAACTTGCAGCAGTTCACATAGCTTCAGCATCTTTCTCCCAACCTCTATGGTGTCATTCATGGAAACGATCTGCTCATTTACTCTCACACCTGCCACCTCATCCTCTTTGGCACAGATTATATATATATACATATGTGTATATATAATGGGTTATATGTGTGTGTGTGTGTGTGTGTGTGTGTGTGTGTGTGTGTGTGTGTATATATAAAAAATGTGCAAATGTGACCTTTTAGCCATGCTGGTGGTGTGGTGGATGGCAAAGTTAGTCAGTAAGTAAGTACTGGTCATGAATTGGATAGTCCCTAGAAGATGATGTTCCCCTGAATTTTCATTATTAGTTATTCAAATATATTAAAATATATCCTAATATCTAATAGATGGGTTAGAGCAACATTTTGTGCAGATATTCCTGGTCCCCACAGGAACACTTCTAATCACTTTGGTTAGACTTGTCTTTCCATATAGTGCCACCTTGAGATCAGAATTTCAGTTTATTCAAACGTAATTTTCATCTTCAACTGTAGTTTGTGCTTTTGCAGTGTTGACACCCTTAACTAAGGTACTGAGCTTCATAAATGTGACCTTCTAAGCATCAGCATGCTGGAATAGTTATTATGAGCATTTGTGCATACTAATGTTAGTGTTTAGCTTGAAGCTTTGCCATGCGTAAGCGGAGCCTCCTAGAGCTGCTGGCATGGCTGTGTAGACTCTTAATCTTGTTTGTATTCACTGCTATTGGCCTACAGTTTAGCTTAGCATTCTGCTGCTTTTCAAGTGAGAAGCGCTTAGCTTCAGACTCATAGAATTCTCAGCACTCCCACTTTTCAATGCAACATGCTTCTCAAGATCATTTTTAAAACTAACTGAGAAATTTTGGACACTAAACCTTAAAATTTCCAAACAGTATCATGTGGTTGGTGCGTCCTCTAGAAAGACTTACTAGTTACAGGTGAAGCTGAAATATTCTGCACGTGTCATAATCACTGTCCATGGTGCTGGAAGGGGTGCAGGCATCAATGTTATTTTCTCCAATATCCCCTGTTAGAAGATCTTACCTGTCCATTGAGTGATAGTGCATACTTCACGCATCTTTCTGTATCTCAGACAAAACTACTTTAATTTACCAGTAGTTTAGACATACAGTGTGTTGCACAGTAACATTGTGCTCTTTTGCACAGCTGTGTGGAGAAAGCACAAAGCCATGTCTTTAACACGCCTGGCAAGGCGACTTGGCATCAGGTTATTACTTTGATTATGACACTCAGTCAGACATCCGATCTCATACAAAACATACTCTGATCTTATTCATATTTATTTTTAGGCTCTTTGTTTGTAGTTAAGGGTGAGGTGAAAATATTGCAGTGCTCAAACCCCTCAGCAGCCGCAGAGCTGGAGTCTGTTCAAATTTGGTGTCTGGAAAAAACAATTATTTAGCAGCTCTTTAGTCAAAATTAGGGAGAAGCTTTTTTCGTTTTTCAATTCTTTGTTATGTTCACCCCAAACCTGGGTTTTAACCTCCAGAGTTTTGCTCAAGAGATTTGAGTGACATTGAAATAGTGACATTCATTTAGCTTATTCCTTTATGGCTGCTTCCTCAGAAAAGTGGGGCTCTTTAATGAAATCCCGGCAGGGTGGTGATTGTAAACGCTCCCCTGGTTGGCTCTCAGCACTTTGCCTGACTTCTTTTGCCTCTCGGTGGTATGTACATGACATTTAATTCTAATTACACTAATTACAATCTGTATCAGCTGAGGGAAAAGGAAGACCCACAGCACTAAGTTCATCAGGGTTTATTAGATGTCTGGCATCATGTGATATCTATTGATGGTGGAAACTCTTGTGTCATCGTGCTTTTCTTTAAAAAATGGGTTCCTTAGTAATACAGTCATACACTGCAAAATGCTAGCAATAACTCAGGATCTAATGAATTTTTCTTTCCTGTTGTTTGAGGGTCTCTGTATTGCCCTTGTGACTGAGATAGCTAATGAGTCCCAAATCTGTTAGCTGGTGGTTGATCATTTACGATTGGACGTTTCAAGGCACATTAAGTTTCATTGTTCAATCTGTGGCCAGGAAAAATACATGAAGTGTTCTTTTCCATTGTTTTTTCTCACTACCAAGTAGTAGCACATTGTGTGTATTAATATTCATATGGGGTTTTTGATACACCTTCATTTTTGAAATCATTCAGCCATGCAGCACATGGCTTGACTTGAATTTATCCTCTCCTTCAGAAGACCTTTATTTTGATTTGTTTATAGCGACTTGAGTGTTAATGTGAGCCTCAGGGGGCGAGATTGAATGAGCCACCTTAATATTGTCTATTGAGAGAGAGTTTAGTCTAGAATTTAATTTGACAACAGAGTAGCATAAGCATACTGGTGATTTCGTCAAGATACTTGAGGGCAGATGCTCAATAGAAGCTCTTATGGTAGTTTGAAGCCTTTTAATATTTATGTAAGTGACAGAAGTTTTTCTTTTTGAGGAAACTTAATCTTAACATTGATTTTTTTTTCAAATGTTACTGGTCAGCGCTTTTAGCTGAAAAAGAAACCTTTTAATAACTTCCATTGTATTGTTATGGCAGTAAAGCTGTCAGAGGTAGATTATTTCTATATCTCAGCACATAAAACCACCACCTGTGTGAGTATTTTCTGCTTCTTCTGTGGTTTATGTTATCTGACCTCATTAAGCTTGAATCTGAGTTGTTCCTCTTTGATAACAATGAACTTCACTTACCCCCAGAGGGGAAAAACTGTTCATTTTCCTGCAACAAACCAGTGTGCATCCTGTTTTTTTCTTCAGTTTGGGTGAAAGTGCTGCAGAACCTGTATTGTCCGGTGAACTGTATTCCTGGGTGCTAAATACAGTAGGTTTTGAATCAAAGTTTAAAAAAACTCTCCACTTATTTATAGAGTCTGAAGTCTGAAAGTGTTGTTAAAGCCTCAGTTTTGGCTAGTGAATACTGTCAAAATTGATTTCCTGCCTCTTGTATAAATCCTACATTATTTGTTTTCCAAGTATGACGCAGATTTCCACATATAGAGTAACTCTGTATTGAAGTGAAGCTCAACCCTTTTAATAGACCCAGTTTTAGCTCCAACTTATTATTATTTTACGCATTTTCCCTTGTTGCCATGGCAAAGCGCCGGGGAAAAAAGCGAAGAGCTGCTCATGGTTGTCTTGGATACGACAGTTTTCCCTTGTAAAGTAATGAGAGGAGCTGAACCTGTGGGAGCACAGGGTTATTTTTAGGCCTGACGCCAGCCTGCATGTGTGGATTAACACTTGTTTGGTCGCTGGTGCATGTGTGTCCGTGCATGTGTGTGTGAGCATGTTTACAGGCTTTAATGTAGCCTCACTGTGGGAACAGCTCAAGGCGTTTTTAACTTGGCATACAAACACCTGAGCCACCACTTGTGTCCTTGCTCCAAGCCAAACTGTGCCAGAAGATGCTAATAAATTAATTGCATCTTCAGATGCAACCTGTATTAGCAGTTGTATGTTTTACTTGTCACTTCACTGATAACTTAAACTACCTTGAAGGAGCTAGATGCTTCCCTCAACAACTACAAGGGATCCTTGCTAATAGAAAAATATGACTGTTAATAACAATAACTTGAACCACTCAATTGTTTGCTTTTTGTGAAGCTGTTTGGTTGCATTACTCGCAGACAAACCCCTTCAAGCTATTTAAGAAGCTATTTAAAGCATATAGCGACAATCTTCAGTGAATAACAGAAACATAGTAGAAAAAGGCCGAATTTCAAATCTCATTTAAAAAAACTTTTTGCTAAGCTGGCTGTAACACTAGTATTTTCAGGACCAAAGCCTTGACCTTTGATCTTATTATTGGTTATGTAATACATGGGTGATGCAAGCATTCTTACTGGAGCAACTTTTATCTGTTATTAAGCTAGAAACTACAAGGAGCATCAAAAACATCAGGATATCTAATCATAGATTGCTGTGCATGCGCAAAACCCACAACGCATGCACATATACACACTGAATACAACCAGCTGGCCTCTTGTTTCAATAGATTGACTGTGTAGAGATGATAGCAGGTCTGCAAATGTGATGTCATGGCAGCTGTGCTATTGAGCTGCTCTCTTTGTGCAATAGAGAGAGATGAAGATCTGCGTGAGTGTGCATTACTGTAAAAAGACAAAGGGTGTGAAAGATTTTGGCCTCATTAAAGGATCACTTATTTACACACTTTTCAGCTTCAACCTGAGTCTTAATGGTATTATTAGGGACATCTATTTAATCCTTGATTGTGGGGATTGATTAGTGGTTGCACCTCTTAGCAAACTTCCAGCCTGTTCTGCAAGCAATTTGCCACCACTGCTGATGACTGCACCATCATTAGAACGTGGACAGCTATTCCTCATCAGTGATATAACTGGCAGAGTGAGAGTGCAGACAACATCCTGCCCACCCCCACCCCACAACCCTACACGTATCAGCCAGCTTCAGCACGGCCAAGCTCTGCTGCAATCGGCTTTGACTTCTTAGCAGCCGTGTGGTGTCTGCATACTTTTAACAAGCTCTGTCATTTCGCAGTGCAAACACGGGATGCCATGGATAAGCCAGGGGGACTGGTATGCGGTATTAAGGGCCTGATCCGGATAGATTGGAGTTTTGCAAAAATGTTTGGTCCTTCAGCATCAAAGAATGTGTTCCAGTGTCACACCAGTTACAGCTGGTAATCAAGTAAATATCCCCACCAAGGCAGGCACAGCTGGGTTACATATTTTTATGTATAGATCTTACAAATACCTCCATCCCTCCCACAATGAACAGAAAATCCTACTAAAACCACATTTGGTATTTACACACACAGCAGTTTGCCCAGTCCTGTCCCCATTCAACTCAAATGCAAATCAAATTACAGCAATTACTTACTTACTTTCTACTTATTGAAGTTGCCTACACTCAACCAACCAAGTTTGATACACATGGAGAAAGGCACTTAAAACATGTGACAGCTTTTAACTATGACTCAGTAACACTGAGTTTAAGTGGTACTATTCCAAATATGATAGGACATGTCCGTGGGTTAGGAGAAATAGATTTATTACATAAGGCCAAGAGAGGGAGTTAAATATAGAAGTCCAGAAACCATGGACAGGATCGAAACATATGGCCAAACAAACCAGGTTATTGCAAAGATTAAAGGATGATGGGTATTTGCCTAATTAAAATGTGCCCATATCCAGTGGGTTCATATTAAAATAGTTTATTAGATTAATCTTTAACCGGAGCCTTGGAATTTGGTGTAAAAATGTTCAGATACCAAACATGAAAATATATGAACAAATAGGGACTGGGAATAGCTTGATCTCTGCACGGAGAGTCAAATTCATTAAATGAAAAAACAGTGGGCTTGAAGACATCTGCATATTTGTGTTCATTGACAACTGAGGGGCTTGAAAAAGGAAATAAGTGAGCGATAAAAGTAACTATCTTAATGAAAACTGTCACCCAGTAAGTCAGTTTTGAAAAATACATGACTTATTAGTAAAAGACAAATGTGATTCCACATAAAGAACGAAATATGTGTATTTAGTTTCTTCAAAATATTACAGTTGAAACCAGACAGGAAGCTTTTATAACGTAGTAGTCTTTTCTTATAGTGCCCTCATTTGACCAGTTCATATTATTCTTCAGTGCTGGAACATTACATTGTTCAAAGAGGATTTGTATGTTGACACTCGTACACATTCACACACAGTGACCCTCTCGTGACATTGCTGGGTTTTAGCCACAACAGCACTGGTTCTGCCATGGATAGCGATTGTCATGGCAACCAGGAATTAGCATCCTTGGATACCACGGTCTTGTCCTCATCAGTCGCGCTCTTTTCTTCCTCCCCATTGTTCTTGTTTGATCTCCCTCTCGCTCTTCCTGTTTCTCTTGTGCTTTTGCTCACTTTCTCTCTCCCCCTCCCTCTCCCTCTCTTTGACCCCCCCACCTCATGTTTCAACACAGCCAGAATCTTTCTCTCTGACAGTTCCCTCCTCAACCCTTTTCTGTTTTCTTCTCTCTTCTCTTTGCCCTCGTGACTATTGATTCTGTTTATGTTCCTCACACCCCCACCTTAACTTGTAATTGCTATTCACCGTGTGTATCTCTCAAATTCCACATCACCTGACATGCCAATTTTGAATCTCAGGACAACACATACCTAGTCTTCTCACTGTGTGTTTCACCTTTTCTTGCTGCCTGATGTTAAATGGATCAATTAGAATCAATAGAGATCCTCACTAGGCGAATGTTAGCTCGCCTGCCCACTTGCACACCCACTCACAATCTTTTCAACTGTTGTTAATAGTATTCCCACCGGACATGACAGCTAAAATTGTTTGGGTGTTACCGGAGCAACCGTCTTCTCTATTTATAGGTATCAAACAAAGTTAGATACCAGTTACTGTGTGTGGGAGCTTATTAAGATAAATAAGGAATGAGCTGTGCACGTACGTAAGTCCACTGACTGTGATTATGACAGAAAGGGATTTGTTTTCTTTGTCATAGCTGGATATAGAATTCTACTGATCCCTGTGTGCTGAAACTAAATAGCCTCAACCTAACAACAGTTTGTAGCTATAAAAACTATCAAAGGCTAAAAAAACAACCCATGAAATATGAAACAGTCAGACTTTGAATCTGTGTGGGAGAATCCTGTTTTCTGCTCTTTATAGAAGAGCTTCTGCCTTCTTTCCCTTGTTTCAGCCTTAATTTTGCCTTAGTGGTCTGACAACCAAGGGATTTTGCATTCATATTCATAATCAATACTTCATTAGTGTTTTCAATGCATCTCCCTTCTCTTCTCTTTGCACTCTCTTTTATTGCAGTTGACCTAACAAGTTTTGTGGAGGATACTGGGAGGAACCAATTTTCAAAATGCCCGTGGCAACATCCAGCTCTGACTCCGGTAAGTGGCTTGGTCTCGCTATGACGAGGGCATCTGTGTGTGTGTGTGTGTGTGTGTGTGTGTGTGAGTGAGAGTGTGTCAGTTAGAGAGATATCGAGAGAGCGAAGAGGGAGGAGATACTGAACGGATCGTGGTTATTCCAGTACTCAGGACATGTATCTCATCTCCCGAGTTCTAATGTGACTTAATGAGCTGGCTAATGGAGCGCTAAAACTCCAGCCTTAGATCAGTCATGCCTCGAAGGATTTGCAGCTGTATCCTTTGCAGCCCTCCACTCATGCACACACGCACGTCCAATCCAACACCAGTGGCCGGTCGTACAAATGCACCTAAATCTATGCATGAACATGCCCATGCTTGCACACAAATATACATTCTAATTTTTCTTTGGAGGCATTAAGTGAGACTTTTATTATGGATTTATGAGTGATGTAGTGCAGTGTAAAGCCCGGAGGGTTAAGTGCTTTGCAATTACCTTTTGAGCGTCTTGCTTGGGTCATAGTTGCTTTGTCAATTAAGCTAATTGTTTTCTATGAAAAAGATTAAAAATTTCATCATGTTTCCATCATGTTTTCCATGTTAACAGGCAGTTCAGTGCTAGTTCAGGAGTGCTGTCAAAGATTCAATTTAAAGTAAAGATTTTCTAAAGACAGCCGGTCTGGCACTTGACAGCAGGCAGCAGGAGACAGTGCATTAAGTGAAAACATGGCAACTGCTCCAAAGAGGGCACCCTGGCTTTCACTGGACTCCAAGCTATATAAACTGGTTGATAAATCTGATCCCACAATAAAAATATGTGACTGTTTTTGCCTAAAATAACAAAAAATGTCCCAGTTCAAACATTTCCAAAGAATTGCTGGATTCCAAGTCGATTTTGGCGTCGGATTGATGGTCCCTTTTGTTGGCTTTGTATCACAGTGAATTTTTAGATGTATACCTTGGCATCGATATCGGAGTTGAAAATGTAGTACTGTGACAGCAGGAGAATTACATTTCCTAGTTTGAGCGCCAAAAAAGGTGCCTGCATTAAACTCTAAACTGGCACACGGCCACGCTTTCCTGCATTTCCTTCTCACTCAGTGCTGAGGGCACTTGATCCAGACACATAAAAGATTGAAAAGCCACGGCCAGATGTCTGAGAAATTAAGAGTCTCGGGATATTGGTTAACAGAGGACCAAATCTGGAACTCAAAGCCTTATAGTATTTTATCATGTGTTAATAAATTGCAGCAGTCAGCTGGTGGAGAGAGGGAGAAAAGCAGTTCTACAGAGAGCTGAAATGTGTTTGGAGTTTCTGTTTTTTGTAATGGGCTTGTCAGTCAGCCTTGATTTGTACACTAGCCGAGGGCTGAGTCTAGATGACTGGCATTTTTAGTAACACACAATAAATTGTTTCTCCAAACCAATTCATGTCTTTTTTAAAGTTAAATGGGCTATTTTTTGCACAGACTTGGAGAAGGGTTAGAGATGGGTCAGTCTTTTTAGACATTCAGATGTTGTTTAACTCCTTTGTGTTTCCTGGATTTATGAGAAGGAAGCAAAAATATACATTTCAAGATCCCATCCCTTACAGCACATCTGCACGGCTGGCTGTGCCTGTACCTGTGACTGTGATGTTAGTAGGAGGGTCATCTCTCATATATGTGTCAGCTCTCTATGCACCGCCTCCTTCACCGATCCTCCTTTCTGTGAGCCAACCTTCTGCTGCTCTTTCCCCCAGTTAACCCCCACAGGGAAGCCTGGAGGGAAAATCGTCCTGCCTCCTTTCCTCCATCCTCCTAGAGAAAGCATCCTACATCCCTCCCTCTTCCTTCCCCCCACCTCCACCCTTTCCTTTGCACACAACCCTCTCTCCTTTCCATTCATTCATGCGGAGGAGAAGAGGCTCAGCGAGGCATAGCTTATACACATTCATGTCAAGAGCAGGTGAAGAGGGAGGGAAGAGCGTAGAGCTGTTTTGTCAGAAAGAGGAGGGAATCAGATCAGGGATAGATACAGTGAGAAGGAAAGAGAGAGAGAGAGAGACAGAGAGAGAGAGAGAGCGATCTCTCAGTCTGCCTCAGATACAGTATTGGGTGTGTTACTGAGTGTGTGTGCACTGTAGAGAGGTGTTGTTCACTATGGCTGGCACCGTGTTTGGAAAACTCTCCCTGGAGGAGGGGGACTCAGCCAACTCCCTGGAGGGCCTGGAAATCAAGCTGGGAGGAGAAGGTAAGAACACAAGTTGCTACCTGCAGGGTGTGTGAGGGATGCAGGATGGTCTATAAAATGGATGAGTTGTCTGGCTGTGTGTTTTGTCACAGGTTGGGGAAGATGTACCAGAAAGAAACTACGGGGAAGCCAAGATATAAGATTAAAACACTGTTAAAATGCAACTCAGCAAGCGACAGTGTGCTCATGTACAGCGTTGGCGGTCGGAGACTCGTTGGCGTTTTAAATTCGCATTGCACCTGCGCCTGATGCACTGGTTCAAACCTCTAGAGTGTGATGAAGATGAGCAGAGACAGATTAGGACCCAGGGCAGCATGTGATGTACAGGAATCTGAGGCAGCAGGCTACATAGACAGGAAGGGAGATGTAAAAAAAAAAGACTGCAAGGTTTAGTTGAATACGACATTTTCTTTTACTTAATTTACAACTAAAAACCTTATTGTAAAGTGAGAGCAATAGAGAGTGAGACATAGAGGAATGCACAATGAGATAAGTAAAGAAAGCAAAAACATAAGAAGTCATTACAAGAGGAAGAGCCTTGGTAGAAACAAGCATGTATTTGTTTGAATGATAATGCACAGATAATGTTTGCTCACACAGCATGCAGTGGGAAGTACCATACATTCTATCCATAATTGATGGAGTTTATTAATATTACATAGGCATGCATACTGTACAGTCATATGTCCTGAGTGTGTGTCCATGCCTATTAATGACCTGTCATTAGCTTACATTTATTTTATGTTTTCATGTTACATTAGTCAAGGACAGTGGCATCATGACATCATTGCCAAGTCTATTGCATGTCACGCAGTATACTCTGTTGCAAGATATCCTGTGCTCGGTAATGTAGCTTGACAAGAAAGCAGTGACAGCCATAATGAATCACATTTTCTGTCAAAGCATTCGCATCCTGTCTATCAGTTCAGAGAGTGTGTGTGTGTGAGAGAGAGTGTGTGTGTGTGTGTGTGTGTGTGTGTGTGTGTGTGTGTGTGTGTGTGTGTGTGAGAGAGAGAGAGAGAGAGTGTGTGTGAGAGAGAGAGAGAGCAAGAGAGAGGAATAAAAAGAGAGAGAGACATTGTTCATTCATGGTGAGTAGGTAGAGGGTCATTCATATGCAACAGTGTTCTGATCAGAGACAGCACGCCTGAAAGTGTCAGACTCACAACCTTCAAATAACTTGGTGCCTCTTTCACTCCCCCGCCCAACCACACACACACAGTCCACACATACGCTGTATAACACACAGACTCGCTTCCCAACGAACCCTGACACTATCAGAGGAATGTTCTGTGTGCCTACTGGACTAATGAAGCAGTATTCAAACACAGATGATGGATCATTGAGTACACTGTGTTGGTAGGATTAGGCTGTCAAAGATAATCGCAGGGTTTCAAGAGAATGGGACAATTTAATTCTGTTCTGGCTGAGGGTATTCGATAATGTGGTGACACTGGCAATTATTTCATCCGTATCACACCCTGATGATCTCTGTTTGCTCTTTCATTAACTGCTGCAGGGAAAATAGATGTACAGTCAAAGTCAAAATGTTTGCCTCGTGACGGCAAGTTCAGTCGATGAGCTTGTTCGTTTCCCCCAAAACTTCACATGAAATTATTCCTCGCCCAGACTCTCTGTGGCCGTCGGGGTGAGTTGTAATGGGAGTTGCTGTCCATTTGCAAAATGTCAACAAATATCACAAGTGTTGTCTCCAGTGGTGACCTTCAGCCGGCTAATAAGGTGATCCAGCCCGCACCCGTATCATGCCAGCTTGGAACAAGCATCACCATGGCAATGTGGTAGCTTAAATGGCAGCTTTAAAGTCCCTTGTTCCTGCTGATTGGCTACCCAAAAGAAAGGGAGGCAAGGTGACAGTGTGTTGTCTTTCATGGGACAGTCATGCACTCTGTTGCACTGATTAGAGAAGTTACACTTTTGCAACATCAAAGAGAATGTGACATTTTTTCTTGGAAAATCTTGTGTACTCAACCAAATAATAAACTAAAAAAAATAAATTCTGATCGACATCATCTTGCGGTAGTATGTGTGGCCTTTTAAAATCAATCTCAACATTTATCGTCTATTAAAAAGAGCTGTCTGTGCATTTAAAAAAAATTTTTTTAAAACAAAAGTAATTGCTAATATACAGTAAAATAACTGCCACACTGTTTCATTATCTGATGAAAAGGGGGTCTAATGTAACTAATAAACTAAGAACCAAATGCAAAAGATTGACAGTTGACAGGTTTCCTGGACAAAGAGATATTGCTGTCCCACAATTCACAGCAGCAGACAAAGTCTCTGAGCATCCATCATACACCCACATCCACAGTACAGGTGATTTCAATTATTTTGGCTGATTGGATGTTGTCTGAGAACTGTGTAGGCGTGTACACACTGCGGTTGATTCAGTCTCACTCTCGCACTCCTGGTAGCTTTATTGAACCTATTAGGGCGGGAAAATGACCTTAATCATTCTTATCCTGTGCTCATGTCATAGACTGTAATTATGGGCAGCTGAGATGGAAAAACTGTTTACTTAGCGACAATATTTCCCACTTTGTGTAAAGAACTACAACACTGATAACTTACGTAACTGTAGCATCTAAATAAAATCTAATATAAACACTTATATGGTCAACTAAGGATCTTTGAAAGACATTTTTTTCTGTCTGTAACTTGTTAACAATCTACTCCAAATTTGCAACACTGCAGCTTTGGCAATTTAATGATATGCTTACATGACAAGCAGTAGGGGCTCCCATGTTTGACGTCAGAAAACCCATTTTAATAAGGTATCCCAGTTCTCCCTGTTCTGCTGACATTCGCTAAATGCACGATCAACATAAATTTGCAGTGGCATGGTCAAAACCACTTTTCCTTGATCTTGATGGAAAACAAGAGGTCGTGAGGTCAATAAAAGCTGTTGAGGAGAATTCTTTGTTTTGCTAAGAAAATCAAACAGCACTTACACTAAGCTGTTGCAATGAATTGTGGGACAGCATTATCTCTTTTCCTCTCGTAAAAGACTGTCCAGGGTATCCTTTGCTCAAGGAGTTACGATAGAAAGCGCTGCATCAGCTTTTCACCGACTCGACCTGCTCTTATCGAGACTGATACCCTTGGGTGATTTCACTCAGTTAGAAACCTTCTTAAGCAAAAATAATAATTACAACTGTTTGACCACAGCCAAAGAGTTTCGGTTACCTTGTGTAAACTCCCCCGTGGATAGCTGTACCACACCTTTAACTGAGCAGAGGACTAATCAACCACAGATGAACGTGTGCGAGACTTTTAAGTTGAAGTTTCTAAATGCTAAAAGTTGCTCAAGTGTTACTTTAGTAACTGCACCTTGTCTTTACCTGCACATGGGCAGCAGATATAGGCAAATTATGCCACTTTTTGCTGTTTATAATAATGCTAACCAGATGAAGAGATAAAGCTATTTATTTAAAGGCAAGCCTGTTCAAGTTACAGTAAGTACATTACACAATGGATGTGCCCACACATGCTTCACACAACATTCTCTGAACTCATGATGAACCCGCTTGTCAGTTATGCTCCATGAGGAGGATGTTGACTTAATTATCGCGAGTTGATCACACATACACCAGGGCAGTATTCTTTATCTGTGATGGCTGTA
Organism: Datnioides undecimradiatus; assembly: GCA_008933995.1. NCBI lineage: Eukaryota > Metazoa > Chordata > Actinopteri > Lobotiformes > Datnioididae > Datnioides > Datnioides undecimradiatus. The sequence goes on from WARS01000012.1 coordinate 8,259,750, forward strand.
TTATGTATGCTGCCTGGGTTGGAGAAGAAGAACGTCAGACTGATTGCACTCTGCAAGAATATCAAGATGAAAAAAATCAGACACATACCATGAGGACAAATTAAACTGGTACTTCAGTCATAAATGATTAATCGGTTCTGATACACACAATGGGATGTACTCCAATCCAATATAATTCTCCACCACTGTCTTAGACATTCATCTTTCACTACCTGAGGGATTGATAGTAATTATATTGCCGGAGAGCAGGGAGCAGAATCAAATCTAAGAGCAACCTTAAAGTATTTAATAATGTCTGTCGAAGCCCAAGAGTATTTCATTATATAGAGGTGACTTTTGCAATTTGACATAGTTCGGTGTCGTCCACAACATGTTCTTATATTCTGTCATTTAAACACAGCGACAGAGAAATAAGATTGCAGTAACTCCCAACAGTGTGTTGATGAAACAATGAGAATATCAATGAGTTTCTGAGGAGAAGACTGCTCCAAAATCTGCCGGTGTTTTCTTAGGACAAAGCAGGTGTTATTACTGCGGAGCCACTCTGCACACTGAAAAGCTCAACATTGACCTTATCCATTGAAGGCGCCCTGATTAGTCACCACCAGGTCTTTACTGCAAATGACTTTCGATGTCCTTTTCAGTGTAATTCTGGCTTTACAATGAATTTTAAGTACATTTTCCAGACTGAAATACGTTATGTAGTAGTGTCACAAAGCATGGAATAGGTAGGCTACTTGTGAATACTGTTCATCGTGGTGTGGTGAGGCTAGAGTAAGATTACTACACGGCTGATAGAGGGCAGCCTTATTTCCCGACTGGGGGAAATGTCTTGTCATTCAAGTACTCAGCAGACACTGGGGCCTCAAGTGCTTTATATATATAATATTGTATGTAATGTATCAAATGTCAGTGTGTAGACAATGTGATAGGTTTCCCTTGCAGTTCTGAACCTACGGAAAATTATAACCCAAGTCTGCAGCTCCCCTTGGTTTCATGGAGCTTTATAGTGAGTTGCAGCTCATTGCTTAAGCGTCCACAGCTTTACTATTTTGGTTTACTCTCACAGCTCTCATATAAAGGATTTCACAGAGCAAAAAAAGCTCTAAAAACTCCCTGTGCACTACTTACTCAACAAAACAACAGAGAGACACAGTTTGCAGCCAGCAGAATTGAGCCCCTTAGGACTTAGTTCAAACCAAAAACAAAACAAAGTTTATGGTCATCCCAGTACCTGTTGACATGTAACTGTGCTTCTTCCACTTACTATGATTATTCCAGTTAGAGCCGTTGTAGTATTTGCATTTTCAGCCAGCCTGGTTATCTCAAGAAACTTCAGCAGGGCACCGTTTTTATTGCACTGGAAGTGGAGAGAGTCAGCTGCACACTGTACTCCTCTGTGTTTAAGACCCCATGAGGATTCAGCACGGAGAAACACCAACACAACCGCATGTCCCACATCTCTTCCTCCATGTTCGACCCTCCCTTAGCTCTCCTCTCCCTAACCGCTGCTCCATAGCAACAAAACAACCTTCACTAAGTGCCGGCTAAGAGGTTCACGTTCCCCTGCTGTGCTTTAACCACAAACAATAACAGCCCGGATTGTTTGTCTGCCTCCGTGACATTGAGTTTAATTGCAACTCTTCCTGGAGGTGAAGTCCTGCTCAGATGAGACTGTAGGAGATAAGAACCTTTACCTTTAATTTGGGTTCCTTGTGATTACACATCCTCTGTCACCATGGCAAGGAAGCTGTTATTCTGATAATCTTTGTTAACAGGTGATGCAAGAGGTCACTGCCGTGTGTTATTAGTGTGCTGTTGTAATGGCTGAATGACACATTGCCAACAAAGTAGCATTTTAGTGTTTCTCTGAAGCTTGAATGAATGATTATTACATTTATTTGGCTTTCTTATATTTCAGTTTCTTTTCTTTCTTTTCTGGTTATTGACTTAAATGTGCACCATCTCAGTCTCCTGGTAGCTTTTGATTTTTTTAATCTATTTATCTGTTTGCTGGGACTATGCTTTTTAGACTTTTCCAGCCTAAATCTGGGGGACACACGAGTGGAATACTGTAAAAACAAGACCTCCTAAAGCATGAAACGTGTTTTATATTAGACAACATTTCCATGGAAGAGTTTGTTTTATAGAGCACTTTCACATGTGCATGAAGCTGGTTCAGTCTGTCAGCACGCCTGAGTCCCCTTTTTGTGCTCTTAAGCCCTCACCTGCTCAATGAAGTTCTTTAATGGTATCAAGTTGCAGTGTGTAGTATTGGGAATTTAGATTCACCGAAGCGGAAAATGACTTTTGCAGCTCTCTCACCTGTAAAGGCTCAGGATGAAAAAAACAGAGTACATTATTACGCAAACGTCTGCATGCAACTTTAAAGATGATGTGAAACATTGAGTAGAAGAAAGATCAATACTGTTAATAATAAAAAAGATACTGTTTCCTGGCTGTGCAGGTTTATATGACGTTTATACGGGTTTATGCGATGCTCTGACAGAGAGCTATACAAGATAAACTACTCCACCTGAATGCTAAAGAGAAAGTTATTTTTCAAAAGAAAGTTGCAGTTAGGAAAGTGGAAAATGAATAAAGTGTTGTAGTCTGACATTCAGACCTGTTCCTGTGTGAACCTTTGACCTGCGCATCCAATCCTCTGTTGTCTTTGCTTTGATGCTTGCCAGTGAAAATGAGGGAGGCAACCCTATTTATCTATTTATGTGGTGAGAAGAAAGGCAGCAAGACCCGAGAAAGAGGACAAGTTGGATTTTTAATAATCTCTATGAATAATAGAACAACCCCAGGCATACTCTGCAGCAGGGAAATGGCTATTATTCTCCAAGCTTTTTCACACCTTTTCCTGATCCCTGTGTGACTTGCAAACAATAACAGTATCACAGTATCTAAACACAAGTCAAGACCATTCCTGATGTTATTGTACAACAACATTGATGCCTTGTGGAGGAGCAGCTGTCTCTTTGATCACAATTATTAAATTTGATTAGGGTTGGAGTGACACAAGGAAGGAAACACTGATTAGGTATCAGTCTTTAAACATCAAGTCTGTGAGTGGAAGTTAGGTAAGAATCCAAATAAAAGAACACACACACTGGAAAGAAGTGGAAAAATGAGAAAAAGAAAAACTCAACACATGTCTAGGCGAAGCAGAGACGAGCTAAAATCGGGAAAAGTGCCGATGTGGCAACAACACCGACGTACAGTTGCAGTGATTAAAGAGAATTATGCAGGACCTGTAAGCCGAGCCTGCTGGTCTGATATTATGTGCCAGGCATGAATCTGGCAACTCTCCTGCTGGAATCGAGCTGCCGTTCAAGGGAAACTAGAAGAAAAACAAGACTTCAATGCGGAAGATTTGTGTAATTATTTATTTAATTTGCTTATCAAATTATTCAGAGAGAGCGGATGGACAGTGTAATCATCAAGGTCGTCTTTCTCTGGCCTTCCGTCCTTCATGGCTTTCTCTCTTTGAATCATCTCAGGGTGAAAGCAAAAATTAGGATATTTTCTTAGCAATACAATAAGTGTTTGTGTCAGAATAGTTTTAAAACACACCACAGAAGAAGACCAAAAATAGTTTTCTGTTCATTCTCAAAATATCTTTTACCTCATCACTCCTCTTTAAACACCCGAACCAAAAAAACACTCCCATTGCGCTTTGCTGAGCAATAGAAACATAAATCATCTGCCAGCTCCTTGACAGACATGAGCTGCACACAAAAACACACTTTATGCTGTGAGTTAATCAGAACTGTTACCAAAACCCACAGCCCATATTGTTCAAATGTTGTATAGCACCAGTGCACACACTTTCTCTTCCCTTACCTGTGTTTTTACTTCTCACTACAGAATATCAATTGAAACAGTGAGTTTGATGAGAAGAGGGATAATTGAAATGGAATTTGAGAACATGTTGAGTCCATATAGACATTTTGCTGTTTATTGTTGAAAGAGCAGCTTCAGGCTGAATAGAGTAACAGTGCTGGTTAGAGAGACTTTTTAATGGTTCCAAATAGTTGTTGGTCTCCCCTTTATCATAAGATAAATGTGAAATATTTCATTGAGGGATTTTGTGTTGAACAGTGAACCTGTTATTCCATGTTTGTCATTGTTCTGTTGGTTTTTAACTTTGCTAATTTGGATGAATTTAACTTCCAGACTGAAATGTTTAAACAGCTGTTAGGTGGATTGTGGTGATGTTTTGCACAGACCACAGACTGCATGGTACAGACTGTCAGGGTCTCCAGAGGATCAATGTTATTGACTTAGGCATTTTACGTTTCTTTTAGTGCCACCAGAAGGTTGATTGTTGATTTATTGTTGTTAGTTCCACGTCTTCACCTCTGTAAAAAGTTTCATTTCCATGAAACTTGCTTCAGACATTCATGGCTGGGATGAATTGTAGTCACTTTTCCTCTAGCATCATCGTCAGTTCCAAATTTCCCAAATACTTTTATGTACAAATACTTCCCATCTGACACCACTGTGCTTAATGTTGAGTAGCAGCTAGCAAATGTTAGCTGGCTGAAATGCATGTTAGTATTCTCATTTTGAGAATGCTACTACGATGGTGTTAGCATTTAGCTGACTATTGCTGTGTCTAAGTATAGCCTCAGATAGCTCCTAGAATGGCTATAGACTCCTGTTTGTTATTGGCTTTTGCCTTGGACATTTCAAATGCATGGCTGTCTGTATTATGAGGTATTATGTACCAAGACGTGGCCATCGCTCTCATTTCTCATGTAAATGTGCACATGGGAGTTAGGGATGGATTTTTTAATATGATAACTCATTTCTATGACACAGCTCAATAGAAAAACAAGAACAGGAATTTCATATGGGAAGAGATATTGTACCACAGAGTTACTGTAAATATTGCACATAGTGTGGTCCCCAGATCTGTCATTCATAATTTCAAATACTTATGTGTAATTCTAAACCGATTATAACAATGTCTCTCTAACTGGACCCATCACCTCTTAATGCTGTGTTATGGCCTTATTAGGATATGAGACCTATGAAGTGGGTCGTGCAGGATCTGTGATGGACCACCAATCTGTTCGCTTTGTGACAATTAAAAAGCCAATGTGGTATTTTTAGCTCTGGAAAACAAAGGCCTCAGTGTCTGTTGAGTGAATTACAGACAAATGTTCCCTGTGAATAAAATTGCCCACTCTTGTGACAGTTGCGTCGGCTGTGATTAATGCCTGCTGGTAGGTGATGTCAGTGTGTTTGGTACCTTAATGTGTCATACTCCGAATCACTGGAGATGCTTTGAAGTTAGACTGAACCCTCCCTGACCTTCATTCAAGTGCTGACGTCTCCTTGCATCTTGGTGATTGATTGGTTGTGTTAATGGGTGATATCTTTGGATTAGTGGTTTGATTTTATATCTTTGAGATGAAGCTTTAGTGTGTGTGCACATATTTCCTGTTATGGGCTTATTATCTGATTCTTATCCTGCCTCTCAACAGTGATACTGTAGTTTGATATAAAAAATGATGAATAACAGAAAAATCATATGCAAACTGGTAAAAATGTTTATTTTCCCAGCAACATTGTTGTTGTTAAGCAGCTGTGTGTGTGTGTATGAACATGTGCGTCGGAGGGAGAGGGAGGAAGTTGGGACTTGTGGGAGAAAGATACTGTCGCTTCTGACAGACTTAAGAGGAGGGTGACTGACAGAGGTGAAATTGCTTGGGAAAGGATGTGATGCAGCTTCCTCCTCCCCCCTGCTCACTTTTCCCCCAGCCTTCCCTCGTACAGGCATGTAGTGTGAGCTACTGTAAATACGCTCGCTCTCTCTTTCCCTCACTCTCCCTCTCTTTCTTCAGTCTATTTCCCACGGGTAACTGTAGCATAACTTACTCTTTTTTCTGTGTGTGTGTTTGTAGCTATGCATCAGGCCCTGGACACACTGAGCGACAGCACGAGCTCCACGACTGCCAATGACCTGGACCTTATCTTCCTCAAAGGCATCATGGAGAGCCCAGTGGTGAGAACAACTTTATACTGCACACTATTAAATGTATGAGGACATCCAAAGGACATTCAGAGCTTTTAATTGAACTGTGTCCTGGGATGGACTCGTGGATAAGCCATCGAGATAGGACTTCAACTGGAATGTAACCAAATCAGAATTACATCCCCGCAGCACAGACCAGTAATATTAAATTACATGCCAGTTAGTGAATCTGCTGCAAAATTAAGGGTATTTTATGCATGCAAATTTACAATGTGAATACATTTGTAAAATATTAATGCAGTCTTTGCATAACATTTTGCACACTTGCCTTAACATTTAAATTTGATTTCATTATTATCGTTTGCATGTGTCACATCCTGCATTTATACTAACACATAATGCATGACAATTATTATGTTTTCACAGATATTTGCATTTCTTTTATTAAAATGACATTGCAAAGTGGAAACTTTAGACCCATTATTACATTTAAAATTTTAATTTTAGCTTTGAATAATTAGATGAAAATGACAGCTTAAAGTCACATTACAATCACATTACAGTCTTAATACTCTTACTTCACTGTTTTGTCATCTGTTGAAAATGCAAATTAAAGATAAACCTGGCATTTTATTTTCAATGTGTATGCACAGACAGGACTTTCAGATAAAAATCCAAACTTAAAGAATCAAATTATAATAACAATCTTTATATCGTTTCCCCTCTTTGTGACTTGGTCCTGTCACTGCAATACTGATTTCTTCAAATCATTTCATGACTTCGCTGGAGTTCAATATGAGTGGGGACAAAGGAGGCAAAATGTTTACCATGAAAGACAGCGTGCCTTCTCATCCCTCCCAGTTACAGAGAAGATGGATGAGGTAGATAGGGATGGACAGTTTTAATAAGGCACAGCAGAGAGAGAGCTGCTGATGTTGTGGTGATGGTACAAATGAATATGCTTCTCTAAAGAGGTTGTGTCAAAAAAGGTTGTGTGAAAATACTGGAAAGGGTTTTCTTTTGAATCCAAAAATACTTGAAAATGTATTTTTGGTGTATAACAATATTTAGCTGCACAACACAGAAAAGACATCTTTATTTTTTTGGGGTCTGTTAACATTTCCACTGCTTCCCACCTGTCAGTCATTTTAACAAGGCAAAACAACATCTCTTTTGCCAATCAGCGTAAAAGATTGAAATAGCAGTCGTGGAGTTACCCCTGACATGTCTGACACGTTGACAAGTGCAGTTGGAGCAGCAGCCCCATGATCAGTTGACATTCCAGGAATGGTATTCAGCCATTAGGGTTTTACACTTACTTATTTATATCCAAACAACTATGCCAGTTTTTTGTTTGCTTGTGCATTGTAGGAGTGCATTGACTTTTTATGGATGTGCTCATCATATGAAATATGATCATTACTAGAATTTAATGTGACGAGCACAGATGTGACCTGACCACAGCCTCCCACTAGCTATCAACCATTTGCAGCTCCTTTACAAAATGTACTCTGATGTAGATGAATAACAAGATTTTGGGTCAAATGTTCCTTTAAAATTAGAAAAACTAAAGGACGACAGATGCCTGTGGCAACAATCCCCTACTGGCAGATATACATCTTGCTATACAGAGTCGAATTCAATATGTAAAGCAGCTGCACCTTGTAGGTCAACACAGTTAAACACAATTACACACTGCTTAAGCACTTGTACTACAAGTGTACTACAAAAAGGATTAAAGGGTTGCCATACTACCTACTTGATATACATACATTCTTTTGTTATACATACATTCTCTTTTGTCCACAGCGTGTATATCTGTTGTTATTAACAACATAAAGGTACAAATCTGTGTTGGATTTAGACAGATTTCTCTTGGGTAGTTGCCCAGTCATTGGATCAAAACTTGTCCTGGTTTGAAGAAAGTAAGTGAAGTTATTCCAAGAGTGTTCTGCCTTTATCCAAGAAAAGTCAGAGATTATCTTTTTGTTGTTTTGACTGGTCTCAAAAAACGTTTTCCCCCTTCAATAAAAAACATAGGAAATGGCAAATTTAAATAGGATTTAAAACATATTTACATTGTGACCTGTCAAACAGTCTCCCCCTCTGTATCTCTTTGAGACAGACCACACAAAAATACAAAAATGTTCACATTTATGTTTTATGCTGTGATTTGATCCAAAAGAAGAGTTTATAGATTCTTCATCGATGGCAAATAATCCAGGATTTGATTCAGCTCTCTGTCCCCAAATGTTGATGCTACTTCCACAACATAAAACTAGTGCTTTTCATCTTTTTGAGCTGTGACATCCACCTGCTATTGCCCCAGTATTTCACTTTCTGGAGTGTAATGAGCGGTGAGCGCGCCTGAATACTAAGTTTAATTATGTTGGATATCCAAGATAATGAGGACAGAAAATGCTGCATATGGTTTTCTCTGACAACACTTGATGAGACTTCAGCTGATTTCTAAAAATGTCACAAAAGTACACTTTCTGCGTAGAAGCAGGTATTGAACTGCATTTCCTTGTGCAAAGTCCCTCTCATGAAACTAGTAGTTCTCCGTTCCTACTTGGAGGAGAGTGATGCCGCCGTTATGGAGTGCAGCCTTTTGAAGTAATGGCAGAAGAGTGAAAGAGCTTAGCAGTGGCAGTCTTTTCAGAGTCTCATGTTCTTTTGCTGGTGTCGAAGTCTCCCTCTGCCGCTTCTCGCCAAGAGCACAATTTCACAAACCTTTTAAAGGTGTAGAAGAGAAGGAAAAAGTACACTGCAGCGCAGCAAACGTATGCAAGGAAAAAAGTACAGATGCAGTTCATGTCTTGTACTGAAATTCATTCTTTGCCTTTTTCTATATGCTGTCAGCAGTATTTAGTATGGATTACCACATTTATCCTTCAAGCACTGCACAGTCAGTGTTAGCTGATTAGCTCTGAGGTGGGAGCTGTTTGTGGCCATGAGGTTCCTCCGTCCAGGGAGATGCAATTGTGCACTACTTCTCAGACTCAGACAGAGCCAGAGGTAAAAAGCTGTGCAGTCTCGTTCAGTAATTCAGAGGCAGTTCTGTTCAGGAAATTTGGAGATGGACTATCCACAGGGAGCAGCAGGGAGCACTGCATCAAACGCCTCCCATGTTTCTGAAAACAGAGCCTCTCCTGCTCCCTTCTATCCCTGTTTCCTTCTGTGTCTCTTTGTGTTTTGTTTCTTTTCTCTGAGGACTGATTGATTACCTCTGCAGCAAACTGCTTATGTATGTGTCTGTGTCTGTGTGTGGCGGCGTGTGAGAACATGACATTGGTTGTTTGTTCTTGGTCGCACCAGTGTATTGATGAGCCTTCTCTTGAAATGTTAATGTGCTGATGCAAGCTATGAGTACAGATGATTTTGCTGAGGGTTGTGAAAAGGATTTCCAAGATAATAGTTTCTTTTGACCCCATGATGGATCTATAAACCTTCAACAAACTATTACTTGATGTGCTGAGAGTGAGAGCAAGATGCTAACAGAGGGCTAGAGGGACAGAGCAAGGGTCTCCTGCTCATGTGCGTGTGGTCTGGTGACTTCAGTGAATTGTGCTGATTGCACCACTCTCACTAGAGAACGATGCAATCAGCACAACCTGCAATTCCATAATAAATCTGAATGATGATTAGGCCCACAATGAGCAGATATTGACAACAGGAGCTATCATCATGCAAAAGAGCTTCCGCAGTGCTTGATTATTATCAGCTATGACTGTGGCACTGACTCAGTGCTTGGCTCTATATCTAACTGAGCAATCAGAACTATCGGAGTACTTAGGACAGTTCAATGAGCCCACACTTGCTTTTAGACTTCTCATCATGTACCTTGTGCTTTTGAACAAAACTTTCAAGCTATCATATTTGTCCTGTAAATGAGACCCCAAGGTCTTTGTAAAACAGTTTCAAAACAATGAATTCTGGTGCTCCACAAAATGACTTGTTCGAAAACAATTTGGTCATTAAGTGGCAAGCGGTCACATCCTGACAATTATTACCCCATTTCCTGCGAGCTATCGACATTTAGCTGAGAGCGTGGAGACAAAAAAAAAAATCATGCATGAAAGCTTGTCTTCACACATCGTAGTACCCTTTGTCTAATGCAGCACTCAGCGCTCACCTCTCAGCTTTTCAACAGGCAATGCAATAATAATGATAATGTCTCCAAACATATGTTAATTTTGGTTCATATCGGAGCTGTCGCACAGACATGGATTAGGTTGTGAAACCAAGCAGAAATGAGTGAAAGCCAATATAGGAAACTGTTATCTTAAGGGTACATTATTTTAAGTGGTGTTAGAGTGAGCCTTTGTACTTTTTGTATGACTCCATATGTGGCCATATTTATCAATTTCAGGATAATAGCTAAAATGTAGTATATATGAAAGAGTCACACATCAGTGATGTCTGTTTCACAGAAGTATATATTTATTTACAGTTAACGTCATGAACTACTAGTCATACCAGACCAAGTGAGGCCATGCCAGCAAAACCTCTTGAGCATGTGCCTTTAATTGCTCATGACTTGAACTTTTTAAATCTAAGAAGAGGAATATATATTTTTCAGAAGTTACAATCTACGATTTACAATCCCTTTCCTTTTTAACAGACGCTTTAGAAGAGACAAGAATTGGTCAAATTACAACACAAGCCACTTAGGTAGTGTAGTGAGTTGTGTTACATTTTCACTTAAGAGAAGAAAGGGCTAGCTAACTAAATCAGGGATCCATTAGCAATATATCATGGAGATGAAAAATACAGTTATAACTCTGCTCTGTCATCTGCTTTTTGCCTTGAGAACAGCAGTGATTGTTAGTCATTATAGCTGACATGTCTAGGTAGAGAAGAATAAACTTTTGCTGTGTCTTTTGTACATTTTGAAAGCTACAAATGACAGTGCTTTGTAGGGTAAATGATTACCAACAACTTGAAAATCTCAATTCCTGTGAAATGCACAGTTTAATCAGACAAAAATAGGCTTGTTTTAGTAATTTTTTACATTTTATCTCTAACTAATTAAAAGTGGTGTTGTTTTTAAGTAATCTAATCTAATAATCTATAATCATATACCGTATCTATGCTGGCATGTTGTCCAAGGACCAGACACTGACAGCTTGCTCCATCAGGTTACAAAGAATTCTGCCAAAACGCCAAATGAGCGAAGCCCTGCTGCTGAATCACTGTGCAGGGCTGACGAGCTGCCTGTGCGTGTGCGTGTGTTGTGGTCCATGTACAAATAACTTTGTCTGTGTGTGGAATATGTGTGTACTACAATGCATAAAATGATTTGTGTGAGAAACTGTATACATGCAGGCATTAGTGAATATCCGTGTATCTGTTTGTGTGTATATGTGCACCATATCCTGTCCCTCAGCAGGGATTCTTCCTCTCTCTTCCTCGGCAAACAAACAACGAGGCTGCCAGACGAGTCGGCAGTCCCTCCAGAGCGGCCCTCTGTGGAATTGCCTGACAATGTGAATGTTCAAACACAAAATTGCTTGGTGCACAGTTAGAACTGGTCTTACTTGCAGTGATTTAATATGAATTTTTATTTGATTAATGTCTGTAGAAGGATTTGTAGGCTAACTGTCTATTCTTTTCATCACGTTAGCATAGAAATCTCAAGACATTTTGTTTCATTATTTTAATCCTTTCATTGGTCACAAAAGGTAACTGAATTATTCCAAACCAAAGTCTGGGTTCATGGTACAAAATTCACCAGATGGGGTTAAATTAGTTCAATTCATATCTGTGACCCTGGACCAGAGCTGTGGAAGCCATGTCCAATAACCACTGAACCCTGAGTCCTCAGCAGCAGAGGAGGAGAGAGTGAAAAATGGATGCTTCCTGCAATATTGATGTTTCACAGCAACACACCAAGAAAACCCACAGGGCACAAGATTTGACTCAAGTTTGTGCTTAGATTTCTTGGTTTTTGTATCCTTCAGTGAAGGTTTACTAGTGCAGGCTATGTGTTGTTCGCAGCAGGGGTCGGCTTCAGCTTGTTGTTTGAGCTGTTTTGTTATCATGCCCTTTTCTGTAGTTTTGAATCAAAAGTAACAGTCCTGTAGAAATCAGAAAGCATCTCATCATATTTCAGCTCACTGAGAAGTAGCACTAATGAAACCAAATATAATAAATTCCTTCTAAGGGACTGGACTGTTTTTATTCATTAAATCCCAGGCTCACGAGCAATTTGAGGAACCCAAACTCGAGGCAGTGAGGGAGAACAATGTGGAGCTCGTCCAGGACATCCTCAAGGAGCTAAGCCCACTCACACAGAGGAGCCAGGCAGCCGACGAGCTGGTCCGCATCCTGAAGGAGCCTCACTTCCAGGTTTGAGAGAACAGGGCTTACATCTCACAGCAAGCTTTGATTAACAGGTGCTGGGGCTAAACCTTTGATTATTTTTCAAAGTGGTGTTCATGCTTAATGATGCATGTTGTGCTAACAGGGATTGGTAACATGGATTAAATTGATTTGGAGCTACAGTGCAGTGTCTGACAAAAGCTCTGCCCAGACCAGAGCAAAAACAGCAGATTAGTGCAGTACAGCATGATTCTATCACCAACTTAGTTTGTAACTGAAATGTCAATGCCATCATCAGTGTTTCAGTGTTCATCAGTGTTGCATCACCTCCTGTTCACTCACAGTCACTCCTCGAGACCCATGATTCTGTGGCGTCAAAAAACTACGAGACTCCTCCCCCCAGCCCCTGCTCCTTCATGGACGCAGCCCTCAACAACCAGCCTGTTCCCCCGGACGCAGTCAGGATGGTGGGCATCCGTAAGGTGTCTGGTGAACATCTGGTAAGTCTGCTCAGTCAAGGACCAGCTGCCTCAGTGATTACCATTGTTACCACAGAGGCTGAATAGAGCCATGCTAGAAACTGTAAAGAAATAAAGCTCCTCAATAAACGGTATGATTTGTGTTTTGGAAGCTGCACATGCACTCAGGATAATGAGCTCTTTTTGTAGCATTGTTATAAAGAGAAAGTCTAATTGATACTGCTTCGTAGCACAAAGTAGAGGAGATTTATCTGCAGTGGGTTGACATATTGTTGATTAATATAAAGACTCAGGGATAATCTGCCAGGTGCTCTATTATCTCACTTCTACAAACACTGCTTCTACAAACTGTCCCTGGAGTCGCTCAGATTTCTGAGCAATGGAGGACATTAGAAGTTTATTAATGAAAGTCTGAGTGTAATTGTTCTGACAAGCCCACTTAACAAGTTATCGTTATATTCCTACTGTAGGGAGTGACGTTTCGAGTGGAGAGTGGCGAGCTGGTGATTGCTAGGATCCTCCATGGCGGCATGATTGACCAGCAAGGTCTGCTCCATGTGGGTGACATCATCAAGGAGGTGAATGGCAAGGAGGTGGGCAACGACCCCAAAGTGCTTCAGGAAATGTTGAAGGAGGCGAGCGGCAGTGTGGTGCTGAAGATCCTGCCCAGCTACCAAGAGCCACACACAGCAAGACAGGTAAGCTGAGGGGGATATAAGCACATCAAACCACATACATACTGTGTTTCACATTTCCACAGATGCAATGCATCATGTTCCTTATGTCTGTGAAGACTCTCGGGAAGAGTCATCCAGGTCATGGTATGTCTACAGGTGCTATACAAAAGTCATCATATTCTGTAAGATTATCTGTAATGCTTCGTAGAGCCACATTTTAATATAAGTAGATGGAAATTTCTTTAAAGTTAACCTCAAATTACCACAACATTTACCTCAAAATGTATCCAAAATTACCCCGACATACAATAAATATATTCTGGCATTTTCCAGTAAGTATTTAATAAAAAGCTTGTAATTTATTTAATACATTTCCAGGAAACTCTTACATAGCTTCCGGCTAATGTCTGCACAGCAGGACACTAAACTAAAGTGAGTTGTTGCAGCTTAATTTCCAGGACAGTTTATCGTTCCAGATAGATCTGATCTGAATTGGAAAGCATGAAAAATATGCTGAAGGCTGGAATTTAACCCTGATCCCAAGAGACTTACATACTTAGTGCTGTTAATTAGGTAAACGATGTCATAATTTAAGAGTCATTTTAAAGAAATGTTTATATTACTTGGTAATTACCAAACACCTACTTTACATTTACTGCCTTTAAAATGAATTATTGCAATCTCTTTAACAGTCTTATTTTCATGAGCTCAGCTGAAACACACATTTTCATCTTGGTGAGGATGAATTTCCCAGCAACCAGTGGGGTTTTAAACAGTTAACATCTTAATAAATAGCAACATTTTCTCAAGTCATCAAATGTAACAGAGTAGAGTACAATACTTTCCTAAAAATTATAGTGGAGTAGAAGTATAAACTTACATAAAATGGAAATACAGGATAGTGTCCTGAGTATGTACTCGAGTATAGTGCTTAAGTTTAAATGCTCAGTTACATTTCTTTACTGGTTTGTTCTTTATGGTATTTATTACAAACAATACTGTGTGTGTGTGTGTGTGTGTGTGTGTGTGTGTGTGTGTGCGCGCACATTCTTTCCTTTAATTTCACCAATCCTGGAATATACGAAGTACAAAAGTTCTGATTACTTTGAAAGGATACTGTCATTTTCATCAATCAACTAAGTACCACCCTGGCATCCTCCCTGCTGCCTGTAACCTTGCATGCTGTGCCAAGAGTCATATATCTGATTCTACAGCAGGACTTTGTAGATGACATTGACTGCTATAACACCTGCATTACAGTATTGTCACTCATCCAAATGCAGAGTAATTTTCTGCTCATACGTAATAGAAGTATAACCCAAGCGTTCAAGAACACAGTAGAAAGAATGATTTCACAGACAGCTGTGGTAAAGTTCCTATCAGAGAGATTAGTTAAGTTTGTTGTATTTCAAATATTTGTAGAAAATTAATCAAGACCATGTTTTATAAAAGCTGAAAAGACTCAGATGAAGTGCTCTTTGACTTATGGTTGGCAAGCTGACAGAACACTGTCCTACCCACTAGGATTATTTCCCCAGATTAAGTGGTAACCTCCAACATGACGGGACTGCTCTGTCAGCCAGTAAAACATGTTATTAACCAGGTCCTGGGAGATATCAAGATAAATGGAGAGAAAGAGGGGGATCTAAGAGCTAAACTGAAATGCTAAACTTTCTAGAGTACAAAACCAAAGATCAGTATCTGTGCACCATGCAAGAGGGTTTTCACGAAGACAGAAGGGGTGAACTTTAACCAAGACTACTGGACAGAAATGGTAAGGAAAAGAAGACAGTATGCCAGTACGAAGAGAGCACTTCTGGACTCCTTGTCCACCAAGACTAAGGAGTTTGTGTACAGTGGACTTGGGATGGGGACCTGCAGAAGAGTGTGTTTCCCTCTTTGAATAGACTCCAATTTCAGTCTCCTCTAAAGTTTCCTCTAAAAATTTCAGTGAACGGAACAGGATGATCTCAAGATTTGTGTAGAACATAGACCCCTGAATTAAATGTGGGACCCTACAATTATCCAAGGATAAGGACAGGTTCTTCCTGTTATGCAGTGAGGACTATTTCACTGCCACCCAGTTAAAACCACAGCTGTTGCAAATCATCCTATTTTGCTAAATGGAAAGATTTGAAATCAGTGCAATCTGAATATTAGAGTTAACCAAACCAATTAACTAAGGCAGCTGGTTTAAACCATCTGGTGTAGATGTATTATTTGGCAGTGGGTCTGTAACAGCTTTCTGTGGCTTGGCTTGGACTCATTTAACCACCTTTCATTGCTTACAACCTTAGAAAAAAAGAGTCAGGGCAGGTCGGGGACTGTTTAAGTAAATAAATCAAAGGCACAGAGGACAACAAATCTAATTTGATCAATATATTCATTGATGCAAGGAACTGGCTGCAGGCAAACTACCAATCAAACAATGACTGGATCACGATTGTCATAGAATATAATGGAATATAATGGACTATGTGCTCTATTGGATGCAACCTATTGTCTGTATCATTAAAAACCTTTTTTATTAATTTGTAGCTCATACCAACCCTTTCAAATTGAAAAGTAAGAAACCCTAATGTTGTAGCTGTGGTTTTTCTTGGGTTATGCTAGCTAATAGCCAGCTAACACTAGCTTGCTAATAGCCAGAGGAGACTAGTCACACTGAAATGTGACCCAGTTTAGAGTCAGGGGAAATAGAAGAGTTATCTTGCTTGGTGATGTATTTCCAATAGTATGAGATGATACAGGATGTACAGCTAGAGATGTGTAAGGCACGAGTCTCTGTGACTGATTTGTCTCAGCAAAAGAGAAGAGGAACACTAGAGCTTGAAGAAGGCGTGCCAAATGAATTCCTTACACAAGACCAAAATATATTAGAACATAATGTTCTAGAAAATGATGTGGAAAGGGTTTATGTGCTTGGATTATTAGCATAGGCATACATGTATTTGTTATTGTTCTTTGATGAAATAATTGCATTACCACAAGAACTGAAATGTTTTCCACCTGATGATTTTGTAGTAATGTTGGTCAGTCGGTCAGTCCACTACTTTGTCCCAACTAAAATATTGTTGACTGTAAGATGGAGAAGTGTAACATTTTGTATGGGTTGAGTTGTTAGCTATTTGTAACATGTCCAACACTTTTTCTAATCATGGAACGCCGGCAAAACTGTTAATTGCTTCAGCTTCAGTTGTGCTTTATTGTCATTGTCGTTGTGTGCATCTTGCCATATTTGCATTAGAATTAAGAAAAGCAGAGACACAGAGCAGAAAAGCATCCAAGCTCTTTCTTAAGAGCCGGTCTTTGGTTCGTCTGTTCTGGGCTAGAAACATTGCAGTGCATGTAAATATTAAAGACCATTCAAAGGTAGTGAAAACACAACAATTCATAGTTACAGGTGATTATATACAAATAAAAACATGGCAGTAAGACCTACACTGTTAATACACACCCTTCAATCACGCGGCACCTCTAAAATAATTTCAAGAATTCCCTCAGCGTGCAGGACAATTGTGTGAAATTTGAAATTAAATGAAAACATGCAAACCACCCAAACTAGAATTGGCAGGTTTATACAGTATGTGACAGCAGCTATATGGCAGTTGTAAGAAAAATCACATTTCCAGCTGTCTCTTCCTCCTGCTCAGTGGAGTGCAGCAGCCAATCTTGCAGAAATGCGCTAAAATTGCTTTCATGTAAGTAAACTTAATACCTTCCCATTTCTAAGGGCTATACAGTGAAAAGGTGTGCTCTGAGTCATCGCTCTTTTGAACATTTCAAAAGTTCCAGGTTTTTCTTTGAGAGGACATTTCTACAGTATATCGTCTTAAGACCTTTGCTTTGTGAAAACCTCCATGTACAAGTGTTTAGCTTTTTCCTTTTTGTGGTATCAGCTCTGGATATCAAAGTGCCTCCTCAAACACGTAATTGCGACTGTCTGTCACTGATATTAAGGAGTGATTTGGCTGTGCTCAGAATGGCTGTGGAGGTGGATGTTGTACTGTGCAAGGAGCTGCGATGGTTAGAGTTGTTCCCAAAAGTTCTCACTGAATGTAATCCAGCTGTCTGTGTTTCACGCCTCGAGCTTGGTCATCGCTTGGTGACTAAACTCAACTGACAGCTCCTTTTGGCCAGTTGAGAGTGTGTGTCTGTGTGTGTGTGTGTGCGGGCGCATTACAACGTGTGTTTCTACAGAGGAATGAGACACAGGCACATGCACGCACACACAGTACAGTAGGGGCTGGCAGCCTTTTTTATGTTCATGCATCAGTTCAGTATGAGAAAAGGCGTCAAGTGCAGAAGGGGGGAGGGGATGGTTGCCATGGCTACAGATTTTGGATCCCTCTCTCTCTCTCTCTCCCTCTCTCTCTCTCTATTTCTGTCTGTGTCTCTCCCTCTGTCTCTCTCTTTCTTGCTGTCTGTCTGTCTCTCAGACTCCTTGTCCTGTCAGTGGGGGTTGGGATACAGGATCGGTTTAGGAGCTGAATCTTGTAGCCTTGAGATGTCAGGAAAGTGAGCTGAGAGATGGAGTAGGCTTTAAGTGTGCAAAGCTGCTTCACAGCGATGGACACTTAGTTCCATCTACCACAGATCATGTTCATACACAACACCAGAGGCGGCATAGATATTTACAGTGCTTTACAGCCTTTCAATTCAGTGAAACGTGTATTTACAGCAGTTTTACTGACATGTTTCCTCTCTTTTCAACATCTTTATCCATTTAGGCCTTTGTAAAGTGCCACTTTGACTACGACCCATCCCATGATAACCTGATTCCCTGTAAGGAAGCAGGGCTAAGCTTCAGCAGTGGAGATATTCTGCAGATATTTAACCAGGAGGACCTCAACTGGTGGCAGGTCAGTATCGCCCCCAGACTATGTCAGCTACAGACAAAGATATTCAATATTAGCTGCTTGAGCTAAGGCCAAAGGCCAAACCTGCTTGTTATCTTGTTCAGTCAGCCTTCATGTGTGCATGTGTGTTTGCCTCACAGGCCTGTCACATAGAGGGAGGTAGTGCAGGTCTAATTCCAAGCCAGCTACTTGAGGAAAAGAGGAAAGCATTTGTGAAGAGAGATCTTGAGCTCGCTACCACAGGTACGCCTCTCAGCAGCACGCAGCGGAGCAGAGAAGCACTTCTCATTATGCAGATTCGACACACACTCCTCGCTGCACAAACACACCGGCAACAAAGACAACATCTGTTCCTTTCCATATCATACAAGCATTTCATCTGGCGCCAGGCCGCTCATCCTCCTCTCACCTCTCCAGTCTGTTACTCAGTCAGTGAGCACTGGAGAACTGGTAATGAGCATCGGCGTGAGTCAGGCGTCCTGATGCAATCTGCTGGTTATTAAGCTGCAGGGGCTCACATTCACAAACAGCCCCTCTCTGAGAAGGAGTGTTGATGGTGGAGTGGTGATAAGGGCCCTGTTAATACGAACCTGATCAATAATCATCTCTTCTTTTATGAGATGTTGAGTGAAAAGAAGCTGTGTTCATTTGGATATATCTGCTCCGTACAGAACCTGAACAAAACAGGTGGTGAGTCACAGCCAGCCACATGCCCTTCACTTGGCGAGGAGAGGGAGATGACAGCCCAACTGTACTGCCCTTGGAGCCTGGGAAGGACACATCTGTCTGCCAGCATGGTTTCCACATATTTCTCCCAGTTGAAAGCCTGGTTTAAATAAAAAATTGAAACAGTTTCTTTTTGCTTGGTGACATCTAAAATTGCTGATCCAATGCGCAGATTAAGAAAACTATATCATAGCACTCTGGCTGCCGGGTACGCACTGAGTATTTGTTGTCACAGCTAGAAGAGCTTGGACATGAAGCCAAAAAATAGCGTTTTCTTCCATAAGTGCTGGAGTGTCTCTGTGCTGAAGACATTGTCCCCCAGTGGCTAAATTATCTGCCATATTGAACGGATGCTCAGCAGACCGCCTAGTCACAGGTGTCCTCTGGCAGAGACTGGCTGCATGGACCGATCAATATTGGTGCATAGTGCCACCTAGTGTTAGTACCTCCTTATAACATTGTAAGACTTTGGATTTATGACACAACAGTGCTTTTAAAAACATTTCACCTTGATAATACATCATTTTACCAAGGATTTGTTAAAGTGCCTGGCAGAAACAAACGCAGAGGTTGGCAGTTTATTGGTGTGTGTTGTGTGTTGCTGTCTGTCTCAGGTCCTCTGTGTGCCGGGATGGGTGGTAAGAAGAAAAAAAAGATGATGTATTTGACGACCAAGAATGCAGGTACCTAAACTCACCACAGCCTCTGTTTCATCATGTGAATTGTACAGCTTTTTTATTGTGCAGTATATATTTATTCTTCACAAATTACCGGTTTCTGACTAGAATTTGATCGCCATGAGCTACGGATATACGAAGAGGTTGCCAAGGTCCCACCCTTCCGGAGGAAGACCCTGGTTCTAATTGGTGCACAGGGGGTCGGCCGTCGCAGTTTGAAAAACAAGCTGCTTGTGTCAGATCCCCAGCGGTATGGCACCACCATCCCCTGTGAGTGCATTCATTCATCACCACTCTGAAACCACATGCAATACAAAATCCATCTGTCCTTTAGTACCTTGCAGTGTTTTTGTTTTCTATGTTTATTTGTTTTTCTGCCTTTAATTTCTTTTCTTGTCATCTTAGATTCCAGTCTTTTAATGTTGAAGTTGGACTATGCCAGTGATCTGTCCCTGCCTCTATTTATCCTTCAGTCACTTCCAGGAAACCAAAGGTGGATGAGAGGGATGGCCAGATGTACTCCTTTATGACTCGCAGCGAAATGGAATGTGACATCAAAAATGGCCGTTTCTTAGAGCATGGCGAGTACGATGGGAACCTGTATGGCACTAAGATCAACTCTATACACGAGGTGATAGAAACAGGAAAGATCTGCATCCTGGACGTCAACCCACAGGTGAAGGAAGCTTACATGTGTTCACTGACCTCCATCAAACCTCCTTGATTCGTGCTTCTTTTCCTCTCGCATTTAAACATCTACATTTAAACCAGTTCTGAAATATTTTTTTGATTCAGCACATCATCAATATTTATTAAAAGGGATCTCTAATGATCTGCATTACTCACTGGAAACACACACTCTTACTTACACACATTAGCTTGATAAATGTGTTAGAGGAGCAGTTTGATTTTAATCACATTCTCAGTTTTATAATTGCAGGATAGTTTCAGCTATTCCCATTGTTCGTTCTGCAGGGATGCTGTAATCGTAAAATACCTCACATTTGTTTTTCCTCTGAAGGCTCTCAAAGTCCTGCGGACATCAGAGTTCCTGCCCTACGTGGTGTTCATTGAAGCGCCGGATTTTGAGGTTCTCAAGGCTATGAATAGGTCAGCCATTGAGTCAGGAGTGGTTACAAAGCAGTTAACGGTGAGTTTGCATTGTCTTAAAGGCCTTTCGTCTACTACTGTGACAAACAGGTCCAACAGGAACAGCTTTCGTTATTTCACATTAGAGATTGTTGTGGGTGGGGCTTTACTGGAAAAATGTGATGTTATGCACTTTGTTGCACCAATCAGGATCTAGCAATCAAATGTGCTAATTTTTTGTGTTGTTCATTTAATCACAAATATTTAAGATTTTAAACCTAGTTTTCAGGATCCAGTGGCTGTACCATTAGAGTCAACCAAAAGACCATGTTGCACACTGAATAGCAAAGCTAAAATGCATCACAAGAAAGCTCATTGTATTAGTAATTGGAATACTTGACGCGTTTCATTTACTCAGTATAGAGTAGTTTTAATCAGAAAGTTTCTTGTTAGATTAGTTTAAATTATGGAAGCTAATTTCAGCTGTGCACCAATTTCAGTGTTTACTCTGTTCTTCCATCCAAGTAATTGCCTGTTCATTGCATTTATGTTTACCTCATCATCTCACTGGCTCCCCACAGGACTCTGAACTAAAGAGGACGGTGGACGAGAGTGAGCGCATCAAGCGAGCCTATGGACATTACTTTGACCTGTGCATCATAAACGACGGCCTGGAAGCGGCGTTCCGAAGTCTACGGTTGGCACTGGAGAAACTGTCAACGGAGCAACAGTGGGTGCCTGTCAGCTGGGTTTTCTGAAAGTCAGCAAGGGCTCACCAGCATGGTGCCAGGGCCTCAGGTCGAAGGTCGGAGGACAGTTAAACACTGGTAGCTCCAGAGGTGCAGTGTCCATACAGTCGTTGGTGGTGGGGGTCTGTAGTGAAGCGCCACGATTCAGTGCAAATGACCAGCCTCATGTAGAGCGTTTTTGTACAAACTTAGTGTTCCTCTGTTGAGCCTAATGTCAAGTTTATTTGTCAGAGTTGGAACAATTTTATTGATATTTGTTGAGAAGGATTTAGAGTTGATTATGAGGTTTAGTGCAATAGTGTGAGTGCGTGTGTGTATGTTACCATATATGTGGAAATAGGCTTAGAGCGTTTTGCAGCCTACAGTGCTCTGTTGGAGGTTTTTGTTGAAGGATATTAAAACTTTTTAGCCTTTCCTACTTTATGTAGTGTACTGTTTACATTGGATTGGTAGGACAGATTGGTTGAGGAAAGATACCAAATGTCATATTTGTATCAAATTCTCTATATTTTACCATTTGTTCATACAGTATGACTGTATGTGTTCAGATATGTGCTTTATCTTGTATGTCTCCACTAATTTGAAAAATGAACAGCAATAGATAATTTTGAACAAAAACATAAACATGCAATACATCTACTCAACAACACACAAATGAAAAAGCGCACACAAGCACACACACACACACACAGATAAACGTCGATGAAAACACAGTGAGAACAGACGAAAGCTCCTTTGTTGAGACATTTTGCATTAATCCAGAAGTCTCAATTTGTTCTGTTTCCCTTTTAATGTTGATTTGTACATTTGTTGTCTTTTGCTGGTGAAGCTTCTGGTTTGTTTGACAGCAAGAGGATCCAGCAAGTGGATCACAGTGTCCAACTACTGCCTGCTTGAATCTGTTGGAGTTGTATTTGTAGCACTGAGAACACTTAAACCCTCAAAGTAAAAATATAAAGAATAAAACTGAAGAAGTAGCCTACAGTATGCACTGATTGTATAACGAAGGCAAACATATATTACACAACATTACAGGCTGGACTATTAATTTCAAGCTGTCACACCTATTTTGTTGTTTTTGATGTACAAACAGTAAAATATTTATCAGTGGCTTCAAATTCATACTTACTTTTGCCTTAACATGGTTGAAAAGCCAAGGAAACACACTATCACTGTTCCTTCTTAGAAAATAGAGAAACACAAACACACACACACTGGCAACTTATTTACTATTTATTTTATTTTCCCTTAAACTTGTAAGTACTGTATTGTAATAAAGAGTATATAGTATAACATAGAGAAACACTTGGTGCTTTGATGATTCTGCTGGTGTGTAGATGCAGGCGGACAACTACACTGTAGTTTTGGTGTTGATATAAAAATGTATTAAAATTGAAAATGTTGAGAATACTGCTTCACTGTCTATAGTTAATATTATTCCAAATTTGTTTAAGTTAAAGTCACAATATTTTATAAAATAAATGACAATAATGTAGCTGCAGGTTCAAATTTCTGCTCTGATTAATAATGGCCATGTTGTTCAAACAGTCTTTTGTATTCAGTTGTGTACTTAACTCCCTTAAGGCTGTGTATGGAATCGGGATCACGATCCAGAGATCCAGAGAGTAGACGTCACTGTTTTTTACAACATGTAATCCAAATTTGTATTTTTTCCTAGCCTCCATTGCAGCTCAACCAGCTGGCTGATTGAGTTCATGTTTCTTTGGAACCACTTGCACACCACTCCAGCTACATTTCAGTGTTTTAGTTCACTCCACGTAGAACTGCTGTGGCCGACAACAAATAATAAACTGGCATAAACTCTTCCGTTCAAGATTTCAACCCCAAGTTTTTTGAAAACACAGAGAAGCAACACAAGGTGAGTCCTCAGTGTCTGCTGTCTGTCAAAATGGAGTTTAGCCGGTGTATTCCTGATGTAACCTTTGTGGCTCTAGATTGTTATGGATGCTGGGTGAGGGTGGTGGGGTTGAATGCAGAGGGCTTGTCGGTGTTGTCCAATGAGGCGCCAGAGGCAGTGTTATTGGATACATCTCGTAGGCAGGTGGTGGGCCCCCTGGCCATATACCTGTCAGCTTAGGATCAAACTGCAAAAGTGAAGTTCAAAGTAAAATTGTATCACAGTGCATTTTATGATACACTACATTTTATGTTACAGTGTGTTACATATGGTATTTCAAATCAAGTACAGGAGTTTCTAACTTTAGATTAATAATCTCAGAGACAACATTTTCAGTGTTTGAAATAGCTTGACATTTTAAGAAATACGCTAAATGGCTTTCTAGCTAAGAGTTAGATGAAGATTGGTATCACAAGCAGCCAGTTAGCTTAGCACAAAGGCTGGAAACAGCAAGCCTGGGTCATCTTGGTTACTCTTGGAAAGTTGCTGTGCCTTGTCAGGAAATGGTCTGACACATAACCCCGCATCAAACCACAACATGCAGTTTAAACACCTTTTCACACTTTGGTGTTTGATAGTGAATAAATCAAATGTATCATTAAGTGACCTTTAGCAGTGCTGGTAGCTGGATGTTGTCTTTGGAAAGACACAGCTTTTGTTTTTCCAGTCTGCATCCTGCTAGTGTCTAATGGCTGCTAGCTCTGGCTTTATATTACGCATATAAGTGTGGTATCAATTTATCTGTGTCAAACTGTCCCTTTAGGTATAGACATTAAATTGGACTTTAAAAATGATGTGATGATTATCATCCAGTGATATGTCCGTCGCAGCTCTCTAGTAATGTTTAGATCTGTTTGTAGTGATTAATTGACTGAGCTGGTTGTACTGTGGCTCACCAGTGAGTATGGTGGTGGGTGTTCCACAGTGCTGTATGGAGGAGGGAAAGTTTCATAATGTACGTCCTCTTCTTCCTGATATTCAGGCAAAGAAATTGTCTGTAGTACTGAAGATGTGTTTCCATCCAGTGTTGTTGGTATGGTGACGTCATATGTTGCTCTTTTCTTTTTTAAGTGCAGATAGAAGCAGAGGAGTACTACAGCTATGGACACCACCATGGCT
The DNA here is from genome assembly GCA_008933995.1 of Datnioides undecimradiatus. NCBI lineage: Eukaryota > Metazoa > Chordata > Actinopteri > Lobotiformes > Datnioididae > Datnioides > Datnioides undecimradiatus. The sequence goes on from WARS01000012.1 coordinate 8,284,359, forward strand.
GGGAATCTAGGGACACATTTCCATCATTTTGAGACTTTATTTTGTGTTTCAATTCAACAGTATGTATGGTGAGATTCATTTCTGACTTTCCTTGGCTACTCACATATACTGGAAGATATTCACTACTGTAGTCATGGCTGGAATTTTGTCAACCTGCTGACATTACTGTGGAAAGAAGAAATAAGGACATGCAGTGCAGAAGATACAACAATACAGTCATGTGAATGATGCACCTGCATTGACATCATGCAGATTGAATACTGCATGTAATTATATCCATATCTGTATTTTACTCTGAAATATAATGAAAGTTTTAATGTGTATTAAGATAGAATTGTATACAGTATATGCAGACACAGAATGACACAAAAACAATTAAGCAGTCTCTTCTGAAGAGAAATCACATCCTAACACATGCGATTGACAATCAACGAGTGGGAGTGAGCTGACATCACAGAATATGATAATATGTCAGCATTTACACCTATTACGAGACTTGGAATGCTACAGTGACTCTGCTGCATTTCACCAACAACATGATTTAAAAAACAAAAAGTTAATTAGTGTATGGCTAGAAAGCTCAAATCAAAACATTAGAAGCTGAAGATCATGAATGACCAGCAAACTGTTTGACTTTATACTACCTGAGTTTAACGGTTGACAGTGGACCTTCATCCTATAAATCTGTTGCTCATAGCAACTGTATGTAAAAAAAATCTGTTCATTTCAAAAATTTCTATCATACATCACCCTGATGACAGAGAATTAAAAGATTCTTTAATGATTGTATTAGAGTGCAATGAGTCCTTACCTTATCTAAAAATCCAAAACATACAGAAACTGTCCTGACCTGCCGATTGCTATCAAAGGATAATGTGTCACTGAGTGAAGTACACAACATGAAGAGCTTTTACAACATTATTGTCTTTTTTAAAGACACAGGACTGAGAGGTGTGTCTGGTGTCTTGCATATTTCTTGCAGATGCTGAACAAAATCATTCATAAATCTATATAACTCGATTTACAGTAGCAAACCATCAATAGCAGCGTTCCTCAGGGGTCTATTATGAGACCACTCTTTTTTCACAAATGGTAAACAATGCAAATATACGAAATTGCAATCAAATAACTTCTTAAAAAAATTAAATTTGATCCAAATTTAATTCACAAAAATAATGAGTATACATTTATTTTGCAAAATACTACAGGCCAACACAGTAACATATAAACATGTAAACAATAAGTTGCTTAACTTCAATATCATACTTCAATCTAATATGCATACAATACATATGCGGGCATTTCGTGGGTTTTTGAAACCTCAGTGGTCGTACCAGTCAAATAAAGGTTCTCCTTTTCACGTAGTGGACTGTTTACAGGTAGATTAATTAATTAATCCTGATCAATTAATCCTGTACACGTCTCAAAGGAAACATATAACTGCAAGCACGTATTTAAGGCTTGTGTATGGGCACAGATAAATAATGTTCAGAAACCTTTTGGTAAAACACATGAAAAATTCAAGAAGTAATCAGTTAAGAAATATCAGCAGTCTCTGTGCGAAGATTGAAAATATTCTTTGTATAAGTGCGTTACTTCCTCGTCCTCTTGCTCCTCCTCATATATGGGGATGACGTATACAGATGGAGAGTTAGAGGGCCTCAGGGACCAGCCCTCTGCTTCTCTGCGTTTCTTTGCGTAATAGCAACAAAAAATCCACAGAGCACCAACAAAACACAACAAGGGAATCCTGAAAATAAAGCACAGCTTAACTATATGTGCAGCAAGCATACAATGAGCTATAAAAGTAAATAAAATTCATCTTAACATGCTGGGAGCAGAGGGAATACTCACTCAATCGAAGGATAAAAACTGACCATGGCAAGTATGTTTCCCGAATCAAGTTTCACCCCCGGGGAAAAGAAAAACAATGAAGAGGACCTGAGCACTGTAACTCTATTTTACTGTTTGTCATGCAATTTTATGTTTAGTTTTACAATACATTTATACATGGAAAGTTCAAAGTTAACTCTTTATCTCCTTGTATCCTTAAATCACACTGGCATAAACCGATGAACAACTAACATCTGTCTCATGAGGAGAGGTGACATACTGTTATGATATGTACTGTTTTACAAAGGCAATAACATATAATATATAATATATAATTTGATGCAAAAGAGTGTTTTCAAGGCAGACATGATTACTGCGAGAAAGCTGCGCAATCCTGAAATTTATATCAGCACAGTTGATGTTCTGTTAACACAGAATGGCAATTTTGTCCACATACTGCTACAGTTCAAAGTGAATATGTGCAATATGTGCAGTTTTTATGAGACATGGCCACATAGGGTTATAGACTTGAATTTGGATTGATTGAAGAAGAATCAGGCGGCACTGGAAGGCAGTAGAAAAACCTTTCTTTCCATTTTTGAGACATGATGACACTGTTTCTACAGCTCCAGGCCTCAGTGAATGGAATATAAAACAGCAAAGAAAATCAGCTGGGCCTTACTTATTTGATATTTTTCCTGTTAAAGATAAAGCTTACCTTAAAAGTTCATGTCATGTAGTGCAGGTTAAGAAGAGTGTAGACTTGCGACATTTTTATAGCCTCATTGACCTGTTTAAAGCAGCAAAACTAAGCAAGGTTACAGCCAGTGACGTAAAACAACTCACTACACAGCAGAATGAGCTACAGGCCATTGGCTGTTAAGGTGACTCGTACTATTTAAGATACATTGTAATAAAACAGCACAAAAGTGTAGTAAGACAGAGATATCACAAAAAAGGGTTTAACATAAACACAAGAGTCCCTGTTGCAGCTTGTTACTGAGGAATGCGGTAGAGGTGCTGTTGAAACATGTTGGAGGTATCTCTGCTGTAGCTGAAGGAGGATTTTCTGTCCCAGACACACAAAAAATATAATTTGAGGCTGAGATCAAACAGCTCAAGGTTAAAACATGAGACACACATTTTTTCAAACTTTTATTTATGCCTAATGCCTTGCTCCGCAAGTTTCATGCAGCAAAACCCAGCACGTCAGAGTGGTATCTGCCTGTTAGTCACAAGAAATCTGAAAATTCATGTAATTACATGAAATAAAATCTTCATTACTTGAGCGGGGGAGGTGGAGGAGGAGGTGGAGGAGGAGGTGGTGGCACAACTCCTGACATGGGTGGGGGTGGAGGAGGAGGAGGAGGAGGAGGAGGAGGAGGTCCCGCACCTCCTGACATTGGAGGAGGAGGTGGCACAGCTCCCGATACTAGTGGGGGCGGAGGAGGAGGCAGCACATCCTCTGATAACGGCGGAGGTGGAGGAGGAAAAGGGGAACCTCCTGCTACAGGAGGAGGTGGAGGTGGGTATGTGCCATTTGATGGAAACATTGGTGGTGGAGGTGGAGGTGGGGGGAGACATACTACGGGTGAGGTCAAGGAAAGTGGAGGTGGCAGGCCAGTGTCAATGGAGAAAGCGGGAGGTGGAGGAGCAGGCATATTGGGGTCCAAATTGTCAGAAGGAGGTGGCGGGGGAGGCAGGCTGTTGTTGGTGGAGTTGGAGATGCTTTGTAAGGTGGGAACTGAAGGTGGAGGCACAGCGATGCCAAGACTGGATCTGAAAAGTTTGTAAAAAGGAAAACAAATGCTTCAGCTACGATAATGAAGGTTGCACAAGTGCAGTTTCTTAAGAAATAGTTTCACAATTTTGCAAATTCGAGAGTTTGGTAATGATAGTGATTCTACTCTCATATCTGTTTGTTAATATGAAGCTTAGCTTAGCAAAGACACAATCTGACAAAACACACCTACCAGCACCCCTAAACATAGTAATTAATAGGCTGTATCTTGTTTTTTTAATCCCTACGAAATAAAGACATTTGGCCCCAATACACTGGGTTATATGACTTGTTTACCATTCATTTTCTGGAGCCTACACTTGTCTTCTAACAACTGGTCTGCTCCAAGCAAGTTGTAAAACCACAACTTTTAGTTTTAACACTTCAGTTTTTGTACAAACTAAACTAAAAACATACGACATGCTACATAGTGACTTTTAGTGGTGGTGGTAGGTGTATTTCTATTCTTTGAGCTCAGTCAGTTAGCTGCTTGACCTTGTTTCCATTCTTTCTGCTTAGCTAAGCTACCTGGCTGCAATCTATGGTTAAATAGTCATTCTTATCCAACTTTATCCAGGAAAGCAAATGTCAGTCCAATTTCATTCTGCTATTCCTTCATTCATATAGTAATTCTCATAGTTAATACTTAAATTCTATGACATTTGGATGGAGTGTGTTCATTCTTTATGCTAAGCTACTTTAACCAGCGTTGTATCATTCCTCTCACCTTGGCAGAAAAGTGAACGAGCATGTTCCCATAATTTAAGTCAATAATCCAGATCATTTATAGACATGATCATAAATTGTATAGGTAAAGCTATATTAGGCCCATTAGGCCCATCTCATAAGATATTAATTTGAAGTGTAATAACAGCTTTGCTATATTAAGGGCAGAAAATGACTTACACAGGGACGTCTGCAGTGCTCTGTATGCTGTCTGTGGTCCCTGCTCTCTTTCTTGGCTCCTGCTCAGGGACCTATTGGGAGAAGATGGATCAAAGTCTCTACACCACAGTCAGCCATACTATACATCACAGAGGTACTACATGACGAACAGGAGGGATTCACTGTGCCAGATAGTCTCTCTGATAGGAAATGGTGTTTGGACTTTTTTTTCCCAATTTAGTCTCCACATTACCTGAAAACAGTGTCCAATGGAGTCCAAGATGGAATATGATATTGGCACTCTTAAGTAGCTTGCCTCTGGCTCCTTGCCCGAAGTTGGTGGGCTCAAAAGCTTGGAGCGACTCTTGGTTTTGGGTGTAGTGAAAGCACCAATCTCTCTCCTGGCTACCTTGTCAAGATGGATAGCTGCAGCCTGGACCAGAGCACAGTGGTTGTGAACAGCATCCATTAACAATACACAAGAAGTCCATCATTTTGTACAACCAGCAATAATATTTATTTTAGCATTTAGCTGCCTACAGCAATAACTTAAGCGAGATCATACACAAAGAAAATGTATTTACTGTTTTGTTTACTCTTCTGTTATTTTATCATCTGTATTAATATCTGTATATCTGTTCTATTTTCAGAAAAATGTTTTCCTCACCAGCGACACCAGGTTGACTGAAGACTCTAAATCTTTGATCTGCATAGCTTGTGAGTCCAGCAGCCTCAGCACGGTGGTGGCCAGGCTGTTGATCTGGTAGGTGACACTGGCCAGTGACTGGGCAGCCAAAGCCTTGGCCTCTTCAACTACCTTGGCTGGATCCTCTGCCTGCAAGTTGTTTTTGTTTGTTTGTTTTACGGGAATAGGTTATACATAGTTACTCAGTATGCACTTATGGGAAGAAGTTCTTAAATATTTTATTCAAGTAAAAGTAATTATAGACGACTACAGTTTACAAATCTTATTTAAATAAAAATACAGAAGTATTATCAACAACAAAATGTCACTCATAATGTCATATTTATTAAATCGCTTTTTTTTTTTCAGCAGTTCAGTGTTGTCAGGACAGAGGTAATTGTACTCATTTAATATACTGTTACATAGTTTGATATTACTAAGTCATAATATACTGTTTTAAAACAGATGAGCATATTGTTATTATTATGAGCATATCTACTTCTTGACCTGCAAGAGTCAAAGACATAATAGAAATACTCAGGTAAAGTACAAGTACATTAAAACTGCAGTAAAGCTGGGTAAGAGTAGATTACAGTAGTTGGTAAAAATCTTCAAAGGCTTCTGAGTTTTTGAAAACATCTACAACTATCGTAAAGTTATGCTTTAAAAGGACAGTTATTGTGGATTTTTATGATCATTACTCACCTGGAGATACTTGTTTTCGCAGTAATCTGCGACTCGGAGGAGGTTGCTGTGGTTATCAACAAGCCCCTTCCTGGCAGCTGGCGCCTCTTGTAATATCTGAGAAATAACTTGGGAAAAGTTCTTTTTCTCTGACATTTCTCCCATTTGTCCCTGAAAACAAAACCACCCGTAAATTCACTTACGCTACCCGCGGAGGATGTTAAAGGTTCTATCAGCAGTCAGTCGAAGCTGGGAGGTGCGTTTGGTGGCGGTGAACGCGGAATTACCGCAGGGTAAAGATTTTCACCGTCTCAGAGCAGCTGATCCCAGGGCTGATCTGCAGCTGTACGAGACACCGATGAACAACTAACATCTGTCTCATGAGGAGAGGTGACATACTGTTATGATATGTACTGTTTTACAAAGGCAATAACATATAATATATAATATATAATTTGATGCAAAATGTATCCATCTGGACCCGTGGTAGATGACAGTCACTTGTATTATTCATAGAAGTCCACTAGGGGTCAGTGCAGTCTAGAGAAAGAGCGTCTGCAGGTCTGATGAGTTTATGATTATACTCTGAAACATGCATGCTAACAAAAGACTCGCGCTAGATATAGACAATGTAATCTGAACAGTGAAATGTCAGCAGTGAATTATATCATTGGATTAACTCAGGATCAGCTGGACTGGTTAAAGTCCAAGTCCAAATGCATTGTATTGTTCAGGATATCCTGTATAAACAATTTGAATCCTTGAAAACTTCCTTCATGCAGGGGTGGAGTCCAAATCTCTGAACCCTATGAACAGTTTATCAAGACACTTTCACTCTAACAGGCACTCATCAAATTGAGGCATGTGACAAACCACAATAATATTTTATGGATATTTCTTTGGTCATAGTTAAGTGCTGATGCTTGAATCCATCATGCAATACAAGAGGGTGTCTGTCAAAAGGTTAGGCGACTGTTTACATGTTGCCACTCAAATGACACTGCTTTGACTTTAACCATCACTCCATTTTATTTATTTATTAGTATTTATGATTATTATATTTTGGTGCATGAATTCTTTTGTAGTGTACAGTAAATCAGCAGAAAAGAGATAGTGGGGTAGCTTGAGCACGCCTTTGAATTCCATGTTTTAGCAATGCAAATGGCTTCAGGAATTGCAGTGCAAACTGGTTGGTCAGTTGGTGTGGTATAGCTCTGAGATTTTGGTCAGATTCCTATTTTATTTTATACAGACATTCATGGTGCCCAGAGGATGAATGACTGAATGAATAATCAGTTTAACTGTGGTGATACCTTAACTCATCTAGCACCACTATCAGGTCAAACCTTCAATACATCCAATACTAATAACAAACTAAAGACATTCTCACTAACTTCAGCAGTGAAATATTAGCATTTAGCTCATAGCACTATTGTGTGAAAGTACGGCTATTCTTGTTCATATAACTCTAACCAAAATGACTTTACTCGTGTCAACTGCCAAATCTTAAGTCAACTCTACACCAACAAATTACAGTTACACTCATTTTGTAATCAAGGTTTTAGGAAAGTAACTATTTTTATCCGAATAAAATGGATACCAAATCATACCTATCTTATCCTCAAAAGAACACCAAGAAAATAACTAGTTTATGTTCTTTTAAATGGCTCTGATACTTGTCCCACTGAGCTGCGGTCCCTCCTTTGAAAGTAATTTAAGATGTCTCATTTAATGTGTTTGATAGAGTTGCAGTGAATTTGCTGTTTATCAGTTTGTGTTGTAATCATCTTTACATAATCATCACAGATAAGAGATTATGGATTACTTTATTTCTTTACTGAACACTTCTATTCTCTGTGCTCAGCACAACCTGGGGCCATATAATGCCACTATACAAATAATTAACAAAGTTACAGTGGATTTTGTTTTTTAATCTATGAATGAATAAATTAGCTGCCAATTGAGATTTACCATTTACAAAAATTAGAATACTGATAACTGTTATAATCATGGCTTATGGTTGAACTGGACACACCATACATTTATTGTATAGCCTCACAACTATTTTTGCACATTTTTCAACACAAGCCATGCATCCCATGTGTTGTTCTGTGCAGTAATAAACCCTCTCAGACTCTGACAAAGACAAATGGCTGTAATTCTGTCCCTTGCTTATGTTGTTCTGCATGATTTAATGCAGCTGGTAATGTATGCTCACATAAACTCTAACAAGATTCAGGACACTGTATCCAGACAGGCCTAATGATATAATATACTGTAGAGACACCTACTGCAGCAGAGGAGAGAGACAACACTCTATACTTACCTTCCTGACCTCTCACTGACCTCAGACATTATGTCATTTTCTTTCTTAGTCTCAAATGTGTAACCAAGGTTTTGTAACCCTCAATCATTTTTCTTAACTTTGTTGTGATGCTCTTCTTATCGCCTGGAATCTCAAAATTGGAGATGTTCCATTTGTGGAAAACAAATTCAGTATGTTTATCCTGGATTCTCTGAACAGATATTTTATCACTGGGCCCCTTTCCTGCTAAAGATTAGCCGCATTGAGTCAGTCAGGAGAGTATAACCAGCACACTGATGTGTTATGGTCATATTTACACAGCCAAGCTATCCAAGTGTTACAATAGCTGGGATTGTTAGCTGTGAAACTTGACTTTACCCTAAAATAAAGTTATTATCTAGTGGAAGGTGTGACAGAAACTATTCTCTTTCAGTCATATTAAAAAGTAAACAAGCAGGGTTGTTATCACTTTTTAACAACTGCAAAGAAATACAATCTACTCCTGGATGTCTAATTTGACAACCAAGAAATTTAACATAAAAAAAAAATATCACTGACCCCAAGCCAGAATTTTTAGATTAAGACATTTCCTGACTCCTTGCCAATGTGAATGAAGCCTGAAGGACGAAAAACCAGTAATAATTAACCAGTAATAAACCATATGTCTTGTTCAAAGGCTGCCAACATTTAACTAACACACACTGACGCGTAAAGGTTTTTATTACAGGACAGATGTGCACAGTTGGATAAAAGCCTCCAACTGATAACCAGATTAGAAGGTTAGAATTGAGGTTGTTTTAAATATTTAAATCTTTCCTTTAAATCAACAGCATGTTGGTGCCAAAGTCTCAAAATCCATTGATCTCAAGGCAATTGAAGACAACAATCCACCATTTATTCACTTCTTACTGACTACAGAGGCATAACTGATGACTAATTTAGCAGAATCACCTATAAATATTAAGGATGTTGTAAAGCAGAGCACATGATTATGCAGGAAAGCATTTAAGAATATAGACCGTGAATTACTTTAAATTAGAATAATATTTAATTGCATAGAGTTTTAACCAAAACGTAGAAGAAGAAGCTCCACCCAGAGCAACATGTTAAAATATCATCTTATTCACTGCAGTACACAAACACACATATACTGCACCTCAGCATCCATGTCCAGTGGTGTGCAACATATGCCTGTTTGTGAAGATTGGATGTTCTGGGCCATCACAGCCTTTCCACACTTCACAGACTTCCATTAAAGGAAAGGCCAGATTCAATTATTGTGTTGGAGAATGCAGGAAAACTACATTGTCAGGACACGCACACATACTCGCACAAACACACACAGACACACACTCACACACTATAAGGCAGCAGTTTACACTTTTTGTGGGCAGGGTTGTTGTCTCTGGTCGCACACACAACTGTGAACTCAATTCCAATTAGTCTTCAGGCACCTGCTGCCCTTTTCTTAAACTTTTATCAGTTTTTGAAGTTTAGGCTTTGAACAACAGAATAAAAACCTCATGACTTCATATTCCTCATAACTCCATTTTCTTATCATTTATTTTTGGCTGAAGATTTTCTGATCTGACCTCATCTTGACAATGTCAATGAAAGCAGCATGTGTAAATGTGTGTGTGTGAAAAGTCAGCAAATTTGATTTACACACCCCCACACTACATGATCACTTCACTGCAGCGCTCCATCTATCTCATCCATCAGCCCAGCTAGGATGTACTCTGTCAATAAGTAGCCAGCCCACTCCCTGTGCTTCACGTGTTGGACATGTGCCGCACTTTTCCAAAGACATCAGCAAATGTGTTGAAGAACATTGGAGATATTTTTGAGATATGTGTTATCACTATTAAGATACCTGCTGTATGGCTTGATCAAAGATGACTTTCCTCAGCTCATTTGATGCAGATCTCAGCACAGAGGGTCATCTGCAGGACAGTTGGTGGGATTTTAATCTGGAGACCCAAAGCCGAGCTCATTGTGACCCTGGACCACTCATGTAATTGCTTTCCCTGTCTCACTGTGAGGTGATAAAGGCTGCCCTCAGCCTTGACCTAACAAACACCTCTCAGTTGCACAGATTCAATCGCTGATCAAGCTGAAGGTTCAGCTTCAATCAGTGCTTCTTTTCCTTTACAAGAAATCACATCACAGTCCCCATTTCAGTCTGAATTCTGCTGATTTCTCATCTCTTGTGTTGCACAACCTTGCATAAGTAAGACTAAGTTCTCTCGAGTTCATTTACCTCAATAGTAAAATGTCAGCATTATTAAAATGACATCTGTGTCTGTTCTGCACCTTATCAGTAACACTATTTATTCCACGAGGCAAGGAGTTTCAGCTGACATTTGATTAGAGAGCTTTGATGAATCTCAAGGATCTAGTGAACATTATAAAACCATAAATATTAATTTGCTGAAGTCATGAGAATACCAAGGTTAATAGATACTTTGATTGACTACCAATAACTGCTATAAATCAACATACCAGACACCTGTAGATCAACAGGAACATGGGAAGAACACTATGAACACTATGAACACTATGAATTAAACAATTAGACATGATGTAAGCTTTCAGTTGTAACAGCTGCTTGATTGTTGGAAAAACAGAAACTCTTACTAAAAAGAGAAACCAAGTTTTTAAGATGGCAGTTTTTTGTAAATTGTTTGTACTTTATCATGTTTTATGGCCTCATTCAGTCACCACTTTTATGTGAGTGGCCTCATTGAGTAGCTTAAAGACACACTCCCTGGGTTTGTTATTGTGATTTCTGTCAGGCTTTTTGAATTTAACACTGTCCACATTTGAGATTCAAATGTCATCATTCTGGATTTGTTTCAGGCTGTAACAGAGTCTGAGAGACTATTGTTCAGTTTGGGTGGTTATCATTGGAAGTTTTTTTTTTTCATATAATGTCAGTGAGAGATTACACAAATACTTTTTTAATTACTCAGATACACAAAATGTGGCATCATTCGAGAAAAAAGGTTCCTGGACTTTCAACAATAGCCAACAAGAAACAAAACAAGGCACATATTTTCAGTGGGATTGCAATGGTTTATATTTTAAATTCTTGTTCAAAGTTGAACTAATTCCAGTGTAATCTGACCAGGTTCACAGTCAGGGTCATGTGAAAGATCAGCTGGTTGGTGAAAACAGAAGCAGCTGATGGATTTTAACACTGTGCGAACATGACGGATGTAAAGCATAAAAGAGATTGCAGGGTAAATGTGACAGGAGGTCACTCAATCTTTGAATGAGTTTGTTTAATTTACAGTGAAGAGTGCAAACACACACGCATGCACACAACCACACATGCGCACACACATCATTATGAAACACCAGACAGACAAATTTGGGACCTATTGGTGATCAAATTAGAGCGTTTAGCAGCTTTAGAATGACACTAGTTGTTGGAGACCAAAAGAGATCTAAAGAAGGAATCTTGGGGTTTCATTAGTCTGGAAACTCTATAGGATTTTCAAATGTTGCTCTGTGTTTCCATGATGTATAGATATAACATTTGCTATGGAGTTCACCATATAACCATAGGATTTAAAGGATCTTTTTTCAGTCCTGGTTTATTTATTAACACCTGTCACTTCAGGTCATAGCAAGTGCACTCTAATACTACACTGGACTCTTTAAGCTACTTTGTAAGAAGTACAGTATGTGATCCTTTTTCACAACTGCACCAGCAGAGCACAGTTAAACTGATGATTATGCTGTGGAGATGGCTGTGGTGCTTGATGCCTGCAGCTGTTCATTTTTGTGGCTGCCCCTCCTCTTGCAGTGTTAATGAATAATATTTCCTGTGGCTGCGTTTCACAATAATAGCCTTACTGTGTTTTGGCAGTTTAATTCTTGTATCAGCATCAGCAGTGAAGTAGTCAGAAATAGTGTTACAGTTTGCATTATCAGCAGAACTCTGACACAGCATATAGATAGTGAACAGTAAGCATAGCAGAAACTGTTGGTTAGATAAAACTGCACTTGATTACATGAATGTGATGTTATTTTGTGAAGCCCTTATTTGCAGTTCTTCAGTGTGAAGGTGGCCACCAACAATTAAAAGGTAAGCTAATGAATGAAAGTAAACAAATTTAATGGCTATTGCAGAGAAATGTTGGCTATAAATTGCATTGAAAATTGGAATTGGATTGGAATTATTTCATAATTATCAATCATAATGATTATAACTTTAAAGGTTTAGTGTCCTCACAAATGAGTTAATGCTGGTTTTAGTGCCAAAAATATCCTTTGTGTTTTGCTGTAAATGCTGCACTACACACAGTCAATCCATCATGTGCAGAATAGGATTTAATATTCCTTCATTAAACCTACACTGAATGTTTTGTGTGCTGCAGCCTCACTCAGTCGGCTCTCAGGGGATTCCAGGAGAATGAGATAGTGTAACAGCTCAATTTGGGATTAGGAACAAGTCAGTGAATTTGGTTTGTTTACTCAGTAATTATGGAAAGAAAGTGCACATGTGTTTCTTATTCCCTCAAGTGGAGAAAATAAACAGCTCAGTGGAATATTGTTCCCCACTTTAATGCATACTGTGCTAATCTAAATGTGCAATACACTGTCAGACAGTGACTGATATAAACTGTGCTATTTACACTGACCGTTGCTGTGCAACAGCCAGTGGAATAAGGCTTATTACATGCTACAGTACAGTGGGATTACACACTTTGGATTTTTTACTACAAAGATTCCAAGAATAGAAACAGCTTGAAATCCCTTCACTGCTTGACAGCTGTGAAATTCCTCGTTCTGAAACGGATCTGTAAAAAAATTATGAAAGCATATATATGATAATAAATATACATCATAAATTTTGTTCTGTGCTGAAATTTGTAATAATTTAATAGCCTCTCCTCTGATTAGGAAAGGAAAACTGTACTGAATTAATCCATAAAAACACAATTCAAAGTGAACTCTTTCACCATTTATTGTCTATATCTCACTTTCCCTCCATATTTCTTACAGTCTTTTCAACCCTGAACCTTCAATCCTGTTACCCCCCCTCCGTTTCATTCCCCTATTCCCTTTCTCTTTTATTTCCCCCGTCTTTATAACCCTCCCTCCCTCTGTTGTCACTTCACTGAAGGAGGGAACTGAGAGCAAAGTATGTGGAGTCCCTCCCAGATTCTCATGCGCTGGTTATTGAAGATCCGCCACTCTACACAGAGACAGGCAGGCAGGCAGGCAGGCAGGCTCATTGCACTGGTGTGTCATATCTTATCTCTCATCTCCCAGTTATAAAAACTTAGATCTTATCAAGGATACTGCCAGCCATCCAGATTCTCACAGGCTGGTAAAGAGAAAAAGAGGGGAGGGAGAAGAGATAGCAGAAAGGAAGAGAGAAAATATGTCTAGTGCTGTAAAGTGGTAAGAGGGAAGGCTGTAGAGTGTGGTGTGGGTTGGGTTAAACAGGCACTTAAAAAGAAGCTCGCTTTGGCTCTGTGCATTTAACCAGCAGGCAGGCTGGGTGGCTAAGAAGGGAGCAGTGAAGGAGTGGATGAGACAGCAGCTCCAGGGGGAAGGTGTACTTTCACTTCGTTGGAGCAAGTGTCTTTTCAGCTCCAGACTCTGTCACTTTCCAGTTTTTCTCTTCGACTCTGCCCTCAGTAGAGGCTAGCCATGGGCTCTGGTGTGGACAGGTTTCTGTGCACTGTGCTGCTGCTGCTGCCAGTCTTGGGACTCTCTAAAGCTCTGCAAGAAAGCTGGCAACCAGGGAATTATGGAAAAAACGAGTCGGAAGCTCTAAGGTTCCTCAGTGACTACAACAGCACTGCCGAGGAGGTGCTATTCCACAGCGTCTCTGCCAGCTGGAACTACAACACCAACATAACGGACCACAACTCCGACCTTCAGGTAGGACAACTCCTGAAGCCTTCAGGTCAGGGAGCGACATGCTAGCTGAACCTTTTTCTCACAGCTGGTATGATATTGGCCCATTTAGATCAGTTCTTGCCAGCACTGGCACCTCATCACCACAAATGCATGCGTGGTCAAGGGTTTCTGTGGAGCTGAACCCTGCTTGACTTGGAGATCACCCCTATTCATCTCTCTCCAAAAATACATGCTCAATTTCCTCCCAGTGCAGCCAACTCAGCTTGTGTGTTACTGGAAATATAAAACAGATCTGCAAGCCTGCGGTGTGAACGTCTTCAAGTTTTGAATACATTTATAGGGGGTCTTACGTGCTATTATGTTGGCGGCTTATTACTTTAACTGTCTGTTTTATGATATTTTTGGCTTAATACAGTTTCTCCGGATGGATGCTTTATAGTCCATTATGTCAGTATTTGCAGACAAAATACGTCACCTTTGCAGGAATTTCAAAATGTAAGCAATAATAGCAGATTGTAGGGCTTTTACAGTTTTATCTCCATATGCCTGAATAACATTTGCATAGCCATTGAAGATAAGGGAGACAGGGTACCTGTAATAAAGCAGGAACAAATGTACAACCAGGCAGGAGGTTGCAGGAGCCAATGAAACTGTGTGAAGAGGTGCGAAATAGTATTGACTGGCCTCAAGCCACAAGAGTCCACACAATCATATTCATGGATGCGTGCAAAATGCAATACAGTACAAGCTCATATCTAAAGTCATGAAAGCAAATTATCCAAATGACACACTCAGCAAAGCTTTTTTCAGTGTGTGCTTGGACAGCTGTCACAACAGGATTTCAGTACACTGTCCCGGCTTTGGTCTCCTCACACACTAAACAGGTGTAGATGTGGCCCCCACCATACCAGTGTCAACAGGGTCAGGCTGTAGAATGTGTTCTGCTTCGCCAGAATGTGTCCGGGATGTAAGGTGAAAGATGAGCAGGCTTGTAGTTTCCATGTAAGAGAATACTTTTTTCTGGGCAGTTCAAAGACGGGATCAAAGTGGATCAAAGCAGTGAGTTCCATCCGATCTGGCAGTTGCTGGCGGGGGTGGCTAATGGCAACTTAGCCTGATAAAGAGACATTTTCTAATGTTTACATTCCACTTTTAACTTATTGTAAGTCCACTTCATTGAAATTATTCCAACATAGCAGTGGATGCAGCATGCACACAATGCTGATGCACATGCAAGTGCACCCACATCCACACACACAGCCCATGCAGCTTCACAGGTGAGGGTGAGCTGGTCCTGGTGCAAATGAGGCTCAGGCTGGCCATGGAGGGGATCGAACAGGACGAGGATCAGCTCACACACTTCTAATCATGCTAAATAAAAACCAGTGAGAGTGGATATCAATGGCTGATGTTTGAACCCCAGAAGTCATTCATCTCGCTGCATACTGCCAGGCTTTTCCTTGTGACTTGAATGTGAAGTTTGAGTATTACCCACATTGTGTCGGTTTGATTTTGAAATACTATAAATGAGGTTTGGAAACAATTTGTCACTCAAGCAGGATTTCTTTCTTAAAATTCATACACCTCTGAAACAAATATCTTCAAAGAATTTTTAACTTAAATAGAAACCTTCAATGTATTTTCCTTAAAAGCTAACAGTCTATCTCACTTATCCACTTATTGAGGACCACTTTTCCTCTGTGAACATACAGTACAGATTCTGCTTGTGTTGAGTAAATGAGTATGAGGATTTGTTAACAGAGAAGTTAAAGTAACACTCCTTAGCAGTCTCCACCCCTTTACAAATTACAACACTAGTTGATGCTTGTAAAAGATAAAAACCTTGAGAAGAAGACATTCAGCAAAAAAAGGCATTTCAGCCTTATCTTTACTATGATTTAGAACGTGATTATCTGTGGATGGAAGGGTGTGGGCAGGCTGGAAAAAACGATTGAGAATAAGACAGAGATAGAGCAGAAGAACACAAAGGTCAGAGTTAATACTTCAACTCTCTGTCACTGGTTTTCCCTCTGGCTGCTTGCTGTTATTTTAGTGAGGACTGGGAGAAAGACAGATAAGGCCCTTAATGAAAACATCACTGGAAAGACGCTACTCTCCTGTCAGTTTTATCAGGGTGTGTGTTGAGCGACTACTCAGCTGTGAGCACAAACTCATTGCCCTGTGGTTACAGCAACATTATTGTGCGTTTGTGCAGATATTTCCTCTTTGCCCAAGTGTAACTATGCTAGCCCAATAACTTTAATCTGACACACAGTATAGAGCTGCAGCACAATAAAACTTAAATAATTAAATGTCAAAGGTAGAGTATATGGTACACATAGTGCTGTAATAACACATTATTAGGAGCAAATCAATGTGATACACTTATATCTGTGCAGTGTCCCACAGCAGCCTTGACACCATCCATTCTTCCTGCACTGACATTATATGCTGAGATACACCTATAATGTGTCCATGACCCTCCAGAATGCCATAAAGAAAAGCTCCTGAGATTTACTGAGGAAAAATATAAACACGTGTGGTTGAACACAGAGTATTTAAAACCCTTGACAGAGGGTTATTCTGTATCTGTCCTTGCTCCCGGTAGACACAAAGAGCACCGTATTGATCTCACAGGGAAGATATGTTGGCACAGCTGTCAAGGAACATATTAAGTCACAGATGAAGAGTTGTTGGAGGTATAGTAGTTTAATAACAAGAATGCACAGCCATGCTAATGGCTCTACAGGTCTGTATTGTTGATTGTTAAGAAAACTGGACTTTAAGATTGGGGCCTTACTTTTAGTAAGATATTTTCAGTCTGGACTCTCTCTCGTTGTTAGGTAAATGCATCCCTTGAAGAGCAGGCCTTTTCATTAGCATGGGGGTTGAAAGCCAAAGGAACTTTTTCTCCAGACCTTCTCACGAACCCTAAAGACAAGAAACTGATGGATAAGATCAAGATCCTGGGAGCTGCCAACCTGCCTGAGCAAGAAAGACTGGAGGTTTGTGTCTGTTTCATATTTTTCACTCACACAATCTGCTGTGACTTCGTTTATTTGTATTTTTTTTAATGTATTTCCTTCTGACATCTTATTTCATGTCTGTATTTCTTGTCTTCAGTATAACAAGATTCTCAGCTTGATGGACAGCATTTACTCTACAGCAAAGGTGCATCTAGAGCCAAATATAAGCTGGAGCTTGGAACCTCGTGAGTAATGCTCAGTTTAAGCCCCAAAATGCATGAATTACATGACACAGATGTTTCGGTGTACTGGAACAATATGGAGAAATATGGAACAAACATCAATGTGGAGAGAAAGTCTAGAAAGAAAGATGGTATCTGCTCTTGGAAAAGGAACAGGATGCGCAAATGACTTCAGAGAGGTTTCCAAAGGAAGTGTTATGAATGTGCCCATGAGTGGAGAGTAAAAAGCTATAGAAACAGCACGTCAGTAGCCTGTAACGCTGCTGCCCTATATTGTGAACAACGGCCCTCTGTTTTGCTGCCAAAAGTAATTATTAGAAACCCTTGCCAACACTCCAACAGTAAAAGCAAAAAAAAAAAACAACTATTATTTTGAATCAGCATGAATCCTTGTAAACATAAATGAACTAATTAACTGTTGTTAAGGTGCTGTCCCAGTAATGATTGTTGGTTTCTTGGAAAACAACTAAGGTGGGACAGGATTATTCAAAGTATCATCCTCTTTACAGAGAACATGGCGCCTTAACAATAACAAACAGGCAACTTTTCCACCATTTCAACCTTTCCTTTTCCTCACCTTCATTTCCTTCTTCTGCCATTTTGAAGTTAAATGATGTTATGCACTCAGCATATCATGGAGTTGTCATAACTCATCTTATCTCCTGTATAATGTATCTGTTTTGCCCTTTTTCCTGCTGAGAGAGCATGAAGTCATCTAAATGCCAATACATCTTGATTGTTTGTGTTGAGGATATTTTTTGTTTGTGCACCAGATTAGGCATCAATTTACATTGCATTCTTTCCTTTGTTTTTGGTTTCTTTCCCCTTACAGATCTCACAGATATCATGGCCACCTCCAGGAGCTACAAGAAGCTGCTGTTTGCCTGGGAGGGCTGGCACAATGCATCAGGTGTGCCTTTAAGGCCAGAATACAAGAAGTTTGTGAAGCTCAGCAACAAGGCCTCTCAAGCTGATGGTGAGAACGTCCCCCTTGACCTCTGTCTCTGAGAGCACATAGTTCATGATGCTGCAAATAAAGAATGAATTAAACAAGAATGAATAAAGAAAGCAAAGGAGCATTAACATTTTGTCCTGATCAGGATTTGCTGACACTGGAGCTGAGTGGCGCTCTTGGTATGAGACTGAGACCTTTGAGCAGGATCTGGAGGAACTCTACAGGACCATTGAACCTCTCTACAAGAACTTGCATGCCTTTGTGCGCCGCCAGCTCTACAACCAGTATGGTCCCAAGTACATCAACCTTAAAGGACCCATTCCAGCCCACCTGCTAGGTAAAACATTCTTATATCTCCCTGACAAGGAGGGTAGTCTGTTTTTTCTCAGAGCAGGGGAGGGTCTATAAATTTTCCATTTTTATTCAACCCTTTTCTTGAGAATTTGCAGTGAATCCACTCTGATTGGATTTTGCCATACCAGAGGACAACAATCATAAAGCTGACATTTTAGTCATTACCTGCATCAGAACTATGGTTAAGTTTAACAAACCATGTAAAATATATCGAAAAATATAATTAGAGGTGAAGTTCCTCAGCATTTTATTAAATCTGAATTTTCACATTTTCATATTGAATCCAAATTCATCTGAAACACAGATTGAATCTTTTTAGGTTGTTTGTTTGATGAAAAATGACAAAAGGTAGTTTTTATTTCATTCTGTGTCATAATGTCACACAACGTTGGAGATTACAGTGTGGTAAAGGGATGTAGAGCTTTCACAACATACTTCGTCATTGCCCTGACGCATTCTTTCTGTCTTGACTCATTTTTCCTTGTGTTAGGAGCTAAAAAGGTGAGGGCTGTGGTACAGTTGCACAAGCTCTATAAATTCTACTTCATAACTAAGGAACAAAAACAACTAAAGATTTTTACTTGATGCATCCACTCACTTGAAACATTTGACTCAGTTTTAATCTTAGATGCCTATAGTGTCAGAAAAAGGAAAAAGAGATTGTGAATGCACATTTAGCACAACTCAACCTGTTTTGATAACAAGTGAAGTGAACATAAATACTCATTATTAAATAAAAAGTTTGAAAACCCATTACAATACAAGCTCAGAGTATTGAGATGGAGGCAAACCACAACAAGTCATTTTGTGTGCTTATCTCATTACTGTGAATGAGGAATTTCCTACAGTGCCCCTGTGCACAGAGTCACATAACATGCTCAAATTGCTGCCTAAGTGTGTTTTCTTCCTCACCCCCAGGAAATATGTGGGCCCAGACCTGGAACAATATTTATGATATGATGATCCCGTTTCCTGACAAACCCAATCTGGATGTGACCAATGAAATGACCAAACAAGTAAGTGTGGGGGGAAAGACTTTGTGCCACTGTGTGGTTGTAGTGATTATAATTTTGTCTGATAACACTGACTTAATTGGTGATATAATATATATAATGTGATTGTTTTCTCTTCACAGGGCTATAATGCCATGAAAATGTTTCGTGTGGCTGAGGAGTTCTTCACGTCTCTGGGTTTAGAGAAGATGCCGGACGAGTTCTGGGAGGGATCAATGCTGGTGAAGCCTGAAGGTCGCGAGGTGGTTTGCCATGCATCTGCGTGGGACTTTTACAACCGCAAAGACTTCAGGTAAAATGAATAAATATGATTACTGTGCATTTAACAGAGAGGCCAGTGGATCCAGCACATTGGTTTTCAAAAGACACAACGATCTTAGCTTTATTTACCCTGAATAGGGCGCTGAAAGGGTGACTGGAAGTGTAAATTGTTCTGGTATCCAAATTCAATGCAAAACAGTCCTGGTAAATACAGACTATCACTGAACACTCATCTTGTTTGCAAAACCCAACAATACAAATTCATTAATTATTTGTATTGATGTTTGTTCCTCCTTAGAATCAAGCAGTGCACCACAGTAACAATGGAGCAGCTTTTCACTGTGCACCATGAGATGGGGCACGTTCAGTATTACTTGCAGTACAAGGACCAGCCTGTGGGTTACCGTCGTGGAGCCAACCCTGGTTTTCATGAGGCTATCGGAGATGTCTTGTCTCTCTCTGTTTCCACACCCAAACACCTGCAAACCATTAAACTGCTGGAATCTGTGACCTCTGACAATGGTGAATAGACAGAGACAGACACACTGTTCCCAACAAACAATTTTAGATCAACTGCTAACATTAGGAAATGAGATATAAGATATGTCTGAAAACTTTAATGCTACACTTTGTTTTTCCAGAAACTGATACCAACTACCTGTTAAAGATGGCTCTGGAGAAGATAGCCTTCCTCCCATTTGGCTACCTCATTGACCAGTGGAGATGGGGTGTTTTCAGTGGACGCATTCCTCCAGAACGGTACAACGCTGAATGGTGGTATCTCAGGTAGGCTTTAATTCACAGCCTCAATATACTTAGGGCAGTGAGAATGAGCTGAAACTTCACATCACAAAGCTCGGCAAAGCCAGGTTCAAAGAGGTTCATTACCTCTTTCATTTTATTGTGTTGCCTTCACATTGTCCTTTCAGTGTAATGTTTAGGAAATTACTGATATTCATAACCTCTTTACAGCTGGTAAGATTAAGCAAATTTCAGACCCAAGTCAAGCTGCATGTTAAGAACAATATAGGACTGTGGTTGTGCTGACTGGCATTCACACTTAAGTGTGTGTGTGTTTGTGTGAAGTGAGGTGTTGTTGGAAAAAGAGTGCACATGCATGCCAGCAGACACTTAATGGGTACATAAAACAATCATTACAAACTGAATAACTTTCCAGGACTAATGCTTCCATTATGTAACCCATGTCGGTATGCTCTAAAGCTCTGTCTGTGTTTCATTTTAAAGGACAAAATATCAAGGCATCTGCCCACCCACCAGGCGTTCGGAGCAGCACTTTGATCCTGGGGCAAAATACCACATCCCTGGGAACACTCCATACATCAGGTAGCATCCTATTCTGTCTAAGCCACTCTATCATAGTTTACACATGGAAGAGATAAAGACAATCAGCTTGGGCTGTTGATATTTCCATCACATGTAGTGAATATTTTCTTATCCGTCTGATTAATGCTTTACTCACACTGTCACAAAGTGTCAAACAAGACCAGAGTTACAGTTGTGAAATCAACATAATAGTTCCATTGCTTACCAGGGATATTATAATGAAGTAAAAGCAAATGAGGACAAGCAAGAGCAGACGGTGATCTGGGAATTATGGTATTGTGTGATGTAATCTGGAGTGAATTACTGGCACTTGAGTGTGGTTAAAACATTGACCCTACAACAGCAGGAAGCTTGTTGTAGACGCAGGAGACTCTATAAGAAAGGCCTCTGACCCCAGCTAGTTTCTTTGACAATGCAGGAACTGGCAGTTAGTTACATAGTGGAAGTCAAACACATTTTGTGTAGTGTTTGTGGAAATACATGTTTTAGATTTTTCATCATCTGTACCACAAAAAAGCATTTAACACCAATAACATAACACCAAATGGTTTTTTTTACCGCCTGTGTTTTTTTTTTACCTCCTGTGTATGATGTCACCTGTTTTTGTTTTTTTTGTTTTTTGTAACTTATAATTATTGTTTTATTGTAATTATTTAAATATGTTGCACTGAAGAGATGACTAATCAGTTGTCTCCCGTGCAGGTATTTTGTCAGCTTCATCCTACAGTTCCAGCTTCATGAAAAATTGTGCGAGGCCGCCAAACACACCGGTCCTTTGCACACATGTGATATCTACCGCTCTGCAGAAGCAGGGGCCATTTTGAAGTGAGTAATCTGATGAGGCCTCTATTATTTTTCACACAGAGCACAAGTGATGGTTTATGGGAGCAGTAATGGTCTCATACACTTTCATTTGACCTCCTCTAGGAAAATTCTTCAAGCTGGCTCCTCTAAACCTTGGCCCGAAGTGCTCCAGGATGCTATAGGCACATCCAAGTTGGATGCCAACGCACTGATGAAATACTTTGAACCAATTATCACCTGGCTGAAAGAACAAAATAAGGATGAGACCTTGGGATGGCCTGATTTCAACTGGGTCCCACCCATCCCTGAGGGCTACCCTGAGGATATCAGTAAGAAAAGGACACCTAAGAAGAGTACTGTTCAGAGAAAGAGTGCGGAAACAGAATATGAAATACATCACCATGATCTCCAAGGAAAAAAGCAATATAGAAAGCTGCATTATAAATAAATACATCAGCGTGTAAGAGAGTGCACAGGGAAAAAACAGCAATTTTTCTAAGATGTAACCAATAAATTGTGGCTGTACAGGTAGGACTCGATGTGGTGCAGCTGTGTCAAGATTTTCTCTGCATGCACAGGAGAAAAGTACAGCTTTCTTTTTTCCACTTAAAGCAAACGCCTAAAAAGGAAAAAAAAAGAGGCGCCTGTGGCATTCACACATTCTAATCACGATTCGCACATCATAATTTTGCTAAATGTGATAGTATTTTTTGGATTTAATTATATGCATCTTTATTTACAGTACGCATCCTGCTTTTTTAGCTGACTTGTCCCTGTCCTTGTTTACCCAGACAAGAATACAGATGAGCTCGATGCAAAGACGTTCCTAGAAGAGTACAACAGCACAGCTGAGGTGGTGTGGAATGCCTACACAGAGGCCTCCTGGAAGTACAACACTGACATCAACGAAGCCAATAAGGAGGCGATGGTGAGACTGTCTTACCTACCGACTCCACTGAGATCACCTTATTGGTCAAGTGTGTTGCACCATATGTTGAGTTTATGCATTAGGTCAGGGAATAAATGAGTCAATAAATCAACAGCTGATTCAATCTGTGAGTCACTAACCAAACTATGTATATATGTTCATAGCTGTCTACCTAAGTACCTATTTGTACATTATTCAACCTGTCTATTCATCCATCCTGCTGATCACCCTGCTTGCACTGATGCCTAATGTAAAAATGAAAAACTGTAATATTATTTATTTATTTATTAGCTCAAGAAGAACCTGGAGATGTCACAGCACACCCTGAAGTACGGTCTAAAGGCCCGTCAGTATGACACCACTGACTTCCAGGACGGCTCAGTCAAACGGATCATCAAAAAACTCAGTGACATTGAGCGGGCTGCACTGCCCTCTACCGAACTGGAGGAGGTGTGGAGCAAAAAGAGCTTTTTGAAATGTTTTTTCAAGACAGAGTCAGTGTTGAATTGGTTTAGTTATGTCACAGAAGAAAAACCTCCTCCCACAATGACAACTTCTGCGTGAATGGTAGCATTTTTGAAACTGAAAAAAAGGTTAATTGCATAAAATTTAAAAGAAGCAGGTAACGTTCTATAAATCAGAGCCTATAACAATGACCTCATTACCACCAAAACCATGGTGAACTATTAATCCACACCTGCCTGTATGATTATTATGCAGGCTAGGCCATCTGTCAACACTGGTGAACTAAAGAGTAAGGGACTAATAGTCATTAAAATGTTGGTATTTGGATCAGGGGGTTTTTTCAGACTGAGTGACATGAATGGGTCATAGACACACTGCACATACAGGAGAACTTCAGGAATTGTTTTGGAACTGGTTTTTCTGCTTGGGAGTAGCTTGACATGGCTGAATTTGCTTACCAGCTCTGTGTTTTGTGCATTGTTGTGCAGGTTATGGAGCAGACACAGTTGTGCACAAAGACATGTATCATTATATAAGTATTAACCAACTTAACCACTTAACTTAAGTGTGCTCCGAAACAACTAGTGACTGTAGTTGTAGTAAATATATATCTTCAGTGCCCTTTCACAATGCTCCTCCAGCTGACATCCTTTAGAAAATTATAGAATTTTCAGTGACTATCAAAACTAAACGATTGCTAATGCTTTCAGTTGTATCTAATACTTGCTGCATGCGTTCACTTTTTCAGTACAACACTCTCTTGTCCAACATGGAGACCAAGTACAGTGTGGCTGAGGTCTGCAGAGATGATGGGAGGTGCCATCCACTGGATCCAGGTATGACTATGGACTAAATAACACAAACAACAAAGCAAAAGTAGCATATGCCCCAACAGTAAAGAAATTGGATAACACATGTTAAATTGTTCTTTAATTATTAGCAATTGTTATATTAAGATACTATAATATAATGTAATAACTGTAATAGAGGCAATAATTATCACATTATCAGTGAAAAAAAACTTTGAAATATGATATCAAGACTCATCTGCTGCATTGTTCAGCACACAGCAGGTAAGGTTAATGTAGTGAAAGAATGTGCTGTGTTTCAGATCTCCAGAAGATCATGGCAGAGTCCAGGGATTACAATGAACTGCTGTTTGCCTGGAAAGGATGGAGAGACTCTGCTGGAAAAGTGCTCCGCCAGGATTATAAGAGATATGTTGAACTGGCCAACAAAGCTGCCACACTCAATGGTATGTTTTTTGTGTTTGAAAAAAAGGTGGGGCCTGGAGATTCAAAGAGAGAGGTGGGAATTAGATATTCCAGAGTGAGGGCTGTTCTGAGGTCACAGATCATCCGAGGCTGATTTAGATTATCTCTGTTATAAAAGAGTCATTATTTCTGGAAAATGCTTTTGTCAGCATTCTTTCAGAGTCTTTCTAGAGTTGAGCTTGACGCCACCTTCATGGCTGTAGGGTGAATCTAAATCACAAGTCAGGAACCAGTTAGTGGAATTTAGTGTAAACACTAGAAAAAAGGAACAGCAAGGCTGATTCTGTTCTGTAGTGACAAAATGCACCTGACACCTCCTTTAAAGCAACTTAAAACGTTATTTCTTGGTTTGGACTTGTGCGTTCTGTAGTTGCAGCATGATTCTCAGTCAAGACATATGCTGACATTTAACCCCCTCATATTGGTGGCCAACAAGTGTAGCAGGTTTCCCCTGTATCTCGTCTTTGTAGTAAGCCAAGCTATCTGGCTGCATGCTTTAGCACATTGTGTATGATACGGACAGTATTAGCATAGCTAGTATGGCTTCTTGGTTTCTCCTTTTAATGTAAAACTCACTATTTATGATATTTATTTACAAATACATTTGCATAAAACTGCATTCTCAATATTACAGAATTATAGAGCTTGTCTCACTTGGGTTTTTTTTCTCTGGTACCGTCTATAGGTCATTCTGACAATGGGGCTTTCTGGCGCTCCCTGTATGAAACCCCAACCTTTGAGGAAGACCTGGAGACTCTGTGGAAGGAGCTGGAGCCACTCTATCTGAATGTGCATGCCTATGTTCGCAGGGCTCTGTACAACAAGTATGGCCCTGAGCGCATCAGCCTAAAGGGACCCATTCCTGCTCATTTGCTGGGTGAGTAACAAGGAGCAACTTTTTGGGTTTTAGGGGAGTTGAGGCTTAAGTCAGAGGCTAAAACCACACTTCAGTCTGAAATGCACAATGGAATTCAAAGGATTTCAACACTCTAGCCCAAACCTTTATGTAGAAGCATACTCCTGCATATACTTCAGCATATTCTGTCGCTGGCTGCAGATGCACTTGGATTTAGGTGGGATTTGATTTGCTTTCAGAGGTGTCAAGCATGAGATTTTGTATGACAGTTCCACTTGGTTAGGGATTGGACTGACTCATGATCACAAATCCTACTGGCAAAGGATGACTTGCCCCCATAAATTTGTAGATACAGAAATAAGATGCATGAACGCTGTCTTCTGTCCTTTTCAGGCAACATGTGGGCACAGACGTGGTCTGGCATAATGGATTTGGTCATGCCCTACCCACATGCCACACAGGTTGATGCCACTCCAGCTATGGTGGTGCAGGTGAATCAGCATCAACTATTGCATTTTGATCACTCACTCACCCGAACGCACACACTCATGCACTTGTCCTCCACTTGCCATGTAGCTTTGGATGTGGTCCAAAGTGAAAGGCTCAAGCAGAATAAGGATAAATACAAAGGATTTTAACATAAGCAGCAGTCATCCATAACTGACATTAAGTGCACTTAACACGGGAATATACTGAATACACATATGAGACGGGAACACTATGTACTACTTGTATCCTGTTAGAGGCATCATTTGTTTACACTATTCCAATGTAGCTGTTTTTTATTCCAGATGTTATTAATATAAACACACCACATCCACATCTTCACTGCTACTCTTATTTTCCAACTCAGGGCTGGAACGCCAAACGAATGTTTGAGGAATCGGACAAGTTTTTCACCTCTCTGGGTCTGACGGCAATGCCAAATGAGTTCTGGAGCAAGTCCATGCTGGAGAAGCCATCTGATGGACGGCAGGTGGTGTGTCATGCATCTGCGTGGGACTTCTATAACAGAAAAGACTTCAGGTAAAATATATTTTTGTCGAAGTGGTTGGTGGGCTCTCGTCAGTGCTTTGACAGTGTGTCTGCCTACATTTTCAGTCATTATCCAAAAGTTGTGACCCTTTGACCTGAGTACAGCAGAAGAAATAAGTAGAACACACATGCACACAGCATCAAAAACCAAAGACAAAGGTCCAAAATTAAAAGTTGGTGTTCAGGAAGTACAGGATATGTTTATAGTCAAGTACAGATATGACAGTAATTGCACAATGGTACTTTTGAGCAGTCAGTGAATATTTCTGGGTTAGAAACCAGTTTAAAATCCACATGAGGCTTAAAGCTAAAGTCCAAACCTTTTACAAATAAAATAACTGTTTGTTTGTTACACTCAAGCAAAACAAGTTCACACAGTACTGATTACTGCTAATTACAGCCACATAAATCTCTCTGTATTTGTTTATATATGACTTTTTCAATCTGGTGTCTGGTGTGACATTCCCACGCTGGAAAACTTGTAGTTTCGTGTTTTATATCAACCAGTAAATTATTGGTTTTCCAGAGCTGAAGGGGGGAGCAACCATAGCTAGATTATGGCCTGCTAACTAGGCTGGAGCAGCTAGCAGCATGGTGAGACCTGTGGTGTCATGAGTAAGATAACTGTGTTTGTATAATAACTGTCACTGCAAGGGGGGGCGTACAAAGTCCTACACAATGGCTTTAGAAATAAAAACACTATCTAACTAATTTCTTTGCTGTGATTATGGCCTCGTGTGTGTCTCCAGGATCAAACAGTGCACTGTTGTGACCATGGATGACCTGATCACGGTGCATCATGAGATGGGCCACGTGCAGTATTTCCTGCAGTACAAAGACCAGCCTGTGTCTTTCCGTGATGGAGCCAACCCCGGCTTCCACGAGGCCATCGGTGATGTACTTGCCCTGTCTGTCTCCACGCCCAAACATCTGCAGAGCATCGGCCTCCTGGACAAAGTTGAAAGCAACGCTGGTAAGTGACAGAGACCACAAGTTCTTCTGTAAAATTTTATTCAGTTCATGATTTTGGTACCTGTGTCTTTTCCTCTAGAGAGTGATATCAACTTTCTGATGAGCATGGCGCTTGACAAGATCGCCTTCCTACCTTTTGGCTACCTGATGGATCAGTGGAGATGGAAGGTGTTTGATGGACGCATCCCATCGACTGAGTATAATAAAGAATGGTGGAACCTCAGGTAAAGCTCAGCAGTACAATGGGACCATTGTTACTTTAAAAAATATATTTTGCACTGATCATGCCAAATATTTACTTGCTAACTTGTGGATTGATTAGGAAATATCTTATTGTGTATGCAAATGACTGACCAGATTATACGTTTTTGCATTGCAGAATGAAGTACCAAGGACTGTGTCCACCTGTGTCCCGTACTGAGGATGACTTCGACCCTGGTGCAAAGTTCCACATCCCTGCAAACGTGCCCTACGTGAGGTAAATAGTCATGTTTAGGCAGAAAAAGGGCACCTGATAATAGAGCATAGACAAGACTGATAACTGTTTCAACAAACATGGATAGATAAGATAGATGCACCGCAGAACATATTGTGCTCTTATCAGTCGCCATTTCAAGCAGTTGATGAGCTGACAGTAGCCCCTTTCTGTTTATCTCAAATCAGGTACTTCGTTAGCTTCATCATCCAGTTCCAGTTTCACAAGGCCCTCTGCAACGCTGCCAATCATACAGGACCTCTACACACCTGTGATATCTACAAATCTAAAGATGCTGGGAAGCTGTTGGGGTTGGTATACACACGTACAGTAAACACACCTAGCTGTGCCCATCCATAACAATATTCACCAGACAGCTACAACCAATAATAGTGTATTCATTGAAAATATCCTTTATGTATCATCAATTATCAATTATTATTTGTAACAAGACAAGCTTCAGCCCTGTCTCTAATAAGAAAGTAGATTTCATATGTGTGAATACTTATGTAATGTGTATTATATATCAAATTTATTTTGTTACACTGAGAACATGCACTGACACATATTTACCTCAACAACGCTCTTTCTGCTAATAATTGTCTCCTCTCACCCACCGCTCCGACCTGTGTTCATTTTTACAGTGATGTGATGAAACTGGGCTTCAGTAAGCCCTGGCCCGAGGCTATGACCATGATCACTGGTGAGCCCAAAATGAGCGCCCAGCCACTCATGGAATATTTCCAACCTCTAATTGATTGGCTGGACAAAGAGAACAACAAGAACAATGAAATCCGTGGGTGGCCTGACTACGACTGGAAACCTTCAAGTATGTCCAACACATTCATTTATCAACATACTTTTGATACTTCCACAGAAACATAAACGAAAGCATGTGCATGTAGTCTAGCTATATTACTGGAAGTTGTGTTAAATAACTTTTCCAGTCTATGAGCCAAATGGTGGTTGAACTCCTTCCCAGGTGCAAAAGGCACAAAGTCTCACACGGAGGCATTCATTTTGCTTTTCTCCTGCTGCAGCTTACAGAGAAATCATTTGCCCGTTACCCTTGTTTTACTGATAAGATCGTAAATGCTAAAAAGAGAACACAGCTGTTGTTGCACAGATCAAGAGAGAAATAGAGTTTAGATGCAAAAAACAAATAATGGAGTGTGGAATGAATATCAAGGAGGCAAAAGAAAGTGACTTTGTTGCTTCATACTACACCGTGTGAAAAGGGAGTGAGTTATTCTGTCTTTGTTGAGGACCGAAACAACAGTGTCACTGATACAAAGCACCCACACACCCTGAATCTCATTCAGTTACAAAGCTCCAGACCTGCATAGCCAATCTGTAAGACAAGCAGTAAATGCAGCGTGTTAGAGCTGACGGCATGATGATGTGCGCCACCTGTAGGTGGGAAATCATGTGTATTTTTTTAGGGACTACGGCATTTGTTTGAGCTTTTTGATTTGTGTGAAAAAGAACCAATTCATCATTGTACGGTCTTGGCATTTAATGTGTGTCCAGCAGGTGAACATCTAAAGGCTAATGTGGACTTCCTGGGTATGAATGTGGACGCCTCAGCTGCCAAAGCTGGCCAGTGGATCCTGTTGGTCCTTGGCATTGTCCTCTTGCTGGCCACCATCCTGCTGGCCTACAAGTACAGGAAGTCAAAAAAGCATCGAAAGTCCTCGTCCATGATGGAACTCAAGTAAACGGACTAGACATCAGTGACGGCTATAGTAAGGCCTGACTTACTGCAGCTAGCACAGTGCCAACCTCAATGTGAACATCAGTGTGTTTGTGTACAGTAAAGTGCATCTGATCAAATCTGCATTTGTTTTTGGTCAAAGTGCTTATCCAGTTTTGTATATTTATTGTACACACTTTGAGTCTAGTTCTTCTTTTTTTTGCCTATGCAAAAGAAGATTACGATTTTATAATTTATTTGCAATAGTTGACATGTTGTAGGGAAATGTTTTCAACGAATGTTTGTAAAGACCTTAATTGCATTAACATTTTTGAATATTTGATTTTTTTCCCTTTTTTTGTTGGATCCTCTGCATTTGTACAATAAAGACATGAAATGTGTAACCCACCCATGTGTTTGTACACGATAGTAACATCAATCATGGTTAAATAGTCACTAGGCAACCTGATATTTGAGCACAGATGGACTGAAAATTGCTTCGGCAGACTCCAGTAAGTGATGAATAGATAAGATAAACACGCTGTAGGATATAATTTCCTCACATGGTTGATAAAAAAGAAGAGTCACCATCATGAGCCAGTGCCAGTTTTAGGTTTCTGGTCCCAGCTGGTGTTTAAACAAAAGCCATGACAGTACACGTCTTAATAATCCTGAATCATGTACCTAACCCCAAAAAGTTGGGAACCTTTTCCACCCATAACGAACTTACGAACTTTGGCAGAGAGCGATGAGCAACCTCCAGAAATAAACATATCCTTGATCCCCTGAGAAATTGTAAGAAACACAGAATGATGAGGGTCGCAATTAAAATGCAGAGGTTGTTAAAAACAATTTTAATTACATTGAATTTTGCACAGTAGGGAAAACACCACCACGGAGAACAGAGTTTGTGCATTGGCTTTAGCCCATCCCTCTTTCCTCACAGAGTCAATAGAGTCTCTGTAGCAGCAGCCACAGTTACAGCCAGCGGGCTCTCAGGTAACATGGACCACCATGGTAACGCAACACTCGGTCCCGTCAGAGAGTTTCCTCCTGGTCCAGTCTACTTTCAGTGCTGCAGGTCGACCTCAATGGGGGCCACAGTGGCTTGGAAACAATCCAAGTGTCTGCTTACTGTCTCATACAAAAATACAAAGCTTAGGGACAGTCAAACAACAAAAGGCCAATGACATGTGCATTCATTCAGTCAAAACAACGCAACTTGTCAACATGTACAATTTATAATCTCAATATCTATGCTAGAGCTTACAGTCTCCAGACATGTATAAAGTAATAGTTTTCCAGTGTCTGCGACTCTCTGTATGGGATATTTTTTAAAAGATATCCAGATATGTTCTTTACTGTAGTAACACAATATACCATAATAAATAATAATCAAGTGAACTCCCAATCTTTTTAAAAACATGTATTAGCTAATTCTAAACACAGCTATTGCTTTTTAACTTGTTTTGGCGTGGGTGGGGGTGAGGGGGAGTCCGATGCCTCTTGCTGTGGAATTTAATGTGGGTGATTAAAACGTGTCTGGGCTATAAAATGTATTATTATTTTTCTGCTTTTGTCTCAGCATTTGCTCTCTAAAGCCATGGAAATCATTTTTCTAGGTAGCCTGAAAAATAAATAACAAGTCACTTTTTGCATATGACCTCAGCGCCACAATGCTGGCCTGCATAGTGCTTGCCAAACACTGACATGGATATTCACATAAAGACGCGTGTTCACTCATAACAGAGTGAATGCTGTTCAACATACTCTAAGTGCAGTTTGAAAATGACTGCTGTAGGTTCAAAACCCTTACAGAGACAAAAACCACTGACCACAAAGTGATGCCTGCGGACAGACAAACACAATCACAGAGAAAAACAGCAGATTCATTCCTCTGATTAAAGAGGAAAATTAACATGCTGGAAAATGACATGATGAACAACCGGCGACATTGCTCAGAGGATTTGGAGAGGGAAACAAAAAAGAAACTTAAACGTACATGCAAGCACTAAGTTCGGCACATAAAAACCTGCAACGTGATCAAAACAATTTACAATTTACTCTTGAATGCAACCCAGATTCCAATGTACAACACTGCATTCATAAAAAAAATACTTAAAAAATTACAATCTCTGAAACACGTTCAGTATATTGCACTGAAAGAGTTAAAATCTACTGAAGTAAAAAAAAAAAAAAAAAAAAAAAAAAAGGAATCCACAATTGGTTCGTGCACTGCAAAGTCTATGTGGCTCAACCGAGTCCAGTGTTCTTTGTTTGGCCCGTGTCAAGCCAGCATGACAGTGAGTGGTTCAGGGTCCAAAAGAAAAGGCCTCAGTAGTAGTAATGCTGCATCTCTGTCCAGCTGGTGATCCAGTACTTTTTCTGTGGCTCCTCAGGCTGAAATCCCAGATTGAACTGATAGCGCTCAGCCTTGCGAATTTTCACCCCCTGGTGCTTTGGCATTATCCGGTAGTAGATGGCTCGCTTGAAGAATCCAAGCTAGTGAGGAAAAAGAGAGAGAGAGAGAGAGAAGGAGGTGACTCAAAGAGGATATGCTTACAAAGCAAGAGAACTGGGATTAATGATGGGCTGAGCAGGAGATTTAGGATTCATAAGCTGAGGAAAATCATGTTAGGTAAAAGATAAACCCACACTGAGTATAATGGATAAAGTAGTGAAGATAAACATGACATAAATATCAGGAGCAAAGTGTACAGTATAAGCCTGAAAGGGAAGCAGAAGTAGCGTTAGGATACCAACAGCCAACATGAAAGAGAAAGAGGAAGTTAAGCAAGTTGATTCACACCCCAAGCTTAGAGCTCTAATTAACAGTATAACAGTATCCGAAGAAAATCCATTTGTAGGGGTGTTTTTACCCAAAGGCCCCAGTGGTGTGTGCTGTTGGAGGGCCCCACGGGGGCCTCAGTAGTCCTCAGTTAGCCTCTCTGTCTCAGAGGGCTGGATCTTCATCTCAGCCTTCTGGGCCTTGGCCTCATACATCTCCCTCCTGCTGGCCCTCTGGAAGAAGCCACACTACGGGTGGAGGAGGTGGACGAGGGTGCATGGGAGGGTGAGTCAAAGGTTAGACTAATTGCTCGGATTAACAGCTGACGAGTCAACAGCTACGATGTGTTTCTGATTCAGAGAGGATTGTTACATTTGAAGACATTCAGAGCTATTCAGAGTCTGCAGAAATGCACAGTGTAATCACTGCAGTAAAAATCGGTGCTCTCACCTTCCACATTATGAGAATGATTATTCCCAGCAGTAGAATTCCTGCTACAGCTGCAGAGATGATGATCCATAGAGGGAGCTCGTAGGGTGTCTCCCCCCCCTCAACTGGTTCTATTTCTACTGAGAACTACAAAGGAAGGTGGAGAGAGTCATATAAAATCACAATTTTAACACTTTAACCTTTGATCTTTAACCATCCGCATCATCACGCACCACGTTGGTCTGGGTGTCCATCTTGATGGTGGGTTTGTCTGTAATGAGCTTCAGTGTGGCTTGACCTCTGACCGTTACTCTCAGAGCATTGAAATAGTCCTGCAGAGACACACAACATGCATGCACACACACACACACACATACACACACACACACACACACACACACATTCAAGAAGAAGTCCAAAGGTTGTAGAAGCCTTTGTGTGTGTGTGTGTCTTTGCA
This sequence comes from Datnioides undecimradiatus, assembly GCA_008933995.1. Classification (NCBI taxonomy): domain Eukaryota; kingdom Metazoa; phylum Chordata; class Actinopteri; order Lobotiformes; family Datnioididae; genus Datnioides; species Datnioides undecimradiatus. The sequence goes on from WARS01000012.1 coordinate 8,317,722, forward strand.
TCTGTAGCTGGTGAGCTAACCTCTAGCATCGTGCTGTTCCACAAGCGGGACCGGACGTAAATCTTGGCAGAATCTGTCATGTTGAGCAGTGGACAGGTAAACGTCACGCACCGTGCCGTCCCCCTGGAGCAATCCTTTAACACAAGACAAGAGAGATCAACTACAATATAAGCGAAGAAATAAGGACCGTTAGACAACTGTGTTTATTTTCAGAATGCACACATTCTCCTTAACGATATGACAGTTTGAGAAAACGTCCATTGATTACGTATTTGGTGAGAAAGGAGATTTCAGGTAAAATCGAGGTTTCACTTCTACACTCACTGATAACTCTCTACACTACACTATATGTTGAGTGAAAGTAGGTCGCTGCCAGTGGTTTCTAGAAACACTGGCGGCAAAGCTCCAGGGATGGTGGAGCTGATCTGTCAGTCAAGTCAGTTAGTGTCCCTGAAGTATCTCAGGAGCTATTAGAGACATTGCACTGACATTTGGTACAAATATGCATCATCCCCAGAGGATAAGTACTGCCAGCTGACTCTTCTCCTGGCCCCACCACCAGGTTGACATTTGTGAGTCATAGTGAAAAGTCTGCAGACGTTTAAGGTCTTTGTGAATAAAAGGTTCCACCTCTTACCAACAGGTAGGTCTCTTTGCGAGGAGTGAGCAGCGTGATGGTGGCCTGTGGCTCAATAATGTGTGGCTTGGTCCTATCATCATCATCATCTACCACGATCTGCCGTTTTGTGCGTGTCCGTCTGTTCTCTGACAACTGGAGAACAAGAGAGGGAGAGGGGAAAATGAAAGGGGGAAGCAGAGGAGACAGAGACGTGACATCAGAGGGCTGATGGTAATTACTGGTTTTGATAAAGACATTACTAAATTCCTCTCAGAATAGCATTGTCATTTCCACAGTCTATATCTGGCCTGCACGCACTGACTTTCTATTTTAGGTCTCTGTGAGGTTTGTATGCGGCGACACAGATGTTTTTTTCCAAAATGTATTTCTGAACAGCCTGTGGTTTGGCATGGAGACTGTTTTCACACCACTTTTCTACCACTCGCATTTACTCACACTGCTCCGACTGCTTCAGTTCACGCTCACGTCAGGATGAATTACAGCACATGTAACAAAGCCGTGCGCAGCACAACGTACTGGATGATGGCAAAGTCTGTTTGGTTTATCTGATTATGAACCCAGTTTTATCTGTGCACCCTTAAAGTTCTTATCTAAGCTGTAAAATCAACATAATTAAACTTTAACTGTCCCACAGCTGTTGAACATGACAGCAGCCATTGTGTGTTTAGTGCTAATAAGCAAAACTCAGTATGCTGAACTAACATGGTGAGCATATTAACCTGCTGAATATAAGTATGTCAGCATTGTTGTAGTAGGATTGTTTGCTAGCTGTTAGCTCAAAGCACTGCTGTACAGTCTCATAGAGCTGTTAGCATGGATGCAGGCTCATAATGTGTGGGGGTTTTTTGTCGTTGTTGTTCCAGGTATTTTATTAATGCCAGTCTCTCTCTCTCTCTATATATATGTAACCGTGTTTGGGCATACTCTCCTTAGCTCAAAAAAAGATTCTTACAGTCAGGTTAAGCAGGTTGACAACTTCTCCAGGAGGGTTACACTCCATTACTGATTCTCCTGTAACAACAATCTTCGTCAGGTACAGCAGCCACTTGCCGTTTGCTACCTCAAAAGGCCACTCGAACTCTACAGCCAGGGTTCCCATGTCTCCCAGGGGCTGCCCCCTCATATTCACCTAGTAGTGAAAAATGTCACACACACACAAAAAAGGAAACCTCAGTTGAAATCAAACAGATTGTGGCAAAATAACAATATTGTGTAAACTAACAGTCGGGGCTTGACTGTGACTTTGTAACTCTTAAATAGTATCCACCCCAAGCCCTGCTTACACCACAAAACCATAGCTCACATAACAATCCAGCCCCCACGCAATATTAAACTTCTGAAGAAACGTTTTGGCTTCAAAGACCAGGGTGGAGATCAGGGAAAAGTGGGTGAGCAGTGCACATATTGTAGATGCAATATACAATCTGGAGGTCTAATATAGTCTTAGTGGTGGAGGTGACTCACATTGAAGGTGAACTCCACCAGACTGCCCACGTCACTGGTGTTGACCATGGCTGACTCGCCCATCACCGTTCCACCGAATTTTGTTTGCACCACCGAGTTCGCTCTGGACAGGGTGAGAGTTCGAAATGATTTGAACGGCGTGCAAGTAAAAACTGATGAGGAAGCTAATGTGAGGTGACATTAAGGCCTTGAGTATCCATGGGATTTCTGTGCTCTTTACTGTACATACAGCGCGTCATGAGTTGTTAGGTAATGAGACTCACATGGAGAAGGAGGGAAGGATAGTGTTTTCAATCAGCAGGGCCACAGGCACAGGCCTCAGGTCACTCTGCACACTAAGACTGAAGAAACAAGCAATATTACAACACTGTAAGCCACTGTTATGTTATAGGGTCAATAACCACTTACAATTACACTGCACTATATTTCCTATTACAACCAGCTAATAATGCCATACTATGGAATCAAAACAAGGACCTGAGTCATAAAAATGATGGAAATACAATCATGCATCCCGGTTCCTGGCTGAGCACTTACGTTGACAGGAGCAGCTGAGACTCGATCTCTTGTGTGTACAGATCAATACCTGACGTCTCAAACTTGAGGAGGAGCAACACCTGATTGTAAAAACAGGGAATAAGAAGGGTCAAATACATCTCAGCAGAGGAAAAAAAACTATGATAGAAAGTCCAAAATAATGACTGAAACTTACCTTTTCATTGCCTTTGAGTGGATTCCCCAGCTCACAAATTACCGTATCATCCAAAGTGCATTGCACATCACGGTCCTGAACACAGAGTCAGTGCATTAAAAATTTAAAAAAATAAAAAATAATAAAATAAAATAAAATAAAATAAAATAAAATAAAAAATAAATAAAAATAAAAATAAAATAAATAAATAAATATATATATATATATATATATATCAGTTGAGCAATTAGGTGAGTTTGGATTCTTTTGCAAGAGACAAAGTTTCAGCAAACAAAAAAAATAACTAACTTAACACAGAGCATGAGCAAATGACTAATAAATAGAAATTTCACAGTCGTCTGCTGCCCTCCAGTGGACGTACCGTTGACCTGACGCCAGAGTATCTCAGAGCATCAGGGATGGTGACGTTGAGCATGGCCTGGTGGGCATCTTCTGCCAGCTTCCCCGGGCCAGGAAAGTTGGTCACCTCTACCATCAGTGTTAATATCTTCATATTACTGTTGAACTGAAGTACCTGGAATTTACCCTGCCTGCACACAGAGAGCAAGAGAAAGAAGGTAAATCAATATTGGCATAATTCTGTATGGAGTAATAACTCAGACAGTGTTGGAACTCATTAGGAGAAAAGGCGGAGCTTATAGTAATCCGATCTACATGCAGATGGTGTCATTATTCTGCAGCCATTTGATTGTGCAATCATCATTTCATAGATAATGGTGGGTTAAAGCAAAAAACACTGAAAAAGGAAGAATTCAAATGATCCCACTATATTTTCATTAAAGGAATAGTTTAGATATATTGGGATTTACAGTTTTTCACTGTATGGCACAGAAGCAGGAAAACAAGTGAGCACATGAGCTATTTTTTCCATCCAAAGCTATTTGTGGCTTTAGTTGCAGCTGTAAAGCTCCTTATCAGTCCCATCCATGTCTTCATAATTCATAATTTCATTTTACCTGGGGTAAGGCTTTTCCTCTTTGTCGACAAACTGGGCAGTCAACTGCAAGTTGCTGCTACATTTGTTGTCTGAGCCACACTCCTTCTGAAAGTTGATCTGCAGGAAAATAATGAGTAATATTATATCATACCGTACACACAAATACATGCACTGTGTGATGTGAACTAAGAATATAACGTGTACACCGATCCGCACCTCAGTTCTTTGAGTGAGTTTACGTTCCTGGCTGAGAATTGGGTAGGAGTCCAGGTTCTGCAGGGAACGTCTGGATTTCGGTTTTTGTTCGTGTAAAGAAATATTGAGAGAAAAGACCACCGGCTCTAGTTTGTCCCTTACTGGCGTCTGTTGAATCATCCAGGACAAAGGTGGTTACAGGTGCATGGCGGTAAAAACAAACATATTCACACATATATAAAAATATACACTGTTGCCCATAAAGTTGGAATAAAATATTTTTTTACTCTTCTCATGAAACGATTGTGACAATGGGATTTATTCTTGATAGATAAAGTGTATATCTTCTCAAAACCCATCATTGCACCTGGTCAAAAGTGATTACTGATGTGTATACATAGGTATAAAAAGAGGAAGGTGTCTGAAAACAAAATTATTCCAACTTTATGTGCAACGGTGTATTACCATTAATATACACACATAGGCACACAGGATTTGGTGCATTTGTTCTGATAACTTACTACTACAAAGAGTTCCAGAGTATGGCACTTGGATTTGGAAGATGGCAAGCTCAGCAGGCCGGTATATGTGTTGGCATTATTGTCCTGAAAATTAACACGAGGGCTTCTTCTCCTCTCCATGTCGGCCTCCACAGTGTACTTAACCGCTTTACAAAGCAGAAACACATGAAGTGTATTATACCTTTATTAATCTATGCAATAATTATTCCTTTACACATTACATGATTTGTCACTGGAAAAATAAAGAGTAATTTCAGAGAAACGGGACTGCTTACTGATATCTTTCTTGAAGTCTTTGTTTCCATTGCTCAGAGTGAAAGACACACACAGAGTCGCCGTAATGCTGCAAAACACAAAGCAACATTAAGCTACTGTCAAACACAAATGAGTAAGTCAGTTTCAGAATTAGATGTTATGAGGTGACGCCTCACCATGGTGTATTTTCAGCACACTGACTGGAGTTTACAATCTTTGGCTCAACAGTGAAGTCCTTAGTTAAGTGGATGACTGGTCGAGCCCTGAGGATGAGTACAGTAAAAATAGGAATCACTGCCAGTTATAGCAATATATGAAAACAATATTCACATTCACATTTACAGTCATAAAACATCAACTTAAACATAAGTTGAAATTCTCTCCTTATGAGTTTTGACTGCTTCACTTTATTTTAGGTTAGATGTCATTTTTGTCTTTTGCCTCTACCTGAGCAGGGCCACGCGGTCGTCCAGAGAGCCGACCAAGATGTCGGGGTAACTGTTCTCATCCATGTCTATCCCTCCGTTGATGGAGTAGCCGAAGGTCTGGAATCCTCCATCCCCCACAGACTTACCCTCAATCACCTACAGAGGGCGGCGATGACACATGAGAGATCAACATGATAAATCTGGGCCCTTTCACATGATCCCTGAGGCACATGTGTGTTTTGGGTTGTTTTTTTTTTTTTTACCTGACTGGGCTTCTGTGAGACTCCCTTTTTACTGCCCATCCATATATAAACCTTTCCTGTGTCATGGAATGGAGCTCCCACCGCAAAGTCTGTAGGGATTGACAATGGAGTGAGGAGTGGAAAGACAACAAAGGCAGGCTACTAAAAAGACGCTACGCTAGGAATGCACGTCGAATAAATAGTCCCTCTAGGTGGCAGCATAACTCTACTTAATGATCGGTTAAAAGACAGCTCATAAATTTACCAAAACACAACATGGTACATCACGTTAACTCACTGAGGTCACTTACTATCAGTGATTTAAAAAAAATCACTTTATAGGGAGTGCTTCCTTTGTGCCACAACTTCCTACATTTGCACAGCAGAGAACACAGATGTAAACAAAATAGTTTACTCTTCATTTTGTAGCTGTTTTTAATCAACGATCCTGCTGTTTTGGTGCAATTATTTGTCTTTTTGAAGTTTTGAAGCAGCATAAAACACACGTTGCGTTCAGTGTCACACCTTGGAATCCGTCTTGGTTGACGTCACCGATGGCAGCCACAGCGAAGCCAAATGCAGAGGCTGACGGACCCTTCAGCACCTCAGTGGCGGTCTTTTGGAAAGATCCATTCTCATTCATGAAGATATACACTGCTCCTCCCTCATCCTTCATGCGGTCAAAGTAAAATGGGGCGCCAACAATCAGATCGTTCCAGCTGTAATTGGCAAAGCAAATATCCAAAAATAAACTTTAGATACACACACACACATTCCAGAAGAAGTACAAAATATGACCAAACATTACTCAGAATTCCCCAGCGTTATATTTCTGTATCTAAAATGCACTTCTCAAGGCTTCACCCATGCATTAAGCGGGACATGTGATTTCACCATGACGTCAGGAAGAACACCTTATCGCAGCCGCTGAAAGGACAGGTGTCGTGCATTCTCCACATAACAGAGCAGATCATAGCCACAGAGCATTCAAGCATGAAGTGGCTCAAAAGCACAAGATACAGTTACAGACAATCCACTGACACATGCTGACACATTTCCTTCTTTTACATTTAGGGGTTATAAGCAGCTTAATGGATGCAATGACATATGCACTTGTTTTAGTTCATTTTATGGAAACTATTTAGATTTTAATTTTAAAAATGACCTACATTTTGGACATAGTGGATAAAAAGTACATTCTGCCTTGAGTTTAATCCTTGTCCTTGTGCCGCAATAGTTTAGGCAAATGCTTTCTGCAGAGCCTTATATTCTATGGTATAAAAAAGGAAACGCTACAGAAAGGATCAGTTTTCAGTGTGGTGTGCAGGGACGCACTTGTCATTGTTGAGGTCGGTGACAGCCAAGCTGTTCCCGAAGTACGAGCCCACTTGCTCCCCGGGGATGATGAGACCAGGTTCGATGTTTTTGTTAGTCTTTGTCCCGAACATCACAGAGCCCTTGGACTCATCCCTGGGAGACCCTGTCACCACTGTGTAATCATCATGGCTCAGCAGCTTTTTCGCCTCAAGGACTGAATAACCTGCAGGAGAAAGTTGCACTGTCATCAGACCAAAGCAAAAGCAATACAAGCCTTTCTGAAAATGGGATTGCACATAATTCTAAATATAAAATGATATTTTAAAAAAAGACTCATCGTGTAGTTTGTACTGATAGCTACATCTCCATCAGACTATGGGAGGGTTAGAGGCCTTAAAAGTATCCTATATGAATTATTTTTTCCCTTTGACTTTACAGTTCATATGATGCAAAACATGCTGTTTATTTACCCATATAACTGTATCGTCTGTTCAGTTGTCCAAAGTCTTTGCCTACAGAGTCCCAGGCATTCGCTGGATCTGGATCTCGCCATGTTACATGAACATTTCCTTCATAACAAAGCAGACAGTGAATAATCCCAGTGTTAGACAAACACTAGAATTTAGCAGACTTGCACAGGGTTTAATCCCCGTCTGTGAAACCAGCCCATTATTTGAACGTTAAGTAACAAAACATTCTTTTTGGCGTTAACTCCCTCAGTGCCTACCTTGCCACAGGAAGCTGCCTGTAGTGCCGATGTAGACGTCAGTGTCTGTCATGCCACCTGAAATGCCCATGCTGCACATGCCTTCCAGCTCCATGTCGAAATTGGGGTTGCAGACCTCATAACTATACGTCTGCCAGTCATCGTTGGGGTCAAAGTTCAGGTCGTTACTCCTGACGTAGCACTTTCCTATCATCCGCCGCTGCTCCTCTGTGCCGCCTTGGATGATTTTCACATAGCGATGCCCACATGCCTGGACATCACAGGAGAGTATGTGTTCTAAGATGTTGTGGACTGTAGAATTAACTTACAATGTGTGTAATCAGGCAAACTCTTCTGATAACATACTCATCCAGGGATTAAATCACAGCTGGCGTAATTACAAAAAAATAACCTCTTACTTTCTGTTGTATTGTGTAAATTTAAGGGAAGCACTGACAAAGAGGGAACAAAATCCTTGAAGCTAACTGCCCATGAAATTAGAGCAAAACAGCAAGTAAATTCCTGATAATTAAATTACAGTAATACTGCCCTTGCATAAGGTACTTCAAGACATTTTTTTATGAATATGAGTAATGTCTGCTGTGAGCGGAAATGGGATACAGCTGTCCTGTTGCTGTTTTTGTAAGGCAGTTATGGCTTTTTCATGTTAGCACAATGCTCCCATTTGATACAAATAATACACCATCTACTGTATCTATAAAAAATGAAAAGATCGCCTAAAGAACTGGCTTAACATAAGTGATCCAATATATGAGAATTTAACATTAACTTAGAGTTAATGGTGTAATGGTTAATTTGCTAGCAGTGTATAACCATGTTTTTGTTACCCCATTTACTCTATGAATCACGTTAAAAGGGAAGAAATCCCCCTAGAAAAATAGCTACAAGTTGCAACAAGCACCCTGAGTCATCTGTGACACTAAATGTTGAAATAAGAAGGGGTTTATATCAGCTTGTAGCACCGAGGGGCTGCAATAAATGTTACCCTCTACATAATATGCCACCTGTGACACTCACCAGCACGCGTCCTGCTGGCTGATCTCTCTGACTGGCCACCGTCACACCCAGCCACATGCCCTCCACCATCTCCAATGGGTGTGCTGTGGATGGAACATAAGTATTGAATCAGCAGCCGGCATTACATTAAGGATTTTGCAAGGTTGCCATCATAGCAAGTGAAATGTTGGTTCTTTTTCCTTTTATTTCTTTTTCAAATCATTTCAGTTTCCTCTCGTATTCAGTATCATGTTAGTTAAACCAGTATGCAGCCGGCCATGTCTGCTCGACCATTATAAATTATTATATAAACATTCAACATGATCATGGTGATAACAGCCACAGAAAAAGCAACCCAAACAGTGAATTCATTCATGCCCTGACATATGTTAACCACAAAAATGCAGCGACAGTCATGCCAACCTCAACATCAAAAGTGAAGAGGAATCCTTTTATTATGGTTCTTAGTTTTAGCCTCCGTGGGGTCTGTTAACCCCCAGGTAGGACGGCAGTACGTCTATCAGTTAATAACCTTCAATTAAGAAAGGATGCACCCTTAGAGTTTCATGTCCTGGAGCACACTGTGTAGGGGCAGCAAATGATGCTGTAAATGCTATAGAACATGCCGGGGGAATAGACCCTGATATGTCTCTGACACCAGCAAAAAGAGGACAGGGAATCTCAGGCTCATCAGGAATATCGGGAAAATTCTCTACCTAGAGATGCTGAAAGGAAACTCTGTCGATTTTACACATAAAGGTCAGTTTACTCAACATAGCAAGTACAACTCAAAATCAACTGCGGCTGATGATGTCATCACAGCTATCTTGGTTTGGCCTTGGGGACCGACTTTTTTTGTTTTTTGTTTTTTTAACCAAACAGACCTTCAGGTAGGATTTCTCTGCTTCTCCTACTTCACTTTTGACAATTATTCTTTAAATCTGATTTATGGAAACAAAATACTAAATCAATGATGACTTCATTGATCTCCTGAGTTTCTTCTAATGCCACAATGAGGTTTACATTTTTTGTTTAAACTGACATGTGACCCCTATATGCATTATGTCTGGTGTCCACAGGTGTGTGACCAGCCCAATAAACACAAGTTTCTTCTAAAACTAATAATTCTAACTTGCTAACACGCCAAACATTACATATACTAAGCAGCAGCATGTTAGCATTGTCATTGTGAGCACGTTCACTTGTTGATGTTAGCATGTTTGCAGCCACACAGAGCAGCCAGCCAGGCTGTCGAGTCTTGGTCTTATTTTCCCATCATTCATCTCTCACCCTCCATGACCTCGGAGTCTGCTGAGGACCGCGGTTCGCTAAATTCACTGTTTGCTCCAGCCTCAAATAACTGAGTGGACCTGCACAGTCTGTGTTCCCCTGTTTAATACCAAAGTGCCTCATCACGTCTGAGAGCTCTGCTTACTTGAGCTGACCAAGTCCATTCTGGAGCAGTCAGTGGTGTCTGTCGTAATGGGACAGGAGTAGATGGCACCTGTTTCGTTGACATTTGGTAGAGATGGGGATTTTTCTTTGGGTGCTCCTGCAAGAAGCCTGGATTTACACAGACAGACAGACAGAAAGACAGATAAAGATTATTTGATTATATCAGAGCTTTGTTATGGTATTAGAAAGGACAACACAGAGACAGTAGCAGCAGAACAAAAAAAAAGATTTCAAAGATAGTAATTCTAGTCAAAACACAGACAGGTTTATACTGTAGTGCATTTGAGTACGAGCACAAAGTCTATGAATTATTCAGTGTGACACCTTAAGCAAAGTATGTATTTGGCTACACACACGCACAAAGAGGGAGACGGTTCACGTGACCTGTGAAATAAAAAGAGTGGAGCAGTCTGAGCATGACCCCGTGACAAGTCTGGACACCACACACACACAAAGACACACAAACGAGCTTCTCGGTGATGGACCTGATCTTTTTGTCCACTCACCCAGACACTCCCTACATCACCACCTTTTAACACACCACAGAACTTTGAAGTGGAGGGATTACTCCCTCTACGAGGCTCAGAGCTAGGACACACTATTTACTGTCAGCACAAGATTTATTAGCTCCACTTTGTAGGCGGAAGGTGCCGACAAGTCTTGTTTACGGTGTGGGTGACACAGGGCCATCTGTACTATGTGGTGAGACAAAAGCATATAGCTGTGTGGTCAAAGTGCACAAGGTGCACTCCTGACTCAGTGTGATTTACGCTTCTTTTCATTCAAACTCTGTGAAAGTGCTCACGCTGCTTGCTTGGTTGGACTCTGACACGTTACCGGCAGTGGTGAATGTTGGAAAGTGGAAAATGGTGAGTCAAGCAGTTAGTCAAGCTTGTGGGCATATTAACTGCAAGGGCTGCTACTTCCCTCACACGCACTGATAAGTAAGAATAAATAGAGATAATGGGTGTAGACTTAAAAACACACCTTTACAGTAAGGTCATTGTGCCCTCAAATCAAAATGTCTTTCATGAGTCAACCCTTTATTCCTCCAACTAGAGCATGGATCACTGAGTTCTTCTGAAAGCATGATAGAAAAAAGTGAGACACACTAAGCTACCTGATGTAGGAGCAATATTATGAGAAATACATCATAGGTTTTCCGAAATATTGTTGCCTGCTCACACATTAGTCACAGGTTATACACAACACAGTGAAATCATGTACCAGGCTCTACCACTTCACCGCAGCCTTCTGTATTTATACACACCCCCACATAGACAAAATGCCCCCATATATATACTTGCAATCTAATCCAGAGAACATCCAGAGGGCCCAGACAAAAATATGCTCTCTTTGATGTGTCACCTGAACATGAACAGACTCAGACAGTTTGTCTTTGCGTGGAAATCAGTCATGTGTGTTTGTTTCCGCTGCTCGTATTAGATTGAATTACCCCGTTACTGATGTGAACCCTAACTGTGTGGAAAATTACCAAATTTCTAATCTTAGTTCAGGACATATTTAGTTAGACCTATCTAGTCTTAATACAACTAAACTACTAAAATTTAATTTGGACCAGAACCATATGGAAGTGACCCCCCCTGCCACTGAGTTCATTATAATAATGTAACAGCCATAAGCTTTACACAAAAAATTTCCACTGATGCATCAAGAGCAGACACCCTCCAGCCCTGTCTGCATCATCTGAAACAGAAAGGTGCAATTACCAATTTATTCTGCTCACATATGGGCCTTATCTGCAACAAATCAATTATCTTGCCACAGTGATGACAACCAGGAAGAGCCAAGATGGCCTCTGAGGGCCAGCAGTTTCTAGTGGACTGGGAGGAAGAGGCCCTTGGTCCAGGTAATCATTCAGTAATGTAGACAGCCTCTGAGATTCCACAGAGGTTTGTAGTAGTAAGTGGGGCTGACAGACATGTAGAGAAATGGGTCCCACAGTGACTGTGGAGGCCCATTCTGTAATTCAAAGCACACAACAGAAAGTGACACGAGCAAGTACGTGTGTATTTCTGCAAACAAGACTTCCGTAGCCATTGATTTAAAAGTCATGGCCACCCAAAATGTTTATCAGCTGCAAACGGCGCCGAGTCTCAAAGCACTCACTTACAAGGTTAGCCATTGTTATGAGAAAACCACGCCACAGGTTCAGAGTATTAAGAAAGACCAGAAAAGAAATGGGTCAGCCCAGAGAATAAAACAATTAGAGGTCCGTTAGTGTCGACTTTGCTCACACAGAAAAAAAAAATTATGGGGTACAAATTCCAGTGCTTATCACACAGGCCTTAAGAAGGCTGGAAGAGTGCTTGTTGAAGCAAACAGGATGAAAAAACACCTCATTAACATATTCGCTGTCATTTCACTGTGATCTCAGAACCACATGGGTCACCTGTGCTTGTTGTGGAAATTCAAAAGTGCTGATTGCTGCCGTCAGGTTTGACATACAGAGAAGACTGGGACATCTGTGTGTGGCTTTTTTTTACCTGATTAAAACAAGTGAAATCATGTTTTCTTTAATATTTAAGTTAAAGAAAAGAAAAGGAAATAGTGACCTACATGATAAGATTGATTCCTCTTTAATGCTTGTTTAATATGACACTACGGCCACCAACAAGTTCGCTTAGCTTAGCATAAAGACTGGAAGTGATAGGGAAACAGCTGGCCTGAGTCGACGCAAAAGCAACATACATCCTTCAACTGGCACCAAGTTCATTAACTAACGTGTTACACATTGTTTAAAAGGACCAAAGCGAGTGTGTAAAACCAAAGCTGTCTGCTGGTTTTCTGGGAATCTCATGGATACAACAAGACTGAGCCCAGCCGAGATGTAGTCTGGAACATAATCTACCATCAAAACACAAATTGTTGTTTTAACATTTCAGACTGTGCACAGATTGCAAATAGATGTTTAAGTCTTTTTACAGTATTTGTGCTACAGCTTCATCGACAAACGGATGAATTCCAGTTTGTAACATTCTGTGAAGGGATTTCTTGAATGAGAGCGGCAGGATGTAGATCCTGTGCTGTGACACATTGCTGAGTGAAACAGGAAAAGCAGGTGGGTCATGACGGGGAAAATTGATTTGACCATTGAAAAGTGGCTGGATCACACCAAACATGGAGGGTTACAGTGATTCAGAGTTGAGAGAGACAGACAAAGCCCATTGTATGCTTCATGTGGTTGCTGAGGCGTGTCCAGTGTAAAATGCAATCACTAACTATCATATTTTTGGGATAGCTAGCTTTTGCTAGCACACTAAGGAAAAATAGCTGTTGTGAGCTTGCACATAAAGGAAGCTCTAATGTACTGCTAAAAACTTAAGATTGACTGATGTGTGGATGTCATGATGTTATTGGTTAAATATCGTTTCGTTTGTGCTGATGTAGCATTCCTCACATTGTGTTAAAAGAAATTCACAGGTGCACAGCTGGACAAAGGATGTGATCTCTAAGGGTTAAAAAGACTTGAAGTTTTCTCATCTCATACATAAAAATCACCAGAACTTGTGTTACAAAGCACTGACTCAGCTATGACAACACACCTCATATTCTGTCCTGATCCCACTGCAACAATGTGTGCTCTCCTCCTGACTCTCTCCCTGCTCATCACCTCCTCATAAACAGCCTGTCAAAGGCCCAGGAAAGGGAAGAGAAGAGAGGAGAGGCAGGGCACCCGGCAGCTGCATTCCTACTCTGAGGACATGTTGAAATTTGCCCCCTCTGCCTAACAAGTGATCTGAACGGCTGACTAAACCAAACATTTGCTGTGGAAATACACACCCAGACAAGGTGAGCATGGCTGCATTCTTGCCATCTGGGAGTAAGAAGCCCTCAGAAGAGCAGAGCTGGATGAACTACAACATACACAGTAGTTCATCTAATATCAGCGCTGTTTAGTTAAACAAACAGGGGTCAATTTATCCAGTCATCACGATCTCTACTGCCCACCAGAGCTTGTGACCCTTGAAAGAAAGCAGGAGGAGGAGGACGGGGAGGAGGTGATAAAAAAGTGAGGGAGTGATGGGAGGGAGGAGAGGAGTGGCTCAGAAAAGGGCTGATTGCTTATTTTCTCACACAAGAGAGAAAAAAGAAAACACTATGAGGTCTTGTCAGTTTGGTAAACAGAAAGTCTATAAGACGCTCAACACAACACAAGTAGTTCTCTGCTTCACCAGAATTAAGCCACGGTCTCCCAGGCTCTCAACCCCACTGCTCCTGACTCAGAAACCCAACTTAATTAAACGTGTCTAAACTCCTTTTGGATGATGTTTCCACTCCATCTCAGGGTTTTGCAAGACTAACAAGTAGAGACAATGAGCAGGGCCAGTCAGTCATGTTTACATGGAGGAGCAAAATGTCATCGTTTTAGAGTACATTCATCTTCATCTGGGGCCCTGTCTGAACCTGACTATGATGAGACACATGATATACGTCGATAACTGGCACACAGCTCTTCACCCTGCAGACCCTGGCCTTAAATGACAAGAGGGATAAATATTTAAACATGCGTGAGAGTGAGAGAAAGTGGGTGACAAAGAGAAGAAGAGCGAACTGTCTGTTTCTAGCTCTCCATGGACAGCACGTGTTACTTTATGCTCATGCATTACAGCTGCAGCGAGTGTGTTTGTATGTCAGCCTTACACAAGTGATGGATCATCTCTACAGGTAAGGCTAATGGTGACCTGTTTGTCACAGGGGTGTGGTTGTAACCCTCAGGGCAAAGAATAAAAGAGCCTTCACATTAAAGGACCTCTGGGCCTGTTTTTCACCATCAGCTGCGCAATTCTTTTAAGAACCACTATTACACATAAATACAACACAATCTGAGTCTTGTGCTACTGTATGGCCTATAAATTATGATCATTTATTGGGGCATACCCACAGGGTGTGGAGTCCTAAAACAGCTTCAAATACAGGTTAGTAAACTAGCCATGATTCTGCTCTGCTACATCATGTAGAGCAGCCATGTGTCTTCCTCTTCTGCAATTAAAAATGAGATGCGTCAGGTTACTGCTGTCAGAACCATTGGAAACAAGCAGACACATGCAGACGTTGCCCCTGGTAACGAGGTCTTCTTTGGATGTGGATAGAAAGGGGGGATGTTGATAGAAAGGGGGAAGGATTGGTGGAATGGTGGATGTGAGTAGGGAAGGGAGACATTTAAGAGAGCAATGAAACACCCCAGCAATTAGTGTACAGAGGAACAAAAGCTGGTTAGTTATGTGGGAACCAGCTTGTGTTGCATGTGCAGCATTTAGTTCAGGTAAGCAGGTGAACTGGGGTGATTATGAAGGTGCTTAAGTGATGGAAACATCACACGTGGTTGACTGGGTCCAAAACAGCAGGAAACAGCCACTAATGAACTGCACTGACACTCCCCGTTCTACACCGTAGCACGTAGCAGGTCACCAAACTGCCAAACAAGTAGAGGCAAAGAACACAAAAATCTATTAATCCTCAGCTCTAATCCTAAATCCATTTAAAAGATACACAAGCACACACACATACACCTTCACTGCGTCCTCAGTATTTTTCATTTTGCACTACAGGCAACTCACATTGATTCCAGGGAAACATTACCACTTAGACCCACTAAGCAAATAAATGGAGATGATATTGAATGGACTCGACTCAATTTGCAGATTGAATTAAGCCTGAGGACAACAGCAGACCGGGGCTGAGATCTTTTTATGCTCCTTTAATGATGTAACAGCCGAAAGACGAGAGGATGGTTGATTTGATAGATGGCGGCGTGTTACAGTGTGGTCAGGTTACTATATGGGGACATGACATGATCTGTGTGTGTTACTTTCCTGCACCCAGTGTTGTTGCACTTGTATTTGACCAGCAATCTGATAAATCAGCTCTTTGTACTTTCAGGAAACTCGCTCACAAAGCAGTAGGTGGGTGTGAGCACGAACATTGCAATCAGACTATTCACAGCAAGCACGCCTTGCTGTTAACACACTAACTATGTGTCTGCGCGTAGAGAACATGGCTAACAGATGAATCTGCTCCGGACAAACAGTGATACATCAACCTGCTGCAAGTAGAAAGTGTTGGTCACAGAGACCTGCCCACACAGCACCTGTGTAGCTCAAGGCTTTTTCCTTTTTGTCTGCCTTTTAATGCCCAGACCTGAGACATATGGCGCTTATTTTCACTATGATGTTAACTGTTCATGTGTGCAAAAAGAAAGAGAATTGTTAAATCATCTTAAAAAATAGTTGTCTTGATTAATTCAGTTTATCAAGTCAAACTTCAATTAACTGTTAATCGAGCTTGTTGACTTTATGGGTTTGCTACTAATTATTGATCATTTCAGTTGGGTTTTTTTTTAAGTTGGTAAAAAATTTTCAGAAAACTTTATATTTAATTCTTCTAATGAACGTTCACTAAGAATGTTGTAGCTCGACGACTGAAATGTGAAGTAAGTTTATATGATGCATAAAAGTCAAATAAAAAGTAGACTAACAATACCATGACTCTGGGCCCTACTGGGCCGTAACAACATCATTCAACCATAAAAACACAACTTCTACAACTATCAGCGCACAAAATGATCAATATTCTAAATCTACAGTCCTACAGGAGGGAACATACAGTAGATGTAACTCGTGTATTAAGACAAATCCTTCAGTTTAACTGTTGAAGGGTGTAAATCATTAACAAAGCAAACAACCATAGAGTGAAAGGAACTTACTGCGGACACACCTAGTGTGGTTAAACTGTAATTTCACACACTGGTAGAGTAAAGTGAGAATACTGTGCGGTTTCAACTCTTGTTTTGATTCTTAAAGCATAAAAGTGTTTCGTTTTTTAGTCCATGTTGCCCCGAAGTCACTGACTGTCACTGATTTCAGAGCTTAAGGAGAAGAGTGCGTGAACTGTTCACCTCACCTCTGTCAAGTCCTCAGCCTCGTGTGATCAATGGTAATTTAGTCACAAGCGGAACACACTGGACGGAAATGAAATGCATCATTCATTATACATGCATACATTGCTGCTGATCAAAAGAGGAAATTGTATAGAACAACTGAGTAGCATAAAATAAAATAACATACACACAGACACACACACCATGTTAATGAGGTATCTCAGCTGGACAAACATCCTGTTTGAAGACCACCATCTGCCATTGGTGAAACAGTAACAAGAGAGCAAACTCATTTGAAGCCAGTGTGACAAATTAAACATGGCAGGTCATCCCCTGATCATAAACTGACTCTCTTTTCATTAGCAACGACTAAAACCTTGTCTGACAAGGACATTGTTATTTTAGTTTGTGTCTGCAGGTTACTCTGCTAACTATGCCCACCCAGTCAGTGTCTGCTGTCTCTTGATGAATGACTCAACAAACCCCATCACCGCCACTTCTACAGCTGCAACCACACAACACCTCTAGACATGATTAACACACACAAACGTGCTATCAACCAAACTGACAAGAGAAATACACACAAATGCATGCAAACAAGCAGAAATACAGATGCACACAGCTGGATAGAGCATGGGCAGATGTTTCTCAGTGACCCCACACCACACAAAAACACATCAATCCTGCACACTCACACCATGCAGCCACTCACAGGAGACTCGCAGTATCAATAACAGCATTTCCATTAACATTCTGACCCCAGCTGTATTTAAAGAAGGTAGATGGGAGTAACTTAGAGGGGATTACAGGTGGACTACCTCACTGCTATAATGGAGCAGACAGCAACACTGTTCGCATGCCTGCGTCCTGCCAAGATTTCACTCAGATATTATTACTCATCTAGTATGAAAGCAGCACAGGTGTGTGCATAAAACATCTGCTTTTACCTTGCAAGGCCTGGAAAAGTTCCAATACAGAGCAGCACAGCAGAGATTTGTTTTCACTATTACATATACATCTATTATATTATATTTATGATTTTAATTTATCTATTAAGCTATATGATAGGAGGCATATTTAACTTTTTTTATGCATATTTTGTATTGTTGAAAACAGACTACATGTTAACACATTCACTAACTTCCACATACTGAGTGTAAACCAATACATCAGGATCATTTCCCCTTCAAAGATGAAAAATGGCGCAAAGAGAGAAAGGTATTGAAGCATATAGTTTTTCTAGCTCCAGGTAGTTTTTCTAGCTCCTCGTTAGGCCGGAGGCCAGCTACTCCAGCTTCTTTTCCACGCTGTTTGGTGGGTATTTGTACAACCAGAGGAGAAAAGAGGGATCTCTTACACTCTTGTTAAGATAGCAACAGACCTCACTGCAGGTATTTCCAATGAAAGCCCCACCATAGAGAATCTCTTCTGTGGAGATTAGCAGGAGACATGAGGTCCTGCTGGGATCCATTTCAACATGTTATTAGAAGCCCGTCATTCATTCTGTTGTTACACAAAATGCTACTCATGCCATTACCAACTGATTGGATACAGGCAATAAATACCATAAAGGTTAAGGCCAGTCACTATGGACAAACTTGCACTTAACTTTACTGAGGGCTTGTACAGTTGCACCAGCTTGCACTCACAAAACACTATGAATCTGCTCTCTTTGTTGTGAATTTCATGCTTTCATTTATATCAGCATTATTATAACTGTGACAATGTACATGGTGAAAAACTGGACTGTTTTTAACAAACTTGGTTTGTGAGCTTAATGTGTGTAACAGTGGCAGTGACTGTGGCAGTCAAATGAAATCTGCAATGCTTCCTACTCACAGGGACACATGAGGAGCAACTTCCTGTCGGCTCTCAGGTAATTCATGTATGAGGATCCAACAGACAACACAGGATGGTTATCTGAAAGTATGTTACTATGACACCAATGCTCTCACAGGCTTCCTTCAAAGGCCACAAGCATTTCTGTGAGGGGGAATGTTGGATCGCAGCCAAGTCAGACATGCCCACCTGCATCATTTACATTAGCTACAGCACGTCCGATTACACATTAGCTCATTCAGTTGAAGTTATATGACACCAAATATTGAACGTCTGAGTTCACTGAAACCACTAAGCAACGGTATGTCTGTACACTTGAGGCCATCACATACATTAATAATGCATTGTGCCAAAAAACGACCAGTCTATGTATGTTTTCACATTTTTTCTGCTGTTCAAACAGATTTAATCCAGCTAAACTGACCTGAATTCAAACTGAGGACTGGCACAACAAAGGAGCAATATTTTTACAGTGTAGTCAATCTTTAAAGTAGATGAGTATTTCTGTACCACACACCATCCTCCTGCTGTGTGACATCAACACTGCATGAGAACGTTTTGATATAGGAATTTGATGTTTAATTCCCCCAAAATGTAGGAGGTTTGAGAAAAAGCAGAGTATGATCCCATGCATGTTCAAACTGAACATGAGACTGTTTGTGTCTATAAACCTCACAGCAGGTCGACCCATTTAATCTCAACCTCACAGCAAAAAGGGGAAGGCCCCGTCAAATGAAATGGCTGACTTTCATGGCCTCGGGCCACTGCAGTCAGACAGAGATGAGCTGCAAAAGCAAAAAGCACTTCAACTCTGATTAAATATTCATCAGTCTGAGAAATTAAAGTCTTTTCCTCAAGTCAGAGAGGTCCCCACCTATAAAAAGGTTGAGCAGAACTGATTTTACATTATGGAGGGTTTGTGTGTGTTCTCCAACACTGCCCAGGAACATCGTTCTAACTCCTGTCTTGTCTCAACCTGAAACCTGGCAGGTTGTGACTGTGCAGAGAAGGGTAATACATTCCAAGCATACCACGGGGTCAGGGGACTTGAAGAGCCAATAGGTGGCCAGCTGACTGCCCAGTACCTCCTCCCTGCTACAACTGAGAACAAAAAAAGCCCTCTCAGGAAAAAATCTCTAAATGGGTAATTCAAAAGGAAATGGGTGGAGGGGGGTGTGGGTGTAGAGGTGAATACCCTGTACAAATTGGCCTCAGGTAGCTTTAAGATTATTCAGGTGCAGCCCTTCCCCAAGAACCAATGTTGGTCTACTAATTGGTCATGTACCCCTCTAAATTTAAAATACATTTTTAAATTGCTTCAGCTGAGCCAAGAGACACTGCTTGTTTCAGACTAATTGGATAATAGCCTACATCTTAAGAGGTACAGGGAAAACTTTATTGCACTGCCTTTATTGCAGAGCTGGGAGTGGAAACCCTCTGTCTTGACTTTTATCCCAGACCCTGTTGGACTCATACATGCACAAAGAATGGCCACTTTAAACCTTACACATGTCATGACTGGTTTATGTGCCTTGTTCCTGCATTTTTCAAATATCCACACTCGGGAAAATAATGAGGAAACATGTCACATACATCCCTGTGGTGCGGTGAGACGGATCTGGGAGCCACAAAAGAGCCCAGACAACACAGAGGAAACAGACAGGACTGTAAAACCAGCCCTAGTCAAACATGGGACACACCATTAGCACATTGTGATGTGTCTTTACAAAATCACAGAGTATATACACAACAGGGTCTGAGTGCTAGAGGATGGTCTTTATTCAACAGTGGTGGCTCCACAGATTATAAATGGGCTGTTAGAGAGGACACCATGATAAAACAGGAGATATTATTATAAAACACCATGCAGTATACATGAATAAAATATAGATTCTTTTTCTTGGGAAATCCAGACTGAAAATGAGACTTTGTTTTGTTTTTTTGGTCTTAGCTGATTGGCTAATGTCAAGCTAGCACAGAGGACAAGAGGAACATGTTGTGTGCTCTTTAATACGAACTCAGTTTATTTTTATTTAGTGAAATATGCTTCTTTACTTTCTTGCCAAGAGTTATATGAAAAGATTGAAAGCTACCACTCATGTCTGAGATGTGTGAGCTAGCACAAAAACTGAAAACAGGGAGACAGCTACCTGGGACCTTTGTAGAGCCACTGCTAGAACACAGCAAACCTATAAAATATATGATGCAGTCTAGAAGTGAGCACTGATTTGCTTAAACCTCTTAGCGAGTGGCAGACTGATAAGTCCTTTTACAGCCTCCCTGTCACTACAGGCCTGCAGTCTCATTACCACAACCCGTCTTTGGTTGCAGTCTGTGGACAGTGACTCTTTCCCTCTGGGGAGGGGGCCAAGATGGCACATTGATCAAGTGTCAGCTGGACACTGCTATACATTCTCTAAACTGGGGAAACCTCTGCAGGACACATCAATCCACCACTTCGCATGGACATTAAGTTTCTCATCTTCATTCATTTCGCTGGTGACAGGAAGTGGTCTGCAAATTTTCTTCCTGAATTAACATTCAAAGCAGAACAAACACACAGATAACAGCAAGTTAGGAACATGCTGTGTGATCATGATGCGGAAGGATGGGGGGGGGGGGCACTGTAATTGTCAATGGGAAATCCTGCACTAAACAATGATAAAGTTTGAGGATCTTTCATTAATGAAACTATACAGGGAGACAGGAAAGATGTGTCCCATCCCTAAACATCAACTAAAACAAAAAATGTGCATTTACTTTTATGTAAATCCACCCAAACACTGGTAACTCTACATGAGCTTTTGTGTCTTGGGAAGTAACAACCTACAAGTGTTGCGGGCCAATAAGCTCCTTTACAGCGAAAACCAAACCCACTTGTGTCTTAGTCGAATATAATAGCCCCGGGCTAGGTGAAAAGAAAGCAGAGCAGGCTGTGTCATATCTTTCTGTAGATTCAAACGCTGAAGTCAGAAATACACTGAAGTGACAAATTATGTGACATGTAGTGAAATTAAAACCAATTTTCCACATGCTGAGATAACCTGAAAGATGTTTCTGCTTGTTTATTAAACTACACCTGGTCCAGCTGTTTCACCTACAGTACAAATTCCTCTCAGAGATATATAATTATGATATTTCTATTAACTCAATTATGCATTTTAAACTTTAAGATTGATTCAAAATGGGCTGTGGCAGTGATATGGCACCTTCAAAAACTAGAAGGTTTCGTACACCTTGACCCACAGGTAAACCAAGAAAAAGCAGAGACTGGCATGGAGAATTGGTGTAAGGGAAAATATGTAATAGTCAGTAGTTTTGCATGTTGGCTCAGTTGATATAACTGCTTTCCAACGCAAGATACACTGATCTTTGTAGTAAAGAACTCGTGCACGTACGCACAAGACCTACAATTAATCCCGTTTTACTTACACAGATATAAAAATAGTTCAGAGGACCTGCTTTATATATTTGTGATCTACAAGGACATACCCGAATGAAACAGTAGAGATCTAAACCGCACCGGTGTCTTTTTACAGGTAGTTACCCCGAAATGAACTAATTTACGTGGCGGGAAGTATGTGCGGCAGGGGAAAACAAAAGAAGTGTGTAATAAAGTAAGCGCAGTTTGCAACAGCAGGTGCTGGATGTAATAAACTGCAGACTCGAAAACCTCATCCCTGGTTTTTACGCAGTAGGCAGGCGCAATAAACTGCCCCAGTTCTGATAAAATGGTTGTTTTTCGCAAAGCCTCCTGGTCTAAAGCAGGTGCGTAGCCTATTTGAATGCGGGCATTATTTTAACCTCTAAGTGACAAAAAGTGGAGCATTGTGTTTCTCTCAGACACCCACAGTGTGACTACTTACAGGTACTGATTGGAGCCCACCGTCTGTTGATGCAGAGCGACTGAGAATCCAAAGAAGCTGCCTTTGGTTTTCCCCTCTTTGATCACAGGGAAGCGTTCATCTATATTAAATCCGCTGCAGGTTTGCGTCCCGTGGTACACAGCCAAAACTGCGCACAACAACAGTCCCGGAGACATATTTGGGCTGTTCATCCGTCGCAAGTGCAGTGGGTTTCCCGCAGATCCACGATCAGCGTGGGTCTGTCTCCCGCAATGAGCTCCAACAGGTAGGCAGCGCTTCACAGAGACCTCCCCATTGAGAGCTGCCTGTTCCCCCTCGCACTCAGCCTTGCTGCTTAGGTGTCAGTGTCTGCCTCTCTCTCTGGCCCTCTCTGCCGCCCTCCCCTGCTCTCCCTTCCTTCCTCTCCACCCTCCACTCCCACACCAATCAACAAGTGCACTGCGTTCAAACAACGCTGAGTGTGGTTAGCTGTGTGAAACCGCGTCTCTCGCTTCTTACCCCACTTCTATTCCCCCTTCCTCTTTTTCTCACGTTAACATCATTATTGCTTTTGCGCCTGTTCTACGTTCGACAACTAAAAGCAGCAATTGCACTGTTCCGGAGAACGTAACAGCATTGTTAAACAATATCTGTGGTTTCTGAGACTATATCTGAGCATTATGTAGGCAACGTGTGACTTGTTGTGTAGTAGTAGTTTAATACATTTTCATTCATGCCTTTGTAAATTTTTCATATAGTATGTTTAGAGCAGTACCACTTCTGGTTTAAATCAGTCAACAAGTAGATTAACCAACAATCAAACAAATTAGGTTACTGATGAATTCCTTTCAGCATTTTCATAAAAACCACACATTACACATTTGCACTTGTCACCAGGATGAAAGGGCATGCGAAGCAGCTGGTTAAATATATGAGTTACATGCGTTGTAAATGCATTAGCTCGGCGCAGGACATTTTGTGTAGGAGTGAGCCTACACTATGAGACTCCTGTCAAAACTCCTCCGGGCCAACTAATAGACCTATGGCCCGCCCTCACATGAGCACTCTTGTGACAGCCATTCTCTGCTTTGCTCCGCTGCCTATCGCTCAAACTTCAGGCATCCAACAAGAAGTTCATTAAACCCTTAATCCCCTCAGAGAGTTCATGGAACAGGCCAGAGTTTTTTAAAGTATCCTTTTCTTTTCCCTCCACTTTTCTCTCCCTAGCCCCCACCACCTCTCTTTTTTTTTACTTCTCTGGTGTCGAGAGACCAACTACAGCTCCATCTCCTCCCTGTTTGTTGTATCTCTGCAGAAATGTGAGAACTGTCATCATGTCTTTTTTTATTGGCTGACTCCTGGCTAAAATCTGGCATTGCTGACCTCCTCTAATTGATGAGCTGAGCTCCCACTCTGCATCTCCTCACGCTCCAGGAGTTTCTCTCACCCAGAGGTAATCTCTTCCTCATCCCCAGTGAAATAATGCCCTGTGGGGGGGACGTAGTTCACTGTGCACATTCCACTGCCAATGGTTTGCATGCGCTTTAAGAAACACTGCTTGGATTTAGAGATATTAATGGTCTTTACTACAGTATGTTCAGGTGTTCAAAGGGCGTTATTTGTGCACATGCTCTGTGTCAAACAGTGAAACCATATAAAATATCTTCCAACATGTTTTGCTTCCACGAAACAAGAAGTACAAAGGCTATGTAACAACATGTTAGAAACAGACTGCAAGCAACAGGTTAAGGTGCATTCCTCTGACAGAAATGCAATACAAATTTGCCTCATAATCATCTAATGGAGGTCATATGTCTGTCTGTCACTCAAACCCCCCACCCCCCAAAAAACAAAAACAAAACATGCCTGTATATTTGCAATATAACTGGTTTCCAGAGTTAATCCAGGTTTAACCTTTGTCTTTGTGCATTTTCAAAAGCTCTAGCCAGTGAATGCTTTTCAGCCCAAAGGTGAGCTCACAACATGCCAGTGTATACAGTATCAACATCCTGTTGTTGCCTTATCAAGATGTGCATGTGCCACAGCACTGACGTTAAACAGAACTTGCAATCATGCGAATAAAGCAGCATGAGTACACTTGACTCAACGCAAGACAAATGAGAGAAACATGAGCAGGGAGGAATTTAAAACAAACAAACTACAACAGACAAACAGTGCGACCTCCCCCTTTCTCTATGTGATTGATTCCCATGCATTTTGACTGCAGAGCTGATCTGATACTTAACCCCTCTGGGTCTTACACCCAAACCTTTGACATGTGAAAAGTGTCACTCTGGGGAAAGTGACAGCTGATACTGACAACCTGCCTTCTTTTTTATTAGCAGAAAAGGAGAATTAGCAGAATAGGCTCTCTTTTAAGGTGTGCAATTGCACCTGTGGACTGTTGCTCACTGTTATGGCCGTCCCTATATTCAAACTGCAGTCGTGGTAATGCAGTAATAAAAATCTGACAACTTTTGGCACAAGAGTGGTGAGTTCACTTCCAGTCCCTGCACGTTACAGGAGGAAAAAAACAGAGTTCCGGCCTTTAAATGAGTATTCCCCAGACCCAGCTGTAAACCAACACCGGCCTCTGTGAACCACGGGGACAAAGGCCCGAATGCAGTGGCTGCTGCCCCCCTGAGTTCCCAGCTCTGAAACCCTCCGGTCTTAACCCACACAACACACATGGAATGTAATTTGCAATTTATCTCGCAGTTTCCTGTTTCCCCCCCACCAAACACACTGCTGTTCTCCCCCGTCACCATACTGTCCCAGGAAAAGACAGAATACCACCCCTCTCCTCCTCTTCTCATTATTCCTGTGTTTTTCTCTCTGCCTCATAAGATCCATTTAATCATGGAGGTTAAGCCTACATACTTATAACATCTTCCCAAATCAACCTTTCTGCTGCTCTGTGGTTTGACGTATATCCCGAATGGCTCCACAGAGTCTTCTCAAGGCATCCTTTGAAAGAGTGCTGAGGGCTGACTGGATGGGGTGGGTGTGTGGGATGCTATGTGCAGTTCCTGATGTGAATGTGTGATAATAGAAATGGACTGGCTGTTGTGGAGTGCTGTAGCCAGAGCAGAGCAAATGTAAAGACTGAGTGCATCAGTATGCTCCATAATAGTCCCATTACACTTATCTCACCGACTTGTTACTGTGCTTATTTAAAGGGGACATATTATGGCAACTGGAAGCTGTTTTAAACAGGTCCTGGATGTCTTAAAAACAAGCTTTTGAAATTTGAAATTTCGTGGAAAACAACATCGCGACACACTGCTAGCTTACTGCTGGAAACAGTGAATTTCATCTAGCCAGATGAACGCCCCCTCTCAGTGGTTTCACTCAGAGGAGGACGGCCTCTGTAAATCACGTTACATAACGACAGGAGCTGAATCTGAACGGCCTGTAGGAGCCTCATTTTACCAATGGGTGGGCTGTAGAGACGAAACTGCCGTCCTCATCCTCTGAGTTGGTAGGCTGAGGGAGCACTAGTTTAAATATGTATAAGCAAGAAAAAGTGTGTTTTTCATAATATGTCCCCTTTAAGAGCTTCTGTGTAGATCTTCAGGCATTGAGAGTTGCACAGAACAAAATTATGAGCATTAAAATAAACCACATTGGGGAAAAAAAGTGGCCTCAAAATAACTAGATAGCAGCCTCGTATTGAATTTCCATGAATATTAATCCACATTAGCCAGACTGGAGGGCATAACATACAGAGCAGGACATTGGTTGAATATGAAACACAGCACGCTCTCACACCGAGTCGTTGCTGCACGGCGACGATGGAGCCAGTCGTTGCCATGGAGCTGGGAGTTGCTATGAAGCCAGTATGTTCTGAGCAGTGGTAAGAAGACAGTGTGGTCTGTTTAAACTCCAGCCAGGACTCTTTCCCAAATGACCTTTCACAGGAATCAAAGATGATCTACTCTGTCCTGTTCACTAAACCAGGAATTACCACAGAAACGTGCACATTTGTGTAGGTGCATGCAACACATGTGTGCAGTAACACAGATAACAGATAATAAGCACCTGTATAACAAAGCCATGTTTTTGTCCCATAGTGAATAACGTTCATTGGCACTTTGAATTGCAGAATATCAAATGAACTTTTGCACACCCCCGGGAGACAGAGGACAATGAACTTCATGTTTTTCCTGCTGTAACCTTAACTCTCTGGCATAAATGAAATCTAATTTTAGAACAAATTATGAATAATTCATGAGCAAAATCAAATAATATGTCATTTTGTTTCATATACCAAGCTTTTGCCTGAATAATCGAGTCAATTCTTTGCCCTCCACAGAAAGAGATTGCAGTCACAGTCCACAGTGAAGGGAGAGTCATATTAGACATACTGTACATCTTTGTCAACAGATGTCCACAACAGCAGGGACCAACTGACACCAGCTTATCCACCAATTAATTTTGGCATGAAGGGAGGGTATATATGCACTAAAAATGAATATGTTATTCCAGTCACCCATTATTTATCCTATGAAACACTACATTGTATCAACAATTTTTCATGACTCACAAACTTATTTTTAAACACATCTTTGAAATCAACTAGATGTATGGTGGAATTGCCATTATCACAGCCCCCACTGGACCACATATGTTTAAACTATTTTTCTAATATGGAACAACTGGCCTGATGTTACACGATACGTCTCTATACAGTGTCTCTGCATGTGAAAATAGTATTTTATGGCTTCCCTGTGGGGCAGCAGCATGATGGTTGGAGTGTTTGCATACATTGTGTACAGTACACACAGGCTGTATGTCTGTGTGCGTGTATGGAAATATGTGGGTATAAACTCACATTTGTTCATCTGAGTGTGGGGGCTGTATGTCAGCATCCACATGTGCATATTCTTTGAGTGTTTGATGTATGCATGTGTGTGTGTGGCAGGAAGGAAATGCAGCAGGGGTTTTGGGAGCCATACAAGGTCTCGATGTTCTTCAGGTCTCTAGTTCGTGCTAAGTGTAGGAATGTATAGCCTGAGGAGGAGGGCGTGGCAGTGCACACTCTCCCACTGTCCAGTGGCACCTGTTTTTCAGCTTAGCTTTCAGGCAGACAGATAGAGCGATGGGAGACAGCAGCATAGAGTCACTGTGTTGTGGAAACAAAACAGCTGTTACACGAACTCATGTTAAAAATACAATACTCTCAGCATAACAATGAACCCTACACAGCCTGTCTTCCTTTCAAAGAAAGGAAGAGTTTGACATTTTTAAAATAAGCCTACCTGCTTTCTTGTTGTGACTTAAAGAAGAAAATTGATTCCACTGTCATATCTGCTGCTCAATATGAAGCTATACCCAGCAGCTAATTAGCTTAGCTTAGCCTAAAAACTGGAAAGGGAGGGGGGCAACTAGAATGGCTCTAATAAAAGAGAACTGGCCTGCAAGCTCCTCTAAGGCACAGCACATTATAGTGTTATATATATTATTTGTCTAATCAATACATTTGTGTTTCAACGCATTTCCAGCATTTTTGCTAAGCTAGGCTAACTGGCTGCTTGATGTAGTTTACCACAGAGCTCTGAGAGCACTACTGATCTTCTAGCTTATGTCAGTGACAGAATAAGTATGTTGGCCATGGTTTTCATGCACTTTCTGTAACAAAACATCTGAAAAGCAAACATCTTTTCACATGGGCGAGGGGCATTGAGAGGCATTTCACAATGGAATTCATAACTTGCTTACAGAGCTCAGTAGTTTATTCTTCCTGAGGCATGTGTCCAGCTTTTAAAATAGCTACTCCAAAGTAATAAGACAAAACACGGGTAGCAAAGAAACTCACGAACAGCGATAACAAATGCTTTTTTCAGACTTTTCTACTGCCTTCTGGATACAGTGGCGTTAATAGTGATAGGAATGTGTGATTGGGTTAATGATTTATTAAGGGTGAAAATTAAAAACTAAAACACTTGCTGTACAATGGTCCACTCTCAGTAATGTTTAATCATTAAGAAGGGAGTCACTGCATGAAGCATTCCTTTCTCTGCCCGTAGAGACACTTTTGTTCAAAATGACCAATTCTGTGCAGAAGAGTCAGAGGTAAAGAAAGATATGTTTGAGGGGAGGCTGGGTTTGATTTGGTTTTGTGCCCAGAAGACTGATAACCTTGGGCAAGAGCTCTCAGTCTAGATTGTAGACACAATAATCACCAAAAAATGCCTAAAACTATACATTTATTATTCATGCAGTGCAGCTTGGGTAGGCTTCATATGTCTAGCAAACATAGATCTTTAAGGGAGTGGGTGGGTAAAAGGCTATCTCTTAGGAGAATGACTGCTACTTGACCTTTACCCAGAGCTCAGTTATAACCCAGTGTTTTTTTTTCCTCAGACCACACTAGTTATTGGGATTGGCTGTTGCATGTGCTCAGAAAGGTCAGTGCGTTTCACCTGAGTGAAGACACATTAACTCAGAACTTTGTACTTAGAGAAACCTTCACCATGACTTGTGTACACTGTTAATAAGAAGTTTTCCTGTCTCTGGGACCAAACTGATCCTCTCTTTCAGAAATTTCTATATGATCTTTGTGAGGACACAGTGGAAAAAATACACCCATGTGGCCACACTTTACACATCAGTCTTGTCTCTGGAAATGAAACAAAAGGATTGGGAATATTGGTTTACAATTACCTCTGAAAGTCACATTGCTGCATTGACAAACTGGATAATTATATTCCTATCTACAGTTACTTAATTCAATTCTTAAGAGCCCCGCTATTCTTCACCCTGGATAATAAGTGAATATATAGGGCAGTAAATCTGATGCATGGTGCTGTGACCGAGCCTAATGTAATCTGGTGGACAGACCATTGAATAATGACACAATCTGGAGGGTAACTGTAGTAAATCTGACCAGCAAACACGGTGCTAGCTTGTTCCCACATCTCTCGTCCTCCCTCCTGTGGTAAAGTGAGTTGATATGATTTACAATGCTCCTTATAAAGCCTCCTTCCTGTCTGTGAGGCATATAGGCTGTCTGGTTGCCCGACCCCTGCAAACTTCAGTGGTCATCCCTTGGACCTCCTATAAACACTTTTTTTCCTGTCGTCTTTTGATCGGCTGTTTGCAGTAGATCCTCTTTAACCACATGGTGCCATTTTGTTTATGACTGTGCTCACATGACCCGTAAATGAATGTTGGAACATAAAAGCACGGGTTTATATTGAACACATATGTGTTGGTTTTCTGCAGCCAAACCTGTGTTCCAAGTCCTTTGTTTGTTGTGAGTGTGTTCAGATTGGCAGACGGTTCAGATTCGGTGGTGAAACTGCTGTAATGCTAATAAACTTGTGAGATTGTAAATATAAATACATGTGTCTGTGTGTTCAGGTGTTTGAGTTTTCTGATAGTGAAGCAGGAGAGAGCAATGCCTTTGAATAGTAGAAAAACACATTATTCAGTGTAGCTCTAGGTAGGCTCTCATTGTAATGGATTTGTGCTAAAGTGTGTGAAAACTACTGAGGCCATGCATGCCCTGTGTGTGTTCAGCCTGCTCTCAAGCCAGTGTGTGAATCCACTGCATCCCTATCCACTGTGTGTGTGTGTGAATACAGAGCTGAGCCCTTTGTTTCCTATGACAAGTGGAGCTGTGCTCTGCAGACCTGCACATTTTCCACTCAATTGAATGGCCCTCTCAGATCATTAAATGTCCATTCATTAGCAAGGGACACTGGCAGGGACTCAGCAGTAAGGCAAATACACAGAGGCCTGTCTGGGGGCACTGTCCCTCACACTGTGGCCTGCGACACTGTGGGTGGTTGTAGCCCTCAAGTGTAGCACCTGAGACGAGCCATTGTCAGGGTGAAGAGGTGCTCAAAGGTAGTTGTGATTTTCATGTGAGCATGCACTGTCCAAGCTTTCATTTCTTTAATAGTCTTATACAGATTAATAAAGCTTATTTATTGTGAGATGCTCCAGGCCTGCAGTTCCCAACCTATTCTGTCAAACATAGCCTTTACCTAGCAGTCCTGTTGGATGAACTCAAGTATGGCCTCTTCATCTATGCTGCTTTTAACCATGTACCCATTCATTTCAGCTTATTCAACCATTACACAGTTACTTTCACTGTTTGTCCATTAACTTTAGCATTTATCTGTTACTTTAAACCATTAAACTGTTCATCTGTTACTTTTAGCTAATTTCTTTTTCTATTTTCCATCCTCTACACGCTTACTCATTCACTCTCCACACCTGGTGACTTAGTCTTGCAGCTGATTCAATATGTGGGTATGAATTTTTTAATTAAAACATAATTGCTATTCTTTTTTATTTTTTTAAATTAGTCAAGCTAGCCTTTCCGTTCAAATAGCCACACGCATCTCCAGAAGTAGCCCTGGAGGTAGAAGCACCCCTGGTGGGGAATCAGTGCTCTAGGCTGAGTAGTTACCAGTGTATGTTGCTTGTTTCCTGGACTAGACTTAATGTCTTCATCACTTCTCTGAGAACAAAAGCCTGTACATGAGACAAGGGAGTGAAGGTAGGAAGGAGGGCACTCACCTCCTGGGGCCAAGTATTTATGCAGAAACTTACTCATGCTCAGGTGGATTGGAGTGGTTGTATTCTGACGCACTTTGCTTCAACCTGATTTAGCAACCTGGTTGACTCACTCTGCTGCATCCTATAACTGTAAGTTTATAAGATGGAGATGAGAGGCTAGTGTGGAGTTTTTTGTAAGCTGAGGAGGAAAAGGGGGCAGAACGGGAACTCCCAGAACCTGTCGTGCTCAGACATGCCTAGAAAAATGACAGCTCTGTATGCTGTGTTAACAAGCCCACCAAATAACTAGGTGGATGTCTTACACAAGACTTTTCTGTGATTTTCCTCCCTACAAAAGATTTTCAGTCAAAACCATTTGAGTACATTTGTCCTAGGCATTTGAATTAATTTCATGACAAACACAGAAATAAAGATGCTGGATTGCAGGACCTGTGCATGTGCCTTCTGAAGTCGCAACCAGTTGAATTTGATATTCAGTTATCAAGAGTTTATCCTCTGGCCTTCACATTTGAATTTTCAGCCTGAGCTTAACTCCATGGAAACCCAGATGTTTACACTTTGAGGATTCTTGCACGTGGGATCACAAGAAACTTTATCTAGCAAGCTCAGCCGTGGAGGGCTCTCTTTAAGCCGGTGATTTTCTTTACTGTGCACTCATCTTTTTTTTGAAAAAGTATAAGATAATAATTAAAACCTTCTGACACCTGCTATGACCCTTTTTCCTAGAAGCACTGAGAAATGCATTTGACTGTGTTGGGATGAAAACTTGTGTCATCCAGCCTACAGATTGAGTTGAGATAATCAGCAGATAGAAGGGAGCAGTTTCATCTAGTCCTCCATGTGGTTTTGTCTGAGCCAAAACAAACATGCTTGGATCAGGGTGGAGTTTCCTGCCCCAATCCTGGGAGAGGGCATCTCAACTTGGGAGACTCAAGGAGAGTATAGCTGTAACCAAGGCTACATATTCAATCCTCGGTGTTACGCACCAAAGGAGATGGTAACAAAGGGGTGAAGGGTCAAGATGAACTGTGGTATGGGGGAGACTCAGGGGAAATGATGACATTTCCAAATTTAGTTTAAATGAAGATTATTGGAGAAATTATGGTTTGAATCTTGCTGCAGATGACTTTAAACTATAAAATAGAAAAGGAAACAAGTATATTATTACCTCAGTAAGCATACTATAGCATTGTGCATTCCCTTGGCTCGCAGCCCACTCTGAGAGTGGCCTTAGTGAATACGAAAGTTTGAGCGCAGGGTGAACAAAGAGGTAGTAATCAAAGAAGTCTCTTTCTTTTGATCACTCCCTCAACAGCTGTTCCTACTGGCCGCTCTTACTCATCCACTCCTGGCAAAGTGGAGCCGCAGAATAGATGCATTCTTGTCAGTGAGGCTGGGGTTGCCAGGACGGGACACTTGTACGGATCCTTCTGTGCAGCGCCTGCTTAATGGAAAAGATGGAGGGGACTAGTAGGAAGTGATGGACATAGTGAGGAGCATCAGAAGGAGGAAAAGTTGTCTTATAACTGCAAAAGACTCACAATGGAGGTACGGATAGAAGAGAAACAGGGGGAGAACGTTAACCAGAGATCTTCACAAGCACATGTTGTCCTTCTATGTACGTAATAAAAGAATACGCTGACACTGTCCAGCTCAGTGTGTGTGTGTGGCTCTGCTCACGGCCGAGTTGGACTGGACCACTCAATTAGCGCAGTGCACTGTTGCAAATGCTGATTGACATGGAATGCTGTCCGGGTCAGAGGCCTGTTGTCTCCATCCAGGACGTTGTTTGTTTACATCCAAACATACCACAGTGAATACATGTTGACGTATGTGTTCACATCGGAGGGCTTAATTACAATAACTCCATTTATCACTCTGAGCTGTTATCACAGAACTAATAAGAATATATTTCTCACATATAGGTATCACGATATGGCAAATAGAAACAATGTCCCATGGAAAAATCTTCAAACTGATATCTACAGCAGTGAAATGTGTCTGTTTCGACAGTTTATGCATTACTTTTAGCATTTTTCAATACTTAGCCATTACTTTAAGTTAACTATTTCAACTGTGTATCCATTTTAATGTTTAGTAACTGTTTAAACAGTTAATCAGTTACTTTTAGCTTACTGGTTGCTTTACTCTGCTGGTTAGCTAGTTTGTTTTCATGCATTTTCAAGTGTAAGCAGTAGCATAACCAATAGAAGTACTGGTTTGCAGTGCATCATAAAAAAACACTGACTACTTACTTTTTCAATTTCATATTAATACAGAAATTTATAATAGCACTATACACAGCACAATTTTAAATTGCCTCGCTACAGCAGAACAAAGTGACAGACCTCAATCTTGACTCGTCACTCAGTGCTAACTTCACTAATTTACTCTGTTCTGTAATGTGTAAGATATAAATCAATGTATTTTCTTGTGAATTGAGTGGGAGCTGGTGCTTAGGTTTAAGTGTCACAATAGATTAACTCAGACTCAGAAAAGGAACACAAGTAAGCAAAAACAAACACATTAATACGCATTAAAGATTACCTATATGCAAGTGAAGATTGCTGACCGTGACTACAGAGAGACGAGTGTCATTAGAGCTCCATTAAAGCAGCAGATGGCCAAGAACAGTCGACTTAGTCTATTTTCATGCTCACAGGAGAGGCAGTGTGGGAGGAAGCAGACCTGCAGGGGAACATTTAGCTTTGGAAGGTGTTTTGGGTATGTTTTTGTGCAAGTATGTGTATGTATGTGTTTTGGGGGAAAAGGGCATGCCCTTTAACATCTACCCACATGTGTCTTCCATTAGCATTTTGACTCCTTTGACAGCTGTGGACCCCTGGGAACACATTACCCAGACCTTACCTGGTCTCTTTCCTCCGGTCCCCTTCTTTGCACAACACACAAATGCACACACCATCTCTGCACAGCTTGAACGGTCCTGGTGTGAAGCAGCCTGAGAACAGCCTCGATTCCATGTAGCTGAGCCAACTTACAGCACCGCTGGGAGGCTGCAACGATCATTTGTTCCAGAGAAATCCCAGATCACGTCGAGTATTTTTAGTTAGGAGGGATGAGAGCGCTGAGCTGTTGGCCGGTTTCAGGGGAAGCCAATTACTGTCGTTTTCTGATGGCTTTGAGTTTCTCTCTGTGCTATTATATTGTTCATATTAAGTCTGCGTTTGGATAATGCCTTTTGCAGATCACGTATTTAATAGATATCTGGAAGCATTTGGAGGAAAGACGGATGAGAGTTTACTCATGAAAGAGGAGTAAAAAGCATCAGGTGATTTTTTCCTGTCTGGACACACATCTACATTGCACAGATGGCTCAACGTCCTTGACTCAATGCCATTTTCTCTTTTATCTCTAATAAGAACAGAAGAAGGAGGGGGAGTGGGTGGGGGGGGGTTAGCGGTTACTAGACTTCCAGTTCTCCTACTTATGAGAGTGCCCTGACTCCCAGAGCAAGCTGACCATTCAATCAGATCAGCACAAACTAGCCAGTGGCGCTTCATTATCTCAAGGAGCTCCACACTGCTGCCTTGAAGTTTTCAAAGGGAGATGAAATTGCGTTGATGGTTGTGGGGGCGTAGGAAGCAATGAGGGGAGTTTGTTTTTGTCATGTCAACGTCCCCCTCATAATTAAAGTCTAAACATCCTTTGCAGTGTAGGTGCATGCATGTGGGATTATGTGCACATTACTGTACTGATGGGGATCCCCTTGACATGTTTATGTGTGTAGGGGGTTAAATATAGCACACACTGTTGCTGTTGAAGTCCTTACAGTGTAAATGGAGCAGTAAGTACTAGGTGCACACATAAATGTGTGTTTACCTTTGTTATTCACACATGGCATTTCTGCATTTTTGTTAAAGCCCAGAACAATCAGCTTCCTACACCATCTGTATTTTAAATACATACAATCTAATTTCTAAAAAAGATGGGAGGTGTGTAAAACATAAACTGAATTTCATATTATTTGTATATTCAATTGAAAACCGTACAAAGACAGTATATCTAATGTTTTGTGTTTATCAACATAACTGATTTCTGTAAATATATGCTTATTCTGAATTTGATGCCAGCATCACATTTCAGAAACATTAGGACTGGGCAGCAGAAGAAAGTGATTGAATCCTCAAAGAAAAAACCTGCTGGAAACATTTTATGGATAAACAGGTAAACTGGGCATAAAAGGGACATTTTCAAACACCCCAGCTGTTCAAGGATGCAAAGATGGTGCAGCAAAGCTGCTCAGGCAAATAGGCCAATAAACAGTTTAAGTACAGCATTTTTGAACGCACTGTTGCAAGAAATTTAGAGATTTCATCAGTGCATGGATGTTATTATGTTATTAAAAGAATCAGAGAACGTGTAAAAATCACTGCTTGTTCACTTGAGCACAAGAAAACAGAGCATTCGATTTAATAGTGTGTTGTAAGGTCTGTAGGAGAATCAGTTCTGTGAGGAATGCCGAGGTTTGCGTTTCAAAAATGTAAAAACAGACTTGAGCTGCAAGGAGAGATACAGACAGAGGTACGTGGTGTACTTGGAGTGAAACTTTGTGATAACTACAGCTGTTGTCATCATATCAAGGTCCTGAAGAAATTCCCTGGCTGTTGTGTCTCTGATTCTCCCTTGTTGGTCATGTCTGAGGGTCATGACCATTACTGTTGCTCTTTTTTGACCCAAAGGGGCTCCTGTAATCACACTGATGACTCCTGGGAAGATTTGAGAAGTTTAAAATGGGGAGAAAATTACTTTCTCTGAGGGAAAATGGCTCCATTTGTTATGTACAGTACAAAAGGTACATTTTTTTTCTTTTTACCTCAACGGCAATCAGACCAAACCCTAGTTAGACGGTAATTGCTGAGATTTCTCTGTGTAGCTCTGAGCTTTTGTCCTGTGCTGGAACCAAGCCAGCTGCTCCAGTTTTACACACTGCATTAGAAAAGTACAAAACATGTCCCTGAAAGCTGTCTCACATTACTGTGTTGTGAGAGTTTGATTGGTTGAGTGTAGAAAGTTCATTTGAGCGTGTGCAGGATAGGTTTACACCCAAACATAAGCAGAAAATGACAGAAAATGATAATTGAGCTGAGGTCTTTAGAGATTCATACCCTCCAGAGGAGCAACTACATCAGACGGTAAACCACCAGGTTCACAAGTGAATGCACGCAGGTTGCAGCCCAGGAGTCTCTTCACTGTCTGGTGTCTGGAATGAAATTTGTGGATCAAAGACAAACACCAAGTTAGCAGATTAGGGGGTTTGGTCCCTGCAATAACATGGAGGCTTTTCACAGGTGTAACTGGGCAATTTCACAGAAACAGAAAATGGAAATATGGAAAGAAACAATAAAGCAGCCTCTGTAATTCATAGTAATTTCCTAAACGTAGCTTGAGATGAGAATGGAATCCATGTTTTTATACTAATAGGCAGACCATGAAATCTCTTTATATGTAAACAGGACAAGCATTAGGTTAGGTCAATATCACAAACAAGTTCAGTAGAACCACAGAGATCCACACTAAAGCCTCTACAAAACAAAAGAAAAATATCCTCAGAAATTAAATCAAACCATGGTCACGCACACAAAGCCTCACAAAGAATAATCAGACATTTGAAACTGCTCCAGATGGTTGTGTTTAGTTTCCCAATTTCATACATTTTCATCATATTTTTATTGTGTGTGCGTGTGTGTGTGTGTGTCTTGCGTGACAGATTTTTCATGTTGAGGCCACAGCCTTGAAATTTAAGACACACACCCCATCTACTGAATGTTACAGGATACTACACTCTTATGACGCAGCAGCCTCCTTACGATCTCATAAAATTGGCAGGACTGAAGACACTTCAGTAAACCGATGCTTGGTGACAGGTTTTGAATGCGTGTGCGTTTGTCCTGCTCATATATTTGAAACATTTCTGTTCGGGATTAGCACAAAGAATCAGATCGTTCACATGCAGAAGAGGGCTTTGTGTATCATCTTGCTTATTGGCTGCATGTGCTTCTACTTCCTTATTTACCTGCTGCCAACTACATTATGTTCTTCCTCTGCTTTTTGCAGTAGTTTAAAGTGTGGAACATGAGAGCTTGCTGAAAACACACATTGTGTATTCATAACATGACACATCCACAATGTCTCTCAGACATGTATAAATATGAAGTACGATCTGTGGGCATTTGGAAAAGCATTTACTTTAGGAGAATCACTTTCATGGATCAACATGTTGATCAATACCTAAATTGTATTTAATAAGTAGCGTACCTGCTGCAAAAAAGCTAAACATCAAGGGATCAGATGTTGACCTCTTTAACTGTTGAGGTGAAGACAAAACCCATTTGGTCAACTACTGTTTACTGAAACAGATATTTTTAAAATGTAAGATTTCTGTCCGTATTAAAACATTAACACTTTGCTCATTGACCCAAACCTTCTTCTAAATAGCACCTTAAACACAAGAACACACATTGTGGTTCTCCAGTGAAATACACCATAGTTTCTAGTGTTGGTCCAAAAGTTAAAGATGAAATACGTCTGGTAAAGAAACCGTTGATAATCTGTAGTTCATTATCAAACAATGCTCACTTCTTACAGGAATGAACAAATTGTTCAAACGGCCTTTCACAGTATGCATTTCGAAAATGTTAACTCTCGTTTTGTCGTGTGGGTTAAAACTTCACATTTAAACGTTGAGGGTTGGCGCCCCCTAAAGGCATGAGAGGAAACTTCATGAACTTCAGAAATCATGTGACTCAACAGGTCTGGGTTTGCTTTATAATACTTGACACTAACAAAACAGGACAGGTTCATGTCTGCTCGCTTGTGTTTGGGTTTCAGATTGTATGCTTGCATGCTCTTATGTTTTGATTCGCACTTACAGTGGATGGAAACCTGTTTGCCATAAAGGCACATTCATTTGGGCAGATATCAGTTATCAGCACTTAGTTTACCTCAAAACTGTTTTCTGATTTCAATATATAATTTACCATGTTTAGTTTTTTGTTGTTGTTTTTGTTTGTTCTTTTTGATTTTGTATGGTGAGTCAGATTTTGACTTACAGGCCAGGCACTAAGAGTTTGTTCTCACTGCGCTACAGAAAGTTACTGAAAGATGGCGCTAGTTCACTGGACATGAGGTGCTGCAGAGGAACTGTGTCTGTATTTTAAGTGTCATTTAGAAACTCGACATTGTGGTCTGTGGAAAGTGTTCCTATAACGATGGCAGGTATTGATCGGTGGCAAGCAAAACACCTTTTGCTCATCCTCAGCTGTGCGCAGCAGCATTTGTCTAATTTGCAGGTGGGAAACTGAAGTTCAGTGTGTGGGTGCGTGGAGCAGGGGGCGCTGCACACCGTGCATTCAGTTAACAGTAAGCGAGCTGCACTGACATATGTCACAAACATGTTTTTCAATATTTCTTCAGCAAAATGTTCTTAAAATTAAATCAAAATCAAACTACTCCGGCCGGATTGTTTAGTCTGTTTTGTACTGTGAGTGCAACTCTTCGCCGTAATTTTCTAACAGTGTTGATCGAATTTGCATATATACACACGCACACACACACTTACGCATACATACACACCCACAAAACACGGACAGTATAGAGGAATTTACCCGCTGGCAATATCAGTTGAGCGAGTCTTTTACCTATCTCTTCCATCTCTTTCACCTAAAGTTCACTGTCCGCCAACACCTTTGAATGACAATGCGAGTCTGTGGGAGGCTGGCTGGCAGCCTTTCAATAGGCTGAATAAAGTGTGATCTCTAGGCACTGTTAAGAAAACATTGCATAAAACACATTAAGGGGACGGTCTGGCTGCAGGATTAGTCTTTAGAAAGACTCTGAGCTGCTATTGTGTTGAAACATCTCAGTGCCAGCCTGCATGCAATGCATTCGTTGAGAAAAACAGGTAGACCTACAGGTAGTTGTGTTTTTGGTCAGAGTCTCTTGAGGCCTTCGGAGCTGCCTGTTCAACCAGCGAACAGGTAAATGCAAATCTGAAGAAGGAAAAAAAACGCAGGGCACTGAGGTATGCGTGCATAGGCGCTCTTGGCTGAAGGCTGGGTTTCACCACGACTTCGCCTGAAGCGCGAGAGGGGGGGAAACAGCGGAGCCAATGAGAAGCCAGCTTCTAGCTCAGCTCTCTATAACTCTGTCTCACAGGGGCTGAGCGATGCCATTACCGAGTTTCTACGGCAAGGAGAGTTTCCGTGGACTACAGGCTTTCCAAAGCTGTGCGTTCATAGAGCGCGCACACTAATTCTTTTATTGCGATTTTTGCTTTGCGCGCTCCACAACCAAAAGAATAACCCACCCGTGGACTTTCTTTCCTCTGGAGGGCTGCTTTCACCATGAGCGCCGGACAGACGTATGACAAGAAGATTGCGTGTATTTTGACCGATCTACCAGGATCTATGAGCTGCCACCCGAACTCCAAGGACTCTCCAACTCTCCCCGAGTCTTCGGTGACAGACATGGGCTACTACAGCGGACAGACGGCCCACGGCCAGCACGAATATTATCAGAGTCAACCGTACGGACAGCCCATGAACTCTTACCACCATCAATTTAACCTGAACGGAATGGGAGCCGCTGGAGCGTACGCCACCAAATCTGAATACCCGTACTCAAATAGCTACAGACAGTTTGGACATTACAACAGAGATCACCTGCAGGCCTCGCCTCCGAGCTCGGGTAAATGTTGCATTTATCACCAGGTGTTTGTCTATGATCATGTTTCATCTCCAGTGTGCATGATGTTACCTGCGCCTAAAGACAGAGACAGTCTTGTAAAAGAGCCCAGATTGCACATGGAAACCGCTCAGTTAGTTTTTTATACTCTGTGCATTATCTTAAGTTTTAGAGATTTGG
Source organism: Datnioides undecimradiatus (assembly GCA_008933995.1). NCBI lineage: Eukaryota > Metazoa > Chordata > Actinopteri > Lobotiformes > Datnioididae > Datnioides > Datnioides undecimradiatus. The sequence continues at coordinate 8,357,611 of WARS01000012.1, forward strand.
GTTTTTTTTAATTTTTCTTATAAACGTTATGGAAGTATGTGTGATAGAAACTGGAGATTGTAAATATGCCGTATGACATGCTGACTGAAGTCAAATACACGCAGTTTCATGTCTCCATAAATTAAAGTATCCGCTCGTTCGTGTGTTTGATTTATTGTGCATTTACATATTTAAAAAAAACCTAACAGTTGCTCAGTGAAAGCTGCTGTTCGCGTCGTGTTTTAGCAGCTCGCCTGGGAACGAGCCAGCCTTTAACAGCAGGCCATAAAACAGTGATGGTTTGATTAAGCTAATAATATTCACTCCATCAATGTTAACATGTTCCCGTCGGCCGGCCAAGATGGAAGTTTGACTAAATCAAATGTTTTTGTCTGATTGATTCAGTTTAGATGTTTGTTTCCTGACACTTGTGTCTTTGCAAGTCTGTGAAGTATTTTAGTTTTTTTGGACACATTAATGTGACAAAATATTCATTAATACGTTTTTATTTGTGTTGTTACGCAGACACAATTCTCATAAAACGTCAGCCATATCTTGCCGTTATACTGTCACTTTTGTGCTCTGTGATTTGCGCTCGAAGTTTTCCTTAATGCTGTTTTTAATCAAAATATTTTTACATATACATTTTTAGTGAAAGAAGAGCCAGAGCCTGAAGTCCGCATGGTGAATGGAAAACCGAAAAAGATCCGCAAGCCAAGGACGATTTACTCCAGCTACCAGCTCGCGGCTCTGCAGAGGCGCTTCCAGAAGGCGCAATACCTCGCTCTGCCCGAGAGAGCGGAGCTGGCTGCTCAGCTCGGCCTCACTCAGACTCAGGTAAGCTCCATGACCCCGTCTAACGTCTGATGATTTCTAACTGACTAAGTCCCGTGTGTCAGGGCTTTCTGGTATGGGCGTTAATTTGCTCCGTTATTATCCACGCGTAATTACACACAGCAGACGCTTGTTTAACAATATAAATGTTGCATTTTCTGTCAGTTAAATACTGCAAAACTGTGTTTTGCTAGATCTACGTGCAAGTTAACATTTATAAGAAAACTCCTAAACGATATAAATGTTAAAGCATTTATATTTGTATCTTCTGCTGAATGATGATTAATGTTTACATTCTTCTTCTCTCAGGTCAAGATCTGGTTCCAGAACCGGAGGTCCAAGTTCAAGAAACTGTACAAAAACGGTGAGGTTCCCCTGGAGCACAGTCCAAACGCCAGCGACTCCATGGCCTGCAACTCCCCGCCCTCCCCCGCAGTGTGGGAGAACAGCACCCCTCAGAACACCCCAATAAGCAGACCTCAGGTCCCACAACCGACGCACAGCTCGTCGCCGCCATACCTGGAGGATTATAACAACCACTGGTACCAGCAGGGATCACACCTACAGCACCCGGGCACCGTGCACCACCCAGTCCCGCAGCAAAGCGTGGGAGCTGTTTATTGACAATGACTCAAAAGCAGATTTATCTCCTCAGTTTTCTGTTTTTTTTTAAACGAGGTCTCTCCACAATGACTCTGCAGAGCAAAGGTTGAGTGGACCGGGAGCAGGCCTGAAGTGAAACATTGCTGTTGGTTTTTGGATGATCAAGAATGTTTCCGAACTGTTTTTTTCCCCATTCACAAAGCACATAAGGGATTTCCGATCACTTGTGGCAGCATATTTAACGGACATGTGGCGTGTTTTGTTTTTTTAAATTATTTATCGCTTCTGTTGTATTTCTTTAACTTCTTTTGTAAATGAATATGCAAAGTTGTTTTTTTTTTAAACACGTAGCCTGACCACGAACCGAATATCGACAAAACTGTGCAGTTGATCCACGCTACATTCAAATCATGCATGTGGGTTTGTAAAGAGCGCGTCACAAAAATAGAAACTCAGGACATATTTATATGGATTTGTATAAAACGTCGAAGGCTGTAAATATGTGTTTATATGCAGAACCACTATGATCATATTTCTTTGAAACGGAACGACTGCACCGTGGTGCTTCCAAAACCATTTTCTTATTCATGTAATTAGTCCACTTGTTGCCTTCTTGTCAATTGAATAAAGGTGTTACTTGCATGATTGTGTGTCTAGCCCCCTTTATAAACAGGCTACAGCGCAGAGCCGCGCAGATAATTTAGAGGAGGGCCTATAAAGTCCCGCTAAACAGCGCAGGAAAAGATCATTTTCTTTGTTGCGCATTAGCTTCACACATTTTAATTATGTTAGGAATCAAAGAAATGATTTAGAGCACTCACTTTGTATTAACGGAAGTTTACTTGGTTAGAATCTGCTCTCCATACAAGCAGGTCTAATTCTCGCTGCGTTTTCACAAAAGGCTTCGTAAACACTTGTGATGGCTAATTATTTCATTTGAATTCATGTACAATCTGAATAAACGCTAATGCTCTTGGAAGAGTAACAGTCATGGGACATATAACCTTGGGCAGATATTTGGCTGTGTTTTAAGAAGAACCATTCCTATTATCATACCGCAACATGAGCTGATTAATCCAGTTATGAATTTTTGGCCTGACAGCAACCTGCTAACAATAGGTTACACGGCCAGCCCGTCTTGCAAAACAGAAAGAAAAAGGAAACAATCTTGATAACCTCATGGTTTCAGTCTAAAAGATTATTTGTGAACTGTGCACCACAATGGTCACAGCATATTGAACCAACTTCCTCTGTTTTGGTGCCGCGAGCTGCGTGCAAAGCGCTGCAGTAGGAGGCGACATCCCAGCAGACATGTTGGAGTCACTCGGTTTTATTACTATTCTGTTGCCAGATAACAAGGGAGAATTCAGCGCGTTACGCACACACACGCACACACACACACACACACACACACACAGAGGGAGAGAAAGAGAGGGTGGCGGGTAGTGGTGGCCGGGTGGGTGGGGGTGAAGCAAGTCTGTTGCCGAAGGGGATCCCACGCGCGCGCGCGCACGCACATACGCGCAGCACGGCGGATGGAGACGCTGCCAAATATTCCAGTATCAGAAACACAGCCTCTTTTATATGTTTATCGTTAAGCTTCAGACATTGTAGTTTATTCTCGTCCGTTTCTCATAATAAATGATCCAAGGCTGCTGATAAGAAGGTTTTTACGCTTAAGCTCTGTGGTCATCCAAGCGATGACGCAATATTTCAGATGTTTTTCCACGGTTTTTGGTAAAACATACACCGTTTGTTTTTTGTTTGTTTTTTTTTTACATGTGAGCTGCGGGGCTTCCCAGGTGATGACACGGCCTAATGGGAGCGACTGTGACACATGTGAAATCTGGGGAATAGAGTGATATTAATTAGCCGAGAGATGCTGGATAAACATGACAGCCACTCAGATAATGATTGTTATGACAGCGACAATGAGACAGTCGTAGAAAAACAGCCTGCGTCTTCACAACTAATCACCACTGACAGCGGACAAAAAGCCGTGTTTGGCCTCATAAACTGTGCATTATTAAATATGCTGCAGAAAAAAAGTACATATACACACGTGATGGAGAAACTGCTAATGGCGATCTCATCCACATGGACCACCAAGGCGCCATTACGCACTGAAAGAAAATGTACCCACGGCGTTAGTGGGTTTATAACTTTTTCTCCTGCTTTTAGTAAGTGGAACGGTATGCGCTCAGGACTGAAGGTGTGAGATTTTACTGCAGCACTGCGACATTACCGCAACTTTAAAACAGTGAAGCTTCAAATGTGGATTTTAAAAAGCTCTTATTTGGGCCACAAGGTCTCCAGACTTTATTTTGGATGATATGTGAAAATATATATGCATATATGTACACACACACACACACACAAACGCACACGCTATTATTTTTGGTAGCTGCAATTATGATAATAAATAGAAGTTATAATTATGTATCTTTTTGGCGGTAAGAAACATGAAATATTGAAATTGTGTAAAAATATCAGTTATTACTTTGGGTTAATTTATTCACACTTTGACTGGTGTGAGCCAGCCCTGTGCTTTTTTCTTTTTTTAAAAAATTTTCCTTATTATAAGTTTATACCTATGTGTATGACTTTTCTCATTCAGTCATTATATGTATTATTCTAAAATGTTTTTATGGTATTTTTGGAATATGGATTTTAATTATTTTATTTAAATTAACAATATATATAAATGTAATATAATAATAATGATGTAATATAATTTGAAAATGATATCAAAGTTTGGTCCCAAATTAAACATTAAATATGTATTCTCTTTTGTTTGTCACGTTTACCATAACCGTTTTTATGGCACTTTTTTGTTTCTCTGACACTTGTCACAGTTAATTGATTCCAAAAAGCCCTTTACATATTTCCACCAGACTTCACACACATTCTCTCATCATTCTGCCACAAACAATGAAAATGAGCCGCAGCTCTGAATCCTTTTCCCTCTAATGTCCTCCCTGTTTCTCTGAACCCAACACCAGTTGTCTACAGCGTCACTCATCATTCCAGTGTCACTGTGCTGATTTGACAAAAGCAACATGATCACTATTGCCTTTTAATATCAATGAAATCTCATCAAGAGTACATGTGACCTCCCCTCGGTGGCTCCCTCAGCATGTGTGGCCCTCGGCTGTGGTTGTCAGGGGAAACATTTGTGCTGAAGACAAACGTGTGTTCACTGCAGGCTGCGCTTGTGTGTGTGGGCTGTCAGACATGTCCATATATGTCATCTTCAAACATTAACAAGTGTAAGTAGCCATGGAGGTGAACTGTTGAACTTGAATGTGATCCTGCATGGCACAACATCACAGCACCTTAAATAGTGCCGGTGCCCGGGCCCCTCTCGCACCCCTCCACCCACTCCCTGCAACAGTCAACAGTGTGGTGCCGGCACTTGTCTCTGGGGTGCAGCGATATGGGTTGAGATGGAGGTCGGGAACTGAAATGCATCCATGGAAAGACTTCCAGCAGCTGTCCAATACTCTGTCCGGCCCTGGGCCGAGCCTCAGCTGCATTAGGATCACTCACTCTCTCCATTTTGCTGTAAACTGGGATGAAATGAAGGGAGAAAGGCATTCCTGACAGCTGTGGACTCATGAACCCTGGATGACCTCAGGCCAGGGCCGGACTGGGCTGCGTGCTGATACTTCACAATCTGAGTCGTCATAACCTGATAACACCTTTCGCTTTGACCTACAAACTGGAAATATTGCATCTGAGCATGAGAATCTGCAAAATACCCAAACAAAGGCTGTGAAAGAATAGAAAAGAAGGGAAAAGAAGTAATTGCTGCATTTTTACACATTTTTGTGCATGTGGCCTGGTAAAATCCACTGTTTGAATCTAATCTGAGCGCGTGCATGCCTTTCTGCCTGCCAAACTGTATCCCATCAATGTAAGTGTGTGTGTGTGTGTGTGTGTGCATCATGCCCCAAAAAGTCAAGCCTTCCCTTCGACTAAACCCAATCATGCATTCATTCTCTCCAACAGGGAAGCAGCTCACAATTATCTAAGATGTCAGATCACTCAAGCTAATAACAATAATCACCCCAGAGACCTGCTTTGCCATTCGCCCATTCAAAGCAACTGGGATTTAATAACAAGCTATTTTCCCTCTTATTTCTATCCTGCAATTAAAACCCATCAGACACCCTGTATCTGATAACGCTGAGCATCCACAGCATTGATACAGTCAGACTTGCCTTTATCATTAGCCTTCAACCCATCTCCCGGCCTCCTGCGCCCTCCTCTCAGCTTGTCTATTACACGACGAGCCTTTTCACTTTCCCTTCAATCTGCCTGCATGATAATTGGCCCCCGTTTGAAAGGTCCTACTCTGTCTGTCCAACTCCACGAGCCATTATTCTAATCTGGAGATGTGAAATTGCCTATAATTTTCCCTGATGCCCCGTCACTTGGTTCAGCAATTCTCACATCTTCTTTCCCAGGGCACATAATCATCAGGAATGAGGAAAAGGGCATGAGGGTGTATGTATATATAAAGGAGATGTTAATGTAACACAATGCTTGTCGTTATGTGTGAGAAAATCAGCTCGGAGGAGTGAAAACACGGGGCACTGGTGTGGCTTTGTTCTTCAGAGAAACACCACGGCAGGCTTTAGAGCTCCTGAACAAGCTGCTCTTCTCTGAATAAGGTAAGACGGGACTGTTCGTAGCCAGTGCGGCTGAGTGTTCTGCTGACGTGGTGGCCAGGGCGGCTTGAATGTTGTCAGAGGTGGGAATGGCTGTGTTAGTTTTGACTGCTATATGTGTGAGCTTCCAGTGGCTTTACTGGTACCCACAGTATGTTTTGATCTAAAGAATAGCAACAATACCAAACCTCAGTGAGAAAAATGCAGAATTGAAGTTGAATTAAGAAGCATTTACTCGACGTAGTTTAAGCTAGACATTTTAAAGGCATTGTGCTAGGAAGCCTCAGTTTATGCATGAGGTTATCGGACGTCATGACCCTTTAAAATGACATCACATATGAAGAGCTACACCTGCAGCAGAAACAGGCTGTATTTTAATAGGTGTAATTCCACTTTATAATAGAAATATGACGATTAAAAAAACTTCAAATTCTTTTTTAAATTACGGTGTGTGTGTGTGTGTGTGTGTGTGTGTGTGTGTGTGACAGCAGATGAACTGGATCTACCAGACAGCCAAGATAGCAGACTGTCGAATGAAAAAGACAAAAAAAGATGTCATTGGATGTTTCTTTAACGCACCATTCGCCTTCATTAATCAGAGCTCAGCCCAACATTTAATCAAGAGCGTCAGCCAAGATTGTTGGACGCGTGTTTGCAAAGATATAAATAACCAATTCCCTGTGTTTAAATGGCGCAGGCACCCAGAACATGCAAATCAGCGCAAACGAAATCAGGCGCAGTTTATTAGAGGGATGACGCGGCCATTTGTCATTTTATTGTGACAATGACGGCGGAGGTTTCTGTTTGAGCTCCCTCGAGCCGAGAATGAGGGAAAGAATCGTTAGAATGCTGACTTACACGTTCTTTGCCTTGCAGAGTGAGATCCTCTTTAATGAAAAAAGGATATCCACTCAACTTTCTTTAAAACTCAAACAACAAAATTCGATTTTTAAAGATTCCGTTAACTTAATTTTTCTGGAGAATGCAGAAAAAATGAAGTCTAGACATTTAAAAATGTCCTATTTTGCTTTATATGAAAGCTCATTTGTCAATGCGCAAAAGCCACACTGAATACAACCCCCGTGCGTAAAGGTGGCACCCCGAATTCATTTGGGGCACCATGACAGAACTATATTTTATCCTTTGAGGGAGAAGTTTTATTGAACCTAACACTGAAATAAAAAAAAATAATAAAACACTGTAATTGATATGTATAAAAAATGTAGTGGCAGCGTGTTGAAGGACTAACGACAGGTGATACACCAGCACTGTGGTGGAACAAACTGAACTGTGGTGGTTAACAAAACTTACTTTTAGATACAGTCTCGAGACACTGTCTCGTGTTTACAGACTGGGAAGTCTCTATACTTTAGTGTCATAGTTGAGTCCAGTTGACGCCTCTGTTAACAGTCAGCGGGTTTTTAAATCTGATAGATAAAATCCCACGCACGTGTATTTTCTTTTCAAACATATCTGACAGCGAAAACTTAAAGCAGCAACCTGAGCACACACGTCACACCAAAGAATAATCAAACGTTATTAGACGTCAATCCAACTTGCTGTTTATTTGCATAACGCTCATAACATGTGTTGGATTATGCAGCTGAAACTCATTTTTCTGATGAAGTAAACCCACGCACACTCTTGAAGCATCCCTTTATCCAGATCACTTGTTAAACTGCGCACACTAAGTCCGCACGTCAGACGCAGTGACATTATGAAAAATGTATTCGATGACCGGACTTTTGCAGCCACAGCTGAATTCAAAACGCACACCGACACAGCCCAGAGTTCGATTAACACACATTTAAACACGATTCAGTTCTGAGAAGAGACCTCGAGTTCAGTGTAGTCTGAAGCGCGCTTCCCACAGGCCCGAGCCCCACCTTGGCCTGCACAGCACCAAAAACAATCCACTCACATCATCTGAGGCCTGGGCATCGCGTCCTGATGAGGGTGGTGGTTTGGATACCAGTGACCAAAACTGTTCATGTAATTGTTTGGGTGCATTTGGGCTCCTTTGTTCGCCATGGAGACCTCCCAGAGCTGAGGCAACCCGGGCGAGCAGGGAGAGATGGAGCTCGTGCTGTGGAGATGTTCTCCCTCTGATCCGCTGCCATGCTTCATGATCTTTTTATACTTGGAGCGCTTATTCTGAAACCATATTTTCACCTAAAAAGAGAAAATGCACATAATTGTCACTGTGGCTAACAATCAGCAGCAATATAAAGGAAATAATACCGTGAAGGCTTTTTATGGACGTATTTCCCCCCAATTAAACTCAATACACTTTTCAGAATTGGCCCGAGTTGAACATTTGGGAGCAATAAAAGGGAAAACTCCTCATAACTCTCATCTTTTCTCTGTTGTTTTTGCAAATCCCAGCCCTACTACTGGCTCATTGTTAGCCATTCAGCCGCACGGCTGAGTGGCACTTGTAATCCATTAAAACTGAGCTCGCTTATTGTTCACTCTTTTATGAGTCCAATGAGTGTGACAGCAACAATTCGCAGACTAAAAATATTGTGAAACAGAAACAGCCCGGAGCGCGCTGCGGTGGGTCACTGCAATTTCTGCTGATTCCAACACCAAGATGTCTATTTTTTACACGAGAACAATGGTGTGAATATTCATAAATTGCATCTGAAAGGCCGATGAATCACTCAATAAACACCAAAGCACGAAAGGCGGGGAGATCAATGCCGTGGGATTAAGGAAAACACGCAGGAGGCAGCTGATGACAGAGTGGATCCGTTTGTTTATCTGTTATTTTCTACTGGTCTGACATCTGATCACCTCATCTTTGTCACACTAGAGAATGATAGGTTTACAGCGACGCGTCAACCAGTTTGTCTCTTCAATAACTTTTCACGTGCAAGTGAACTTCTTCCCATAAAAGCAGATTCACAGTTTACATTCCTAAAGCGTTTATGTGTGTGCGTGCTGACTGCGTGCGCACTGTAGGGAATCTCCATCAAGCTGGAACTGTTTTTCATTTAACATAAAATGTTGTGCTTTTTTGTGAATGCCCTCCTAATAACATGCTCAAACATTTCATTCACAAAAGGTGCGTGAAGACACTTCTTGAATAAATGCAGAGGAGAAGCACCAAGGCATGCATAAATGTCAACTGTTACATGTAAAAATAATAAATAAATATAAAAGCATGCCTTTTAGTTTAACTGTTTAAACATAATTAAGAAAATATTAAAATAAGAAATCCTAAAACACTTGAAAACAACCCTTTAATTTTGCAGACCTGTACTGCATGTTTTATTAGTTTTATTTATATTTTTCCTCTGATAATTTGTGAATTCTGCGGTCATGCTTCACTCACTGAGAGCTCTTCAAGGCCCAGGCCTGACAAAGGAAATGCAGCCACGACATTAAGTATAGTAAATAAGCCATGCATTAAAGGATCGAGTTACAAATCACAACAATTTGGTTTTTCATTTGATCTCCTGACGCGCAGTGATCCTTAATAATACAGCAGATAAGAGGTTTCCTTTTCAACCTCTCCAACGTCCACTTTCTCCCGCTGATTTTTTTTCTCCAGTCTGCTCAAAGTTGGATTTATTCAAGACTTAAAATGTAAAATATCAGTCAAGTGTTTTTATATGATAATCCCCTAACTGCTTAATATTGCAGGCCTGATATTGGAAGGTTTTGTGAGGCTAATAGAGTGGAATGGAGCACCATATATGTTAGACCCTACATTTCCACTGATCAGTTCAGGACTGCTAGGCCCACCTGAGTCTGGGTGAGTCCCAGTTTAGCCGCCAGGTCGGCGCGCTCGGGTAGAGCCAGGTACTGGGTCTGCTGGAAGCGTTGGTGCAGAGCCTGCAGCTGCAGACTGGAGTAGATGGTCCGAGGCTTCCGGATTTTCTTCCCTTTGCCATTCAGACGAAGGTCCGTGTTTTCAATCACCGCGGACTTGTCGCGGTCTTGCAGACAGAGCAGAGAACACACATAGAAAAAAGGAGAAGAGACACGGAGTTCTGATTTGTGACTAACTCTGTCGGTCAAAACAAACACATGTTACATTTGAACAGACTTTTCCTGACAATAAACGAAACAAACCATCTAAAACAACACACGAGCAGTGATAAATGGTTCAGCTCAACAGATTCAGTATAAACAGGAAACAGTGGCAGATCCTGCAGCTGACAGGCCTGAGTCCTATAAACACAAAAGTCTCTGAAACCAAAAATACAACTTAACTGCGTTTTTTTATCATATTAAAGCGTAATAAAACCCCATGGCCATGAATAAAATTATGGTTTTATTAAAAGTCTAGTTTAGGCTTAATAGTTTAGAGAGGGATTTATGTGGCTTTGACAACACTGGTTGAGTGCGCGCTGACTGGATCAGGATATTATCGTCACACTTCAACAACAAAATGCCAGAAGAATCATATTTAAAGCGGGGGAAAGAGGGATTACCCCCACAGAGTCCGCAGAGATGAAAGGGCTGCCATTTTCTGGGATCGTTCCCTTAATGTGCACTAACAATGAGGGTAGCAGCAAGTTCCTGAGGTGGGCCCGAGCTACACGGGCTATAATTGGACTTACCCGCAGAAAATTATGGTCAATAAAATTAATGGCACCATCTGCCTTCGTTATATAACATGAGTAGTAAAGCAGGGAGCATCCCTGAGAGGCGGTGGTTGACCGCTAGGCCTTGTTTGGACGTTGGGAATGACCTGGAATATGCGTTCATGCCTTGATTACATTTTCACAAGACACAATATATTAAGAAAAATGAATTTATTTTGTTAACTTTCTAAACATTTAAGTGAGGTATTTTTTCCTATGAAGATATTGGCAGAGAAACTGGCGCCATGTGCGTAATTGCGCTTAACCAGGAAGCAAAAACAGAATTTCGTAGCCATCGATGACAGAACAAACTACTCCACCTCGGTTCGACTTTCTCACATACCTGTCTGCTCTAATCTGCTGTGGCTCAGGCTGCTGCTGTTGCTGTGATTGCTGTGCTGGTAGGACATGTAAGCAGACGGGGCATGAGTGTTCACCGCGCCGGGGTAGGCGTAGCCCAAAGAGCGGCCATAGGACGCGCTGCCAGGAAAAGGGCTCTCGTGCTGGGAATGCCCGGCAGCATGCAAGCCATGAACGGAGTAAATGTGCGGGAGTCCGGAGGAGTGCTGCTGGTGTGCCGGATGTCCGTGGCCAAACTCTAGAAAGGCCGATTTGGAGGGATCGGAGGCATTGAGACTGTCAGGCATGAAACCCATAGACATCATTAGCTAATACGCGAGTCCATAAACCCGTCGCTCTGAAGTGGGTTTCATGAGTTGTGCCGGGCAGCGAGGAAAACTTGGAGCAAATCCACGCTCGAGTCCAGCGCACGTGAAAAGAGTTCCCCGCAGAGACAAGTCACAGTTTGCATGTTCACAGCTGTTTAGGAGGCACAAAAAAATCGAATAAAAGCGAAAAGGATCCTTCTTTACATCACTGGAGGAGCTGACATGCTTCTTCAAACACCTCCTGCCTGCAGAGCCTCAAACTTACTGGCTTCCATCTCCGCGCTCCCTGATTGGTCTTCAGCAGCCAGCTGTCACTGGAGCTCCACCATTAACTTCATTAACATATGATACAGGATGCAGCTCTGCGGGCAGCAGAGACCTCCTTCCATAGAATATGAAATAATCTCTTATTTGATCATAAGTAGACATTTGATTAACCTCAACTCGTTTATCAGCAATTTAAAACGACTTAAAGTCGCAATATGTCTGTACTTTTAAAAACTTACCTGCTTTAGGAGATTTCATAACCTGCGGAAAATTAGACTAATATATGTGTAATATGTGTAATCTTATTGTGACATTTCAGCCGCGTTTTAAGAAGTTCGATAATGAGGCCAAAAAACTGCGCAATGCTCTTTTTAGATATTATAAAAAGCGAAGGTGAAAAGTAAACTGGTTAATGAATATGAACATAAATACATTTGAAAAAAGTTACTTGCATAATCTCATCTGGAGTTATTACCTCAAATACAATGACATCTGACATTGTTTCAAGTTCATGCGCGTAATTCTCTCCAGAAATAACCTTTAAATCATTTAAAGAAAATGTTAAACACTGCAATGATTTGCCAGGTTTATTATAAAGTCTGTGTTCATTAAATCGAATAGATGACAGACATGCATATTTCTATTTTTTTTAGCGATGTCATAAAACACAATTTCTGCTTTTTGTGTGTGTCTCGGGCACATTCAACAGCACGAAAACATTTTCTCATATTTGTGATTTTGCTCCTTTAATTTTGCGGAAAGCGTTTGTTCTATTTTTTTATAGTCTTCCAGATTTTTTTTTCCTCGCAAGAAAATCAAAAACACATGGGTCAAATATACATTTTTAATTTTTTTTTTACTATCTACAGCCACGAAGTTGTTTACACTGTTTTCCACGCAGTATTACACGAGGATGCTTTGTGGCTCCGCGGCCATGCTGACTCAGGCCTACTCTAAAAGGACAGCAACAAGTTTTACTGCTCGTTCAACATATTCATCAACCCCCCTCCTAGTTTGAACGCATAAATGAGCCAAATTAAGGGCTAACTGATGCACACATACCCCTATTAAAATAGCCCCAGTGCACCAGGATATATGTGTGACATACAATATTTAATACCATCATTTTAGTAGTTCCATGAGCATTTTCATCTAACCTTAAGGAGACAGGAAAATCAGTCTCCATCCAAAAAGGATATTTCAGTTTTATATGAAACAGAAACACTGTAGCCCACATGTCACTCATATTATTTCTAACTAAATGTCAGTTTATAAAATAAAGCAAACACAAACCTGCCAAAAGAGGGTGGGGGTGCGGTTTTAGGCTGCAGAGTCAGCAAAACTCATAAGGTGCTTGTGGATCTGCTGTGGGAGTGGGATGGAGGTGGGGGGTGGGGGTTATAAATGGTGACCACAGGCTCAAAGAGTAACCCTGTCTCCACATTTCAGTCTCTATTGACTCGAGTAAATCCACAGGTGGGAGGAGGAAAGAGAGGCTTTCCTCAGAACCACGGCTGTGTTTGAAATCAAACCGGATCCAGTGACTGTGTGCGCTTCAGCGCGGTTCGATACAGATTGCACCTCAGCTGAATCACATGTGAGCTGCAGTCAAATTATAAACAGAGTGTTTGGTGGGTTGAGCGTGGTGCTGAGTTGCTGTCCAACCCCGTCATTTTGGTCATGTCCTATACCCTGCCTGCAACTACTGGGAACCCAGCAGCACTAAAGGCCCGCTGGGGGCTGGACCGCTTCCCGATTCCCCACAGGCCTCAGCCAAGCAGCCAGCCAGAACAAAGCCACAAATTATTATCATAGTAAAATTTCAGTCACAATAAAAAAAAAAAGAGCGAGAGAGAGAGGGAGAGAGAGAGAGCTACTGAGAGGCCAGTTTCATATCTTGGGTGTGAGTTTCTGACTTCACACCCAAGACCTTGCAGCTGTAAATCACTGGCAAACTACTCCATGAGAGAATGCAGCAATGTGTCTATATGTCTATTAGCAATTTACTGCAGAACTATAGTCGTAACGTGGTATTTTCTTTTGTCATAGAGCACAGAGTGGAATTTTTGCATCTATAGGAGCAGGTGTTAAATATAGACACTGTGTTTTGAGCAGGAAGGAAGGCACACATTTTGACAGATGAATGGGATCAGGGAGGGCAGAATGGAGATAGGCACAAAATGCAACAGTCTTGGAGACACAGATGCCCGCGGGCATTTGTGTGTGTGCCTGTGTGCAGCTCTCTTATGAGGCATGTCAGGAGCTAAATGGAGAGGTTTGAGTCCTGTGTCAAAAGTGTGCAAAATCCAAGGTGTGGGCACAAGAGGTGTGTACCTGGAGAGAGAGAGAGAGGTGAGGAGGCTCTTTAAGGCTTGTAATTATGTCTGTATTAGGGTTGAAGAACAAAGGCGAGCCCTGCAGTCATAGGGCAGGGACGTGTCCTCGCCGCGGCTGTGCTTAATACACGCAATGGGATGATGTTGAGAACAGTCACACTCCTGAATGCAGCCTAGACTCACTGGCGTCTGCACATGGGCATACGTTTGCAGAGGTGTGTCTGACATAGGTGCTCTCATACAGACTCACACACGCACACACCAGTCGAGTTTGTCCATCACACATCTCTTGATGCTGACTGACAGCATTCTTTGTGTACAAACCAAGAGCACATTCCCAGGCAACTGCCGTGGCTATGATCTTCCCCACTGCCACATCATGTTTTACAAGTGAGCCTCTGTGGCTGGGGCCCGAGCCGAGGCCCGTATAGACTCAGACTGACGGTCCACGACCCCGACAGGATGCCAGGATTTATTATCGCAGGCTCAGCTCACCACATAATAGACACGAATAAAGACCCACACGTCCCATTTGAGCTGGGCGCAGTGATGGGTCTGAAGCCGAGGTGTGGTTTCACACAATTATCCGATCAGAGATGAAACATCAGATTCAAAGCGTAGACAAGCTGTGAGAAACATGAAAATTCCTCCAAAAATATCCCACTTTTACCCACTTTCTGACTTTGTGAGTGTGTTTTTTTACTTTCAGGGGTAAATATTTAACTCATATGTGCCAACTGCTTCACTTCTTTGCCTTCAGAATATTCTGACTCATTAAGCTTTTGCATTTCCTTCCCTGTAAGCAGGTGTCTGTCATTCCCACTGTACAAGGCGGTTGTTTTCCCAATTCCTTTAGCGTCAACAAAGCCAATGCAAACAATAGGATTTATGTTTTTCTATGGCTGTTTTGTGCCTCAGGAAAAGAGAGGGGATCAGAGGAGGAGCTGGAGCAGCGCAGAGGATGAACGGTCTAATCTTTCCTTCAGGCGCCTTCACACAGGAACACGAGTATGTGCACGGCCGGCGTCTCATTCCTCAAGTGCAGCCACGTCGCTGCTGATGTGTGTGTGTTGTGTCTTTGCTGGCAGCCGCTGAGGGCCCCAAGAGTTCACCGGTGTTGCATGATCAACGTCACTCTTGTGAAAGTTTTTGGCACATTCAGATGAAGATGTTTACACACTGGCTCAGCTGATTAAGAAAACAAATAAACGGCTTATGTCTTGTCATGTTATCATGTATGTAAATTAATCTCTGTTCTGCTTCTAATTTCTGTTTCTATAATATGACTTATGGTGTCTGCAATAAAACTGGATTGACTGGTTTATTGATTATTGATTATTGTGTTTTATGGATTTTTACAGAAAAATAAAATAATTAAATAAAATTTGAATTACATAATATTACTGCAGATTGACAGGTTTAAGTTGAGTAGCTTGTACCATGATGTAAATCTGAGTAATTTCTGGTGTGGACTTTTCCTTTTTAATGCTAAATTTAGCTAAGATTTAAATTTAGTTCCAAAAAACAAAAACAACAAAAAAAAAACTACATTTTTCTTATGAAAATGAAATAGTTTGAGGTATGGCCTGCATACTTTTTTCTGTTTTTTCTCTAAATATTAGACTGCAGTTAAATTATGATTACTTAGCTTCTGTTCATTTGTAAAAATAGAAAGCATTTATTGACGTTTGCTTGGAGTGTTTTAATTCATTTCCATTTCCATTTAATAATTAGATCTTCCTGAATCTACAAAACAATCCATTAAAATACAAAATGATTAATAAAAAAGTGCATGTCCATCATTAACAATATTCCAATGAAACAATTTTGTGCACTTAATTTAAATTATAGAAAAAAATCTGCCCTTCCCACAAAACGTCAAGCAAAAATTGTTTATCTATTTATTCATTTTTGCTATTCTTCACTACAAAGTTACTGGATTTATTTTGTCATATATTCTGTGTTTATGAACTCTGTTAGAAATAATTATGTTACCGTTACCTGGACTGTTGCCGTGTATCTTCAAGGCGCAGCTCTTTTTATTAGACGATTCTATCTCAAGGTAACAAGCAAACTCAAACCGACCGAGTTAATCACGTGTTTGTCTCCGTTACAACGACAGAGAAAATCAGATGGAGCGCGCGAGGCCACGCGCAGCAAGAAGACAAGATCAATAATAAAAACTTGTAGGTAAAAAGAAAAACAGAGTGAGAATCTTCTCCTAAATGAAACTAAAAGTGAAGAGTATCGCGTGGGAAATGCTGGAGTGTGCCTGGTCGTTTGGCTCGAGCTTTGAATTCATCATTGGCATAATTGTTGCCAGACAGCGGATGACAGCAACATCGCCCGCTGCCGCTGACTGTTAGGCTTAAACTTTTAATTGATTGGTTGAATATAGAGGCCTTGGCAACTCGGTGCAGAAAGAAAAAAACGTCTGGTATCCTTTAACCGTAATACGCGTTTAAGCCTCTCTGGTGCAACCTGAGCTCGGTGTCACGCGGGGCATCTGATTTAAACGGCTTCATTTGTACGAACTGGCCGCTCATATATCTAAATTACACAATGTGGATTTTTTTCCTTTTTACTCCAACCTCCCTCAGTCGTCTGGTTGTGGCTCAAATGCACATTTGGTACCAATTCTGACTGTGGGTGCTCACACACATACACACATACACACACATTGAGTTTATCCTTATTGAAATTGCTGCAGATTCACGCACTAACCTGTCCACACAGATGCGGAGACACAGAGAGAGGGAGGGAGAGCCCAGCTGATGGACAGGCAGTGGGACAGTAGTGGCAGTGTATTGGGTTACAGCCCAGTGCGTTGGCTGGAGCTGCACTAATAGCGAGTGCCTGCTCCACATCTGGAACAAAGAAGCCAGTCTGGGTCTACCCTTGGTGTTTACAGCTCTGTTGTTTTTTCACACTCCTCACAAAATCTTGCCCAAACACACATTCCAGACTCACCAGCTCAACATGGGGGGAACAAAATATAGTATATATTTTTCCACTGTAAATCTTGCCCCCAGTGCCAGGGGAGGTGGGTAGAAAAACAAAAGCTGGAAGCTGGCACGGATCAGTGAGGGCGACAAGAGGGGTGGCAGCGGCTCGAAGAGTGGCAAACAGAGAGAGAGACAGTAGTCTCTGTGTGAGAATCCTGCCCCGGCTTGGTGGCTGAGATGGCATACGAGTTCATCTGAGGTCAAAACAGCTGGGGGCGTGGCATCATGAGCTGCCAGAGCCGCTGGGTTGGTTAACTGTCTGTTTACAAGCATCTGAGGAGCCATCTGATGTTCCACTCCGGCAGCATTTCAAAGGACATCTACGTGGGCCTTTAAAATAAAGTATGAAGACTGCGCGGACAATGAGTTCAGGCCATAAATCTCCTCTAGAAACAATAAAAAGATTCACAGTGCCTGTAAAGCCAGTAGAAAGGCCTACAGGTTTAACAAGCTGCAGATGTTTGGACAAGAAAATCATTTAAGAGGTGAAGAGCTTCTATCTTTTCTTTTTTGTTTTCTTCTCTTGGGACAGGATAAGGTGAGGTGGAAACACTGAACGTGCTGGACAATGACTTGCCCGGGGGAGTCGCACATGCACACACAATCAACACACAATGACACATGGCTCAGGGTTGCCAGGTTAAGACAGTAGGTCCTGTTAAAAGACCGGTTTACCAGGTCCGAGGATTATCCAGCTGAAGTTACCTGCCCCTCTGGGTAACGTGAACCCCCTTTTGTGGTCTGCAGGGCAACAGTGTGCGAGGTAAGCGTCAGTTTTGAGATGCCAGAGGTGACGGGGATGACAAAGACATCTGTCTGGGCAGTAAAACGGGTCATTTGGGCAGGGTTGCCAGGTTAAGTGAGAATCCTCCACCATTATGTCATCTTATCTGACAAACGGGCCTCCTGAGAAGTCTAGGAAAGAGATAAAACAAGTTTCAAGCAATGTGCCAACACACACGGCAGCACTCTTATGGTACATGAATGGAGAATTAATATTTGGCTTAATATAGAGGCTGCACAGCCATGAGGTCAAAGCCCTTTTCTTTATAGCTCTTCAGTGGGAACAACTTGACAGGATCAAGTTCAGCTCCTGACAACAAGCCCTGGCTCTGTCAAGTGTTAAGTTCCATTGTGACCTACAATAGGACACAATGGCCCTGCAGCACCCAGCCTGTACCACGCTGCCTATCAAATGACAGCGTCTCTCAGAGAAAGACCTGGCAAGCTGATATTAAGATATGTGTCAGTTGTATGTATCATTTGTTTTGCATCATGCAGCACAGGTGTACCATACAGGTCAGGATTCCTCAGTTGGTGTGTTATAAAGTAAAAATCAGGGATTGTTCTCTCTGAAGTTCTCTTCACATTTCAAACATGACTTTTTAAAGAAACTGATGTGAAGCCAGTTTTTCCTGGAAACACCTCTTCTAATACTTTTTTTTATATTCACTATTATCTCCAATAAGAACTTTAAATAAAGATAAATAAATAAAATTAAATTAAAAATAATAAATTAAAAAAATGTATTTTGGTTATATAAAAACAAATATTAATAAAGCAAACATTCTCCAACAAAACAAACCACACAAACCTGAAACATTTTAGGATAAGGTATTTTACTGAAATTCATACAGCCTTTTATTTCACCTTGATCTATAATGGTTTAAAAAATAAGGATATTTTGAAAATGAAAAGAACTTGAGCTCTCCCAAATGAAACCCATTTATTACAATATTTAAGATGTATAATTGGGACAAATCTGAATAACCTGAAATTGATAGCAAACACAGGAGGCTGTTGACAGATCCAGAGCAACATTAGCCTTCATTAAGAAATGATGTTTGTGTCCACCTGATGACTTTAAGGACTTTTGGTTTCCACAACCTCCTCAGACTTAATGTCTCTTTCTTTAGGTGCAAAATGATCCACTGTGTAACTTTGTCTCTGGTGCTGTTTGGTGCTGAGCAGATAACGTTATGTTGTGGTTTTAGAGGTTTTTCCACTGGGAACAGCTGCCTGTTGTGTCTTACAGTGAACCAAAATGGTAAAGTTTGTGGGCCAGCAAACCAAAAAATAACTTTTAAAAAAAATTCTGCAAAGTTGGGTGATGGCTCCTTAAATGCAAATTCTTACTGCAAGGGACACCTTTGACATAGAAGCAGTCATGTGATACACTGTTAATATAAAAATAGTTGGCACAGCCTTAATTTCTCTGCTAATTAACACCACCTTTTAAACATTTTCTCCCCTCTGAGTAAATTTCCAAACAAAGAGGCAACCTGCTGTGTAAAACAAGCATGAATAAGTGAACAGTCACAGTAAACCACTAAGCCGCCTAGCGTTTTAAGTTTGATCCCTTGACCCCAGCTTCGTCGTGACCATTTTGCTGCAGTGCTTCAGGTGTTTAACCTTGTCATATTAAAGCGTTTGTCACTGGAGGGCTAGACGACTGGGGCCAGGATGGGCCGGGGATTTAAAAAGGCCTGTGCTCCCAGATCATCAGATTGTCAGTTGCTGTCTGAAGCCTGCCAAGAAACATCAAAGCCTCGCAGTCTTGCTCATATCATCTTTGAACCTCACCAGAACACGCCCTCTCTGCCTCCCTGCCTGCATTCTTGCCCTACATCACCAGTTGCTAATTAAAAAAAAAAAAGTGAAACACAACTGATGCACGCAAAAAACAAATCAGGCCAAGTGGAAAATGAAAAGAGAAACAACCTTTGTTGGATTTGTTGTGGAGTTGTGCTGCTGTGTGGATGTCTGACATGCCATGCCAGCGCTCTGTCAAGACGAGGAGACAGTCTCAGTCTGAGCAAGCCCATCCTCAGAGGGAGCAGCCTCCCATCAGGTCCTGGCCAAGATTGATGGCTATGAAAGAGCTACCTGAGGCAGAGATCAAAGTCAGACAGGATACATACGCCTCAGCATTTAACTCTTTCATCTCCAGTCTTTTCTACACAAGTCATGACCCTTCACCTGTCTAGCTGCTTGACCTCTGGCTGACGAATGGCCTTGGCACTCCGTGATGCTGCCATTTTTGTTAAGTGGACAAAAACAAAACAAGAAATTAAGGATTTATAAAAATGAAAATTACCTGTCTAATACGAACACAGCAAAACAATTAATAAAGGAAGTGGAGGTCAGCCTGTATATTAGAGTTGGTATCTTTTTTCTTCACCACAATAAATAGGAGCTTGATTTGTTAACGTGGGACTCTCCTCACAGAGGAGGCCAGTAGTGGAGGGCTATTTGCATTCCAGCAGTGAGAGTGAGGACAATTAAGCCATTTCCCCTCCAATCTATCTCCCTCCAGCCAGCCATCCAGGCGGCCCAGTAGATCAATGGGAGGTGCAGCTGCATGGCCTATGTGTGCCAGGCTGTGAAGAGAAGATTGGGGTTAAAACCCTCCTGGCCCTCAGATTGGCTCCATACCTGAGTCAAAGCACAGACAGACCAACAGCTGTTGCTGGGCAGAGCTGGTAAAGAGAGGTACTCGCCCCATCTGTAAAAGCATTACACAGTTTCTGGCTTCATGGCCACTGTTTATTTTCCTAACAATGTGAGCTGAGATGTCTGTATTTCGTACTGAGCATCATTTTGTAACTGAAAGGAGAGAGCTGTAGTAGCAGCAGGTTCATTTCACCACCTGTAATGCTAAGCATAAAGGAATCACCCTCACAGTCCAATCCCTTTGCTTTTTTCTCCCTCAGGCACTCCAGACTGGCCACTCCAAAATCAATTAGCCAAATCACATTTCACAAAAGTAGCTGAGTTCTGCTTTCAGCGGCCAGGCCCCTCAGGTGTCACAGAGTCGGCTTAAAGGTGCAGGCAGTGAGCCTTGGTTTAAGTTGTGTGGGATTAGACCAAACAAAGAGCCATAGATATCCAGCCGCACCTGTGCAACTTGCTCCTCAAGCACCGCTAATAGGGAGAGTCTTTGGTCCAAATGGCGGGTGCTCAGAACTTAATCTCCCAGCTCTCGGGCCATTGCAGGTATCCGTTTCCAATGTTCCCGGCAGCAGAAACTGTCCTGAACTTGGACATAATCGCGGAGCCATCATCTAACAAGGACTTCCATCTCTGCTGCCTCTGCCAAGTCCAGGTGATCAATCATTTACATGTGTAATTAGGAACGGGTGTCAAAACAGAAACTGTACACTCGCTCAGGGACCCTATGTGCAGCGGGCTGACATCAGACTTGGCAAGTGGTGGGTAAACAGGGTCAGAGAGAAACAGAGACAGAGAGAGGGGAAGAAAAATGAGATGCTGAGATGTGCAGGTTTTTCTGCCACTTTCAGCTTCTTACCACCCAGGGGTGATGGTGGGGGGGCATTTCCACAGCATAACAAGTTATATAAGACCACATCACTAATTATAGGGTTACTTGAATAATGATGTTGTACTTTAATCTTTGGTGTTTCTGCAAATTTATCCCTCTATTTTGCATACAACTGACTTATTTAAAAAAAAGAAAAAGAAAACATGTTAAGTCAAGCAAATCCATGTTTATTTGGGAAGGCCTTAACCGTCTCAAAGGGAATTCCCGAAACAAAAATTGTGGTCAAAATGAATTTTGTTATGGATCAGCAACAAACACACAACACTTTATAACTGATCCCGTTTCCCAAACAAGTCAAACTACTTGTGCTCGACTTAAGTGGCTCAATGGTCTCCTGAGTGCCCAACCAGCCATTCAGCCCAACTGAGGTCATAACAAGGGATTACATTGCGACAACAAACACAAGCCAGTGTAGAATAATGCTTTGGATACATGTGATAAAAGAACAAGGGGTGCTAAGGGATGCAATTCTACTTTGATTTTGAGCTCATAAAAGTTATCATTTTTTATGATGTGACCAAAATAGCACACAGTCTGAATACCTCAAAGGAACATATAAAATCTCCTCACAACAACATTCTGATTGACATTTGCAGAACATCCCTGCAGATGTAAAGTGACGTTTTCCCACGGTCACCAGGCATTTTTATAACTGGGCAAGGCAATGTAGAAATACCAATGCCCAATAATCCACCTGTCACCTGAGGGGGATAGGTGTGGTGCTGCGGGGCTAAGGAGGGGATATGTGCAGGCTACCGTGACTTATGTGGACTCATCCAGCCAACACCTCAGTGCCCAGGGGGGCGAGTGGGTGTTTAAAAGAGCCTGTCTGGGGCCTAAGTTTAGAGTTTCCCGGCGCAGAGTGGCCGAGCTTTGAAGAGGCAGGTCCAGTAATGAATTAGAGTATTGTCTGCTTGGAGGGAGAAGCCCTTTGGGTGGGACATCAGATCAAAGGAGGTTCTACTTTATTACTTACAGCATCAGTTCAGGTATGCAACTGGACAGAGCAGAGGGCAGACACACTGACCCTTAAATAAAGGACTTGGAGTGACTGTCCTGACATATACAGTTGCAATCTCTGTACTAATAAGTTTTATCACCTAATGGTTTGGCATAAACGCCTCAATCTGGCTAATATTTGTTGACATTTTCTTATTTCACAATATGACCCAAAATACTGCCTAATTCATTAAAGCTTTGCTCTGATAAACACCAGGAGCTGGATGCATCTACTTCCTCAAACCCACAAGAAGTGATATGGTGATGGGATGTGATCTGGAAGCAGGACTGTATTGTGGTTTGAATAGACCATAGAAGAATCAGTAATAGCTAGTGTAGCAAAGTGGCTAGTGCATTCAAATGTTCAACATTCTGAATTATCTGCTGTCTTGCCAAAAGTTAGATGAGAAGATTGGGTACCAATCTCATGTTTGGATGCTGTACATGAAGCTACAACCAGCAGCCAGCTAACTCAGCTTACTACAAACAGTGGGATCAGGAAGACACGGCTAGCTTGGCTCTGTCCTAAGGTAATAAAGACAGACACCAGCACCTGTATAACTCACTAATTAGCGTGGCACCTCTTAATTGTTTATTTCCTGACAAGAACCAAAATTTAAAAATGACAAACAACAAAAGGTAACAATCTTTTCACCCAACTCTAGGCAAGACTGTTTTTTTCCCAAACTGACTAAGATTTTTCACTAGTTGAATAATATTTTGTGTCTCATACAAAAGACAGTTTTGGCTATATGACATGCTACCATCCTGTGACTCTACAGCTCAGAGATGACTGTGAAACAGACTTTTTGCATCAGGCCACACAGCTTTTTCAGTCGGGAGTCACAAAGGAATGCACTGACCGCTCCTCTCAGGTGGCTCCATGTCGTACTGGGGCTGGAGCAGCCTCTTGCAGGGTCATTCTCCCATGACATTCTCCTCAGCATGAAGAAGGAACAACACACCTCTGCTTTGATGTCAAAGTGGTCGGGTTTAGAGGATGAGGTAATAGCACGAGGGACGCAAACACCTGGATGGAGTGGAACAGGAATGTTGCTTAGATGGAGAAGGACCATGCCATATCTGAAATCAAAATATTTAACATTTTACACAACTATATAAGATAAATCTTACTAATCATATAATATGTCAATCAACACAATTGGAAGGTACCCAAAATATAAACCTGGCCATTGGAAGAAGGTCCACTGGTACACTGGTTTTTCAGTGGTCCTATGTTGGTTGACTAATAATAATAATCTTGAAAAGAAAGAACTACTAAAAACTAATGACATTAAAATAATTCTCAGAAGCACTTTGCATTTTAATGTCAATCATCAAATATTAGCAAGCTAACTACAAGGGTTAAAACAGTAAACACTCTATGTGCTTAGCACCAGCACGTTAGCATTGTCATTGTGTCTAATTGTGTTTTTGTTAGCATGCTGACATTAGCATTTAGCTCAAAGCACTGCTCTCCCTACGTACAGCCTCACAGATATGCTAGCACTGCTATGTAATTTGCTGTTCATTGCATCAATATGAAAAATTGGGAATAATTAAAACATAAATTTATAAAAATCAAGTTATGGTGTTTATTTTCAAGTACCACCATAAACTGTCAGGAGAATCAACTACTTTGTTCCTGCAAGATGGCACTTTCTGTGGTGCTACCACGCCAAGAAACAAAAATGAGATTTGATAATACAATAAATCTTTGCAGAGAGAACTGGAATTAAATCTAATCACTATTGGTCTGAATCGTTACACCCGTGCTCCCAACAGGCCGGTCCAGTGTCCCAGACACACCCTCTGATGAAGACAGAACGTGCTCTCTGTATGTGGTGGATTGCTTTCCTGTGGGAACTGTCGCTCTCTGGTTGCTCATTCCTCCCTTCTGCTTCTCACCAGCTGGGACTGCTGCTCAGCCACCCAGCCATAATGTCATAATTGTCCTGTTCCTCTGCACCTCTTCAGCCACCGAGACACAATGCTTGGCAGCTTAGGGCGGAGTGTGAATAGGGGCCCTGGCTAACTGGGTGGGTCCCAGATTATTCCCACACCTGCTGCTCTCACCTTGGCACTGTCCTGTATCACAAGGAGGGAACCAGGTAAATGTTCTTTGGTTGGGACATAAAAAGTGTTATCATAAGACTACTTTAGGCTGTTGTCCTGCAAGATCACAGCTATTGCTACGTTAATTGTTATCTTCTTCAGTGATAAAGCAGGGACCTCGTAGCACCACAACACATATGAAAACCAACGTCATCCAACACCGGAGCTCCCCAGGTCTCAATTAGCCCTGATGACTTGCCTGAGGGAGCTTGTGTTTAAATCAGCTGAGGAAATTATTGCTGGGGAGGCATAATAATTGATTCCGGGGCCCCAGAACCACAAAACAATTAATGATTACTTATTTCTGTTTGTCAGCTTTGACAACAGGGGTTTCAATAAAGCAACAGGAGGGGAAAACAAAACTCCTCACGTGGGACCAAACCTCACACTGGAAAAACTGGAACTGCCATCAGCTTCTTTTAATACGTCACACAGAATGAAATGCAAGGATTTTTCAATTCAATACTTAATGTAGATTTTCCTTTTTTTTTTTTTTTACATCAGTTGATCATAACATCTGATAAAATGTAAAAGTGGAGTGATTTTTGTGTAAAATCCTATGTATTTGTCATCCCTTGTGAATAATATACAGTCTTGTAAAAACATGAGGACAAAAACAAAACCAAAGCCACAGGGGAGCAGGGAACAGGTGTTCTGCATATACTGTATGTCACCTCATCAGTTGAGGTAAATGAAACCGCACAACCATCTGCCATGATCACATGTATCACCTCTTGTAGTTGTAGACACTCTCAGAGAAATAACACTGATTTACAGTCTACACACAAGAGCAATAAAACCACTGAAGTGCTGAAAATAGCTGTTCAAATGAGCCAGTTTATACCCAAATGTCTCCTCCAAGATCTCCTTATAAGTCACTGTGGCTCTATAGTGGTGGACGTGACCAGCGTCTGCAGTGATGCACTTCCTGTGGGTTTGTCCCTCAGTCTGGACGACGGAGAGATCTCATGATAAAGGTTTAAACCAGGGCCCTGTTCCTCGCCAGCTGCCTCCTCTGGTCATTTTAACTTGGACCTCATTAGTCATAATCTGCTCCCCTGGGCCAGCCTTGAAAAACCTCTGCCTGGCAACTGCGTAGAAATGCTCCAAGCAAAATGTTCCTCTGTGCATGACCCAAAAAAACTGAAATGGTTATCTGATGGATGGCGCTTTGGCAGTTCTCCTGTTTGAGTGAGGCAGACAGAAAAGTTTCTTTCTCTCTATGTGGAACCTCAGATAATGTAACATAGCCACTTTTCAAAATCTGCATGTTTAGACAAATATGTTTTGTGGTGGGCAGGCAGCTGAGAGCTATGAGAGCTTACCTAACTGCAAAACCAACCAAAAGCTTGCATCTAAAGACCGTAGCTCCAACGTTAGCAAAAAAGGCAGTGAGGAGGAACTGAGGAGCAAGCAACGACCTGAGGATAGCAATCTTGGGCTGAGGAATTTAGCAGACATGACGAACTGGTGGTGATAACACCGGCAGAATGACTGATCCTGCTCATACCCAAACATGTAACCTCTTCATTGCCTGTGTAGGGGCCAGCACTTCAAACGCATCCATATTTCAGTGACAGAAGGCTTCGGGGGAAAACAACCCATTTACCTGTAATCTGTTCTAAAAGCAGCCTAGCAGGAGCTGGGCAGGCCTGTAACGATGGGAAAGCTGTCTGAGAAGATGTGCCTTAGGAGACTGCATCAAGGGCTGCAAACACAGAAAGACGAGGAGGTAGGTGCAGCTTCAGTTGACCAGAGGTTGAACCCATTAGCTCTAGCTAAGTCACTTCAGGCAAATTAATGACTTTTTGTTTTGATGTAGGTCATTTGAAAGGAGGATGTAAAGGATAAGATGAGCAGATAAACTGTTTGAAATATGGGAAGTGTGCATTTACGATGAGCAGAAAAATGAATTTTGAGAAGTGTGGGACTGCCTGTTGCGATAAAAATCAGCCATGCACGATCTGCTCAAACATCACAGTGAAATTATTTATCTGGTGTCTCACATTTTACTTTAAAACAATCTTGAGTTGATTTCAGAGGTAAATGCTGTGTTTAGTAAATCTTTCAGGTGACTTGATTCATGTTGTCTTTGCCTGTTTACTGTCATTGTCATGCAGTTTTCTGCTCAGGGCCCTGGAGGGCGTGAAATGGCTTGGGGGGGTTCACCTTCTATTGTTTCCAATAAGATTTAATAACCTGTCTGTTTTGTCGTCTTTCCCCCTCACTGTTACCTTTCTCCAGTACACACTTGCTCCAAAGCCAGGAGGAATTCTGTATTAAGTCGGGCCAACAATGACAACAAAAAACATCAACAAAAGCCAAAGGGCCAAACCCGACTAAGTTACCTCCCCTAGACTTACAATGCCCCTGCTTACCTCAACCTGCCCTTCCATTTCAACCCAACCCTTGCCCCCCTGGCAAGCCAGGAATGCTTGAGGATAGCGACCTTTTCACCCAAGAGTCCTACCTTGGTTTCTCAGGAAGATTAGGAGGCGGTAGAGGAACTGGGAGTGTCCAGTGGAGCTAGCTGTGTATCACAGTTGGAGGCGATTCCAATTTTCTGGAGAGGGACCAGATAGTGGGTTTGGAAATCTTGGGTCATGAATTTCATGCTGTATAGCAACAAACCTTGTGTGCTTTTTAATGCTTCACTGGTTTGGCTATTAATCAAAAATGTGAAACCAGTCCAACTGCACCACAGCAGTTTTCTATTACTGAGCCATCCATTATGAATAACTGAGCGCAGCCTCATTAAAGGGGCTTCTCCACAGTGGCAGCAGACTGTTAGCAAACATAAAAGTGTGATTGGTGATTTTATGAGCCTTGCTTTCAAACTTGGTTTCCGTTGACTTCCGTGTTGTTGTTGGAGCGCTGCCTAAAACCGCCGTTCCAGCCGTCTGCAAGGCTCCCGAGAGAACAGAACCACGGGGAGCGCCATCAGGTGCGTTCATCATGCTGCGGTGCTCATCAGGTGGCCTGCTGTCTGGGTAGTAACAGTGGCCCAGCATCTGCTGACAGCCAATGGTTACAAAGAGAGCATGGCATGATAACAACAGTGTTAAATTATTATATTATATAGAGAGTTATTATATGCATGTAATGTTTATGGTTGTAGCTACATTAACAGTGTGAGATGGTACTGTTGTTCAGTCATCTGTCACTTCATTCCACCTTTTAATCTAGCTGCACGTTGAGGTTATCATTTATAGTAAAATATACCACAACAATTTGATGGACTGACATAATACAGATATTAATCCTCCTAGGGAAGAACTGTAATAAATTAGCACCATCACCAGGTGAGTTGAGTTTGTTAAAATTACTTTGGTTTATGACCAAATATGTGGAAAATGAACGTTTTCGTCAGCCTAAGATGTACTTTGTGTTTAGTGTTAATTAACAAATACCATCATGCCTTAACTTAGCTAGTAAACATGGTCTACATTATAGTTGGTAATAATAAACACATTATTAGGATGAACAAATTCATGTCTGGAGAAATGATACATGCTAAAGCACTATACAAAATAAGTGGCGTAATGAAATCCACTGCACATCTGCATGGCACATTTAAGGATTACCCCAACCATATAAAGTCACACCATGTTCCACAGGGGTGAAACAGCAATAGAGGCACGAAAAGTTGCTCACATGCTCCACATATTAACATCTCTGCCACAGCTGGGTGTTACCTCGGCATAACAAATCAACAAAAAACAAAACAAAAACTCTGAATTTTCCACAATTAAGGCTTTCACAAAGCAGAAAGTTTGAGATTCTGACCTAAGATAAAAGAGCAATCCACATCATGTAGTCCTGATAACCCCCGTTAGCAGCCATTATTACAAAGTGTTACCAGATGCTGCCACAACATCATCATTAGTCTCCAGGTTATCAAATGTTTGCTTTTTAAGTTTCTTTATGTGACATTATACTTGTGTCTTATTATATTCAAACCAGTTTCATCTGAATATATACAAAAGGTAGTGTGAGAAACATCTGAGCCTGTTCACATTTTTTGAATATTTACATATGTAACTATAAAAAGCAAAGATGTACTTCTTCAAGGGAAACAGTCTTATCTACAGTGGTTCTTGCATTAAAAGGAAATAACCTCCAGCTCCCTAACATGCTCTGCATACAGCCACCTTACATCGTCAGCAAAGAGGTGATCAGGGACAGCTGATCAAAGCTTGTGAACAAAATACATGCAACTGCAAATATGCAGTAACATGAACAACAGTACCTTTTTGGCATGTTAAAGGTAAATTTTAAACCACTTCAGTAACTGTGGTTGATCAAATGACATTTAACCAATAAACACAGCTTAATGTGTCAACGCCACACATTGTCTGATTTTAAGGCAGATGGGGAAACGTATTTACTGTGCACAAGAATAACAAAAAGTGTTACTCGTGCAAGTGCATGTTCATTTGTCTGATGAATCAAAACAATGTGTCAAATAACAGTGTTAATCCAAGTATTCACATCCTGCACCGCAGCCAAGGATTTAGATTTCATGCCCAACAGAGCAGCTAAGTATTGGGTTCAAACACACTTACCCAATATGGTTTATTTAATGTTTTAAGCAATAAGTGATTATACTATTTACTGGTCAAACATGTTCCTCAGTGTAAATGAGTTGCCAGTCATAATCAATATCTCTTAGATTTGACAGATCTAATTCATCCCCATGTCAGGGCTTTTATTTTGGACATTGACCATGAACAGGCCTGTCCCTGGGTTCACTTTGACATTTCCAAAGTAATTTATTAGCTCAGGGAGCAAAGCGTCATAGCTACCTAACAGGTCTGTGTAGTTTAATGCATTGCTCTTCTGTGAATATCTTTTTTCCCCCACTCAATGATTCATTTCTGCAGGAAGTTGCAGGTTTGGGTGCATCTAGGTGTGGCGGAAACTCAATCCATCAGGGCAGAGCGAGGCGGGTGGGCCTGCCCTGTCTGACATTATCCAGACACCTTTCTGACAGCTCTGGCTTCAGTTCTGACATACATGTTCCCAGCAGCATAAGCTGGCAGTGAGGGACAAGAGAGCCACACGGAACAAGTGGCTACAAATCAAAAAATGTTGAAATGAAAGAGCTGGTTTGTTGTAGAGCAGGAAGTTAAAGGACCTGTATCAACATAAAATTAGAGGAAAGTGTCACTCATGCTAATTCAACATCAAAGTGTGAAAAACAATATAAATAATCCTGTTCTGCATTCAGACGTGAGGATTTATTTAATATTATATCTTACCGTTTTTTACTTGCGTCAGTTTGGGCTCGCTGACAGATCTCTAATCATCATATCAAATGTCTGCAGCACCTCAACAGTCTCTCAGACTAAACAGGAGTGTGTAATCTCTTTGTCCAGGTCCATCTGCTAATCCATACAACCGGCTTCCTACTGCAATCAAACCTTTGTAAACTTCACAACTTCAGCAAGATGCTGCTTTATTTCAACCCCTGCCTGACCACAAATAGGTCTAAATCGACCCAATTACTTACTGCTTCCTTAAATGCTCGAACCAGATTTACTGATACTTGCCAGCAATGGCTCTGTGATAACTATCTGCTCCCTCTGTTGTCTCTTCTTGTGAGCATCTCCACTGTGACTCTAATGAATTTCAGAAAAGTTTGACACAAGCTAGCTAGCTAGCTAGATAGATAGATAGATAGATAGATAGATAGGGCAGTGATAGAAATCATAGAGACTGACTTCCATAACATACAAATATCTCCTACAGAAAGCGGCTTTCATGCTTATATTTACCCTGATTATCTTGTTTAGAGGATTTTTTCACACAAAATGTAACTTTTAGATGTTTACAGCAGATGTTTCAGTTAACACACAATTTTAGCAAAGAGCCATCCTGTTGCGCTACACAAACAGCAAAACCACTGAGAGACAGTGAAGGTGACAGATGAGACTCTCTGCTCTGAGTGGGTTAGCATATGGTAGCAATCAGGGAAAGTGAGGGTCTGCTGGCCCAACAGTAATTAGCAGTCGGCCTCATGTTCATGTTTCTTTTAATAGCTCAACACGGCCCAGTGTGGACTAAAAATAAACAGGGCAATTATGGGCGGCAAGGAAGGGCATCATTTGAGGGGTCTGACCTTTGAACCCGGGTCAGAGCCCATATAGACGCGTCCATGTGGACCACCTGCACCCCTCTGGACCACTGGGGAAAGGAGCCATGTTGTGTTTATGTTAGGGGTCAGGCAAAGAGCTAGGCCATTGTAGGGCAAACTAGATGTGTGAGTAAATACTGTCTATTTATATCATAAGAAGAGTCTTAATGCTCACTGTGTTTTGGACCCAAGACCCAAGCTGTTTGTGAGTTCAAACCTAACCTACTTATAAAATGGTTTAGCACCATGCTAACTAGTACTTACACAGAGATGAGCTCTTACTGAGCTTGCAGGAGCTGCAAGGTGTAACTGCTGCACAGCTAACTGAGAGAGTAACGGGTTATCTCACAGTTCCTTAATTCTAATGCATTTTGATATTCATGTACATTACATACAGAAAACTCTATGAGACTTTATGGCTCAAATTACAAAACAATAGCAATAGTAACAGTAGCATTAGACTAAGCAATGTCTGCTAGCTTGGCGTGATCTTATATCTCCCACTCATTTTAAACTGTATGAATACTGCTAACTGAAACACATAAATACACATATATTATATTGATACTTAAAACATTGACAATTAGGGTTAATATATGAATTGTTACTTTTGGAAACTGTTGTAGTTCTTGATGCTACAATTTTTTTTGATGCTCCCTGTTTACATAGCTGAATGATTTCCATTGGGAGGTACCACAGATGTTTCCTAGAAACAACTGATGCTCACACGAGTGACATCACTTGAGGCAGTTTATCAGCCACAAAAGGGTTAATACAGCATTTTTGCACACACAGTCATGCTCATTAACACCTGTAAAGCAATCGAGTTCCCTTCTAAGTTTTCATGGTTCAACCAGATTTAGTAAATTGTTTGTTTGAAACTAGTGTTTTAGACAGAATGTTGCAAAACCCGTGATACATAGCACAGAGATGTCTAATTCCCATTCCCCCACCCATAAGTGTATTTTCTCTAAATTATCGTGGGTTTGATGGGAATTTGAAGTCCCCAGCTTCAGCATGAATCTGTTTCAGTGCACTGGCCAGAGGTCCAGCACAGATGTTCACATCTGCACAAGAACAACAAGGAAAGGCTTTTCACACCTGGCAACTCTCAAACAGAACTTGGCACCAAAGAACCTGCAAGGTTGTCCCAGACTGACCTTTCACCTCTTCTGATGTCAATGATCCTCTCCACCAATTAGAAGCTGGAAGCTGACCTTGGACTTGCCTGGCCTCAGACACAGAGACAAATGATTCTATCAGATTAAATGTTTTTTAATGGCAGACAGAAAGGCCAAATGTGAACCTTTCACTAGAAGCCATATGTGCATTTCTCTGGTTATCACTCCAAATGAGGCTCATTTGTAAGCAATATGTGAATGAAAGGCTAAACTCTGGCCGACATGTGGCGGAAAATGTCTTGTTTGTTACATCAGGGACAGCACACAAAAAGCAACAGCGTAACAATTTATTTCCTTATGTCAATATTGCTCCATCAACAACATGTTCTCAGATTTGATTGACTGTGAGAATAACTGGCAGGCTGTAGCGACATGGAATCACATTATGTAGCTTTGCATATGAAGCGGATTATGGGCAATATGTTCTGACCAAAGTCTGCCAAGAGAAACAGCGAGAGCAAGCCGCACATCCAGAGGCCTCGCTATTTTTAAACCCACATTTTGGACTCGGCGCTCGTGGCCCACCACAGCAAAGGCTGCTGGAGCCATCGTCAAACCCAACACAAAGACATTGTCCCTGAGACGAGAGCTTCAAAGGAACAACAAGGTCAAGTGTTGTATTTTTACTCTCTGGTTCTGGGCCACACCGTAAAGCAAGCCGGACCTCATGTAATGGCATGTCTTGATGATTTTCCACATATACATGCTCGAGACCTGTGATCACTCAGCCATCGTCCTGATATTCAGAGAACAGGTTGTGAGGTCCTTCACCTGCCTATGGGGTGACCTGGTCATTCCTCTGGCCCCCTGTGAGTGGATTAATCCCCCACCCCCAAGAGACGAAAGACCCCTGGACCACTTATGAAGCGTTTGTTCTTCCTGTCAGCCTTCAATTGAGGATAATTGTCTCTTTTAGATCTCAAGGGCCTGTGATCTGCCATCCATTGAGCTCAAAAGGAGGTTATGTTTCACCTCAGGTTGAGGAGGCGGGGGTCGGCAAAGATAGGCCCAAATTCAGCAAGGAATGTCTTGATATTGATGTAAACACAGATTTAACATCAAAAGGTTAGAAGTAGCTTCATAAGAGGGTGGCCATATATATTGTGCAATGCCTGACAGCAAGTGCACCCATGGTATTAAAGACCTCTTATTGTGATCTTATGAATACGATGATTCATTAAGGTATTCGGGTTAAAGGTCACAGTTGCGCAATGTGGCACAAAGATGATATGCAAATATGGTGTGGCATTTTAAAGGGATTATGAGTTTTTTTGGCACAGATACAAACATGCACACACAGAATTCATCCCCCATGGTCCTCCCTTTTACACACACAGCAGAAATGTTCTGCGTGGTTACAGCTTTGCTCCTTATTTGCATAAGATATCCAGTGCCTCTGACATCAGAGAGGGTTTCCTTTGCTTCCTGCCTTCCCTCTCCTCTGGTACACCTGCAGCTGGTCAGGTCACGTAATCAACTCCCAATGGTGGCCCTTTAGCTGAACAGCTGTGCACCAGTGAGAGCATCATGTGGGAAATTAGCATAAGCCGAGCAGTCTCAACCGATCTGTGTGTCTGGACAATATAATCATTTTTAAACTCCAGCTCTTTCATTTCAAAGCAGCCTGCTTGTTGCCCTGGTTCTCAAGTCATACATGCAGCCCTGCAACACATAAACACATTACACACAACCACCCCCCTCTCCCGTTTCTCCCTCTCTATCTCTATATCTCTCTGTCTGTCACACACACACAGAGTCTGAGTTGTGGGTCAGTGCCTCATGTGGTGACAATGTGTGTGCTGTGCTGTGGCGGTGGAGGCAGCAGTCAGTCTGTAAAAAGAGGAAGTGGTGCTGTATACCCTGGAGGAGTAGGGTCCTGGGGAAGAATGTTTATCCTGTCCACCGCCTTTGATCTTTTACTGTTAATCACTTCCTGCACACTGTATATGAGCTAAGCCGCCCTGCGTTGCAGTGCCGGGCCCACCAGTGACACTGAGAGAGGAAGAGGAGGGGCTGCCATTTTGGATTTTCTAGATAGAGAAAGAGAAAAGGAATAAAGCGTAAAAACCTGCTCTCTTTGGTGCAGTGAATGTTCAGAGCGCTGTGAACAAATATACTGAAGTTCAAATCTGCCTAATTGTCTTTTGACATGGAATAGAATTGGACACATTGTGTGCGACTTCCAGGAACAGCGAGCACAGAGAGTTACAGTAAAGCTGCCATGCTCGAGACTTATGAGGCCCTAATGTGCATCTACCACACCATGCGGTTTGAGTGGCGGTGACAGTTTGTGGCCGTTATAATTCAAAATCCCTGCCAGTGTTACAAAAGTCTCCAACCCTCAATGCCACTGATCACATGAAGGGATACTCAGAAGTTCTGTCACGTACAGACTGCTTGTCTGGCTTTTGCTTTCCATCTCTCTGTCTCTTTCCGTCTGTCTTGCTCCCTGTTTGGTGTGCCCCACCCTGGCTGCAAGACCCTCATGCAACACGCCCAACCCCATGCACATTTTAACCCCAACGCATCTGAGAGCATTTATACAACTCTGGAATTCAGAGGGGCTAAACCCCACACCTGGCAGCTGAAATTAAGATCTACAACCAAGGACATTTGTACTTTAAGAATACAGTGCTGCCTCAACCAAAACCCCTATGCCAAGTCTTTTGGTGAGCACTATGCACAGACAAAAAGTCCATGACAGGTTGAATAGTGCCAGTGGGTGGATGCATCAATAAAAGACAAAGCATGAAAGCTTTTGTCTCTGAGTGATCGGCTTGAATTAGAGTTGTTGTAGTAGAAAAAAATTGTCATCAAGATGAAGAGACAGGCAGGGGAGGATTTGTAGAGAGTTTGCGTCTATTCATTTTGGATTGTGCGTGTAGAGTAGTGCAAGTGCATGTAGGTGTGTGTATACATGTGCATGGGTATGTGTGTTTCTGTGTCAGGAGCTTTGTTTTAAAGGTCTCTCCTATCAGTCATTCAGTGATGCCCTGCAGCCTGTTCTGAAGCATGCATCCTGCTTGAATAGGCCCTCCTCGCTCGCGCTCTCATTCTCTCACACTTACTAAAACTATGCAGC
Source organism: Datnioides undecimradiatus (assembly GCA_008933995.1). Taxonomy (NCBI): domain Eukaryota; kingdom Metazoa; phylum Chordata; class Actinopteri; order Lobotiformes; family Datnioididae; genus Datnioides; species Datnioides undecimradiatus. The sequence goes on from WARS01000012.1 coordinate 8,392,426, forward strand.
AGTCTCCCATACACTTCATTAAAACATCAAAGTGGAATCACAGTAGTGCAGTGACTTTGTTGTTGCTTTGCGTATTTCCAGTAGCTGTGTCAACTGTTGATCGTGCCATTACAGCATTGTTTGATCCTGTAAACGAAACTTCCCCATTAATGCTGCAACGTTCACGCTGCTTCTCTGAGCTTAACACAACAGAGATGCTTGAAAATACAAATCAGGGCTGCAAAGGAGTGGAGAATTGCTTCAAATTTCAATTAACCACAAAACCCACAAACACAGTCTTGCCCAACATGTGACTCTTCCATCCCGAGTCGCTCCTCTGACTCACTTTGTTTTAAGTGTGAGGTTCGTCTGTGTGTTTTCCTGTGGTGCTGTGAGTGTGCGTGTTTGTGCACCTACCTCTGACGGGGCTTGCGTGACTAGTGTGGAGTGTGAGCAGAGAGTAGAAAGGTTCCTCTCTCGCCTAAAGGGAAATAGCAGTGCGCTGTGTGCATCTACCCTCTTTTAATCCCACAGAAAGTTTTAAAAGGCCATGTTAAACAGCATGCCCCACAGGTAGCTGCACAGTACACACAGGCATTATCATAATGTTGACATGCGTGAGCACCAGAGCACTTTTGAGCCACCATGTCAAAAGGGTGTAAAGACAATATCCTACCTAAGTTTATTGGGCAAGAAAATTCAGACTCTGCACATTATGCTTGCAAGTTCAGCCTGAACTGTTTCAAACCAGGACTTTGCGTGCGGCTGAAAGTTTCTTTCTCTCTACTCATCATAACAGGTTTCAGCAGCCGTCTGCCACTTGGCGCTGTTGAGGTGAGTCAGACCATGTCGTGCAGGGTGACTCACTGCTTGTCATCTCTCCACCAAAACATTATTTATTATTCTAACTAGTATTTATTTAGTGAAACTTAACCGAGCATGCTCGCTCTTTCCGAGCTGCTGTGCATTCACACAGTTACAAATTCACACCTAGAGGTTGGCCTGTATAACCGCAGTCATCAACTGTTGGCTGAGAGGAGCAGCTATGCCGAAACAGTTGGGGGTTAAGTGTCCAGCTGGAAGGTAGCATGAGGACTTTTTGTTAAGGACGAGGAGAGGCAGTTGCCTCTTCAGTTTCCTTGATTTTAACAAAGCCTGGGCGGGAAATTTAAACTATCCTGACTTCCTTATACTGCATGAGCTGTTGTCAGGAGACGGTTAAAAGCAGTAGAGTTGATAACTGGGGCAATGATGTTAATAAAAATGGGACTAGATGGGATAAGAAGTAGTTCTAGTTTTTAATAAAAACTCTGAAGAGCTATCAGTAATTTATAATCCTGCAATATGGCTTTGATCATCTCACACACAAACAAAAGAAGCTGGTTTCAAACATTTGTTTTTTAAAAAAAACCGTATAAATACATTTACAGAAGTTCAAGGGACAAGGACTTCTTGTTTATTGTGGCAAAAAGTCCTAAATAATTAATTTATGCCACATTTTAGTCTTTAGCCATCTCTGGTGCTAAGTAGTTGTGGTGCGTCTGTGCTGCAGTTCCCCAGAGATCACTTGTTAATCAAAGAGTGCGGGCAGAGCTGCGGTGTCTTTTTTTTGACTTTCTGTTAATGTTGTTTGTGTTTCTTTTATTTGTCTGCTCAAAAGAGGGCAGATGTCGCTGCTCACGCTAACTACGCAGTCGCAAACAAGCAACGCTGTTGGTGTTGCTGAGAATAAAGTAGAATGCAAAACTTACTGAGCGGACACTGATCTTTGGTTTTATCTTTTTAAAAAGCTGAATTGAATATTGACCATTCTGTACTGATTGGGTCAAAGTGAAGAGCTTTTGTTCTGAAAAGTCTATCACTTTACCATATTTAGAAAACTAGACTAAAGACCCTTTAAAAACAGGACACAGTTAAATGCAGAGAACTTAAGAGAGGTACAGTACAGGTAGCCCCAAGCTAATCGGCTGGGATGGAAAAAGGAGGTATAACAGAGATGGAGGAGGTGAAAGAGGGTGGGATGGATGAAGGGAGGCACCCTGCTGGTTCCCAGTCAAAGTGACAGGGTGACAGGTGGAGGGGGCTGGCCTATGTGTGTTTGTGCGTAATTCTTTGTGTGTGTGTGTGTGCAAGCACAAGCAAATGCGAGGAGGGCCTTGGGGATGGGGGTTCACCTGCTCGACTCATGTCCTGACAGGTAGCAACCCCCCTTCCTCCCTCCTCTGCCAACGACCCCCAACCACCCAACCACCGCCACCCAGTCCCCACGCAGCACCCAACAGTTTCTTTTATTCCATCTCAGAGTTCAATCTGGTCAGCACAGCCCCCTTATGCTCCCATCCGTGGGCGGATGTGTGGCAGCTTAAAGATTCCCATCTGCCGTCCTTGACTGGGTGCCAGAGGAGCTGGGAATGGCCGTCTCTGATGGAGGAAGTGCAGGGAATTGTTAAGGCTTTGTTTCCTGGTTGATTTCCATGCTCAGGGTTAGAGAGCATTACATGATATTTGTGTTGGACGTATTGACACCTACCCAGCTTTCAGCATTTTACACAGTCACAGATGTTAATGACATTGCTTGGGATCCTTTCTCAGACGTACTTGAGTTCAGTATAACACATTTCCTTTGGAATCAGCAAGAACATTAATATATATATACATATACATACATACATACATATATACATATATATATATATCTTATTTAATAATTGGGTTTTAAAAGATATTACTCCTCCTCCTTATCTGATCTCTGGGGTTAAAGTTAGATTCAGTTCGTTTTGGTTTGGGTGGTTGAGGTTACAATGAGGTTTTGGACCTGGTTTGACTTTCTTTACTGCAACATACCTCCCTGGTTGAGCCCACACACTCCGCTTCTTTTTGTATATCAGATGGATAAGTGGACATTTATTTTCATACAAAAGAAAAATTGCAAATTTCCTGTGAGGTCATGCTGCAATTTGCTAGCATGGAAACATTGTGAGCTTCAGTGTTTTGCTAGTATTTGGTGATCTTTACCCCTTGAACTAAGTTTTCTATTGAAGCTACTTCAAATACTTGTTTATAAAACAAACTTTTTATGTCATAATCATGAAAAACATAAACAAATGAACACAAGTAGAGTTACATTAACTTCCTCTATCATATTATCTTGTTGAAGCCACTCTATCATGTTGTCATGTCTTTCTATGTGCCCCCCACCCCGCCCCCTGCAGAAGACATGGAAGTGGTGGCCTGGTGCCAGTAAACACAGAGCTTTTGTTTGTGGGAATCGGCCTCAGGTGCAGTTGACCCCTGACCTGTAAGCCTGCAGGTTGAACAAAGGGCCATTAAGGAGAGCTGGGCATGTCTCCACTCCAGAACGACTCAGACAGAGAGGTTTACAGAAAGTGTTCCAAGGGTCAGGACTTTACACAGATGAAGATGTGGACATATGGAATCCCACTTTTTGGGCATTTTAAGAACAGGCCACAGATGCATACTCACAAAACAACAAGTGAACACACCATGTCATGATTTCTAACATTCATCAATTTATTGGCTTTTTTGAAGGACAGCTACCCATCAAGCAAGCGCTGACAGCCACCATCAACACTTGCGAATCCAGACCAGGTCACTTCATCATCATCTGATCACTGAGACAAGGTTCTCCTGGAGATATCCCCTTGTCCCCCTGTCACTGCTATAACAAAGTAGAGACAGAGTCTTGTCCTTTGGGCTATAGCTGGTGACAGGTAAGACACAATGCCCTTAGTCACTCGCAGGGCCCTGAGGAAACAATCGGGTCACTCAGTCAGAAAAAGTTGTGTGTGTGGGGCACCCTGTGTACACACTACTTTTACACCTGAAACTGACAGGTTTCAAGCAACAGAGCTACAGAAATCTACGGTAAACACGCTTTATAGTTTTGTTTTTGTATCCTTCCTGCTGGTTGTTTTGTTTGTGTTTTACATGTTGATCCATCCTATAGGACACACTGCACTGTATGTGCAGAAAACCAAAACTCATTCCTGCTCTCAGTTCTTCCCTCCTCCATCTTTCTGGCTCAACACTGCCACCCAGTGATCTCACACAGAGAAGTAACACCACTCAGTCAGTCATCGGGCTCCAGTCCTGAGGCCTGTGGTTAGGTATACAACATGACCTCACTGCCAGGGAAATACATAAGACAGGATGGGATTTTCCATTGCACCCTGGAGGGAGTTTGTCCAGACCACCACACTTCACCCCTACATCCCTACACCATGAGCTAACAAAGACAAGTGATTGACATAGTCAGAAAAGCCTACAGTGGACACCTCTGAATGTCTGTGAATGTGATTTATGGTTCAGAGTGTGCTTTCTCTATTGACACTGCTCTGATTTTCCTCCCTGCTCACCAGGAGGTTCTTTTTTTCTTTCCTCATAAATGCCAAAATCATGCTAGACGGCAGAAGTACATGACTAATGTCCCTGCATAGCCTTTATCGACTGAATACAGAGGGAGGTTTGTGTCTCTGTGCCACCTGCGATCTGTAAAAAAACAGTGGACCATCACAGGCATCCCAATCAGAAAGTGGCACAGCACATTTTAAATGTGTCAAGCAAAGCCAAGCATTCCAGCCAAGCATGTCAAACCTCAGAGGTGATCAGGCAAACGTCTTTTTCTTTCAGTTTAGTCAATCATTAACTCACAATGACCCTGATTAAAGGCAGTCATTAAAACAAAACGTATAACACCTTCAGGTGTTATTCTTACCAGGAACATAATGATTTAAGTGGCATCAATGATCTTCACCCTTTGGACTAGGTTACAGGTGAGTCATGTAGCATTATATACACAAAGTGTTTCTGTCTTTTAGTTCATCGTCTTCTGCTATTATCCTAATAGAGAGCAGTGCATTAGTGGTTGTCCTGAGAAGACGGGCAGGCCGTCAAAATGTAGATGTAATTAGCGATGGGGAGGAAACGAGCTGAGGGGGCCCATCGCACCTCCTGGAGATCTGAGATACTGTAGGTAAAGGTGGTTTAATAATTTAAAGTGGACGGTTGTAAAAGCAGGGTCTTAAAATTCAAAATTATACGCCTGTAGAAACACACCAAAGCACCAACACACAGCAAAATTCACGCAGGTAGGATATTAGGATTATTGAAAAAAGCACCTGACAGTATACCTTAAAATAAAAAATGTATTTGTAGCTATACAATATTGTGCACTTTTTCTGTACTTCTGTACAGTTTTAAAGCCGCCATAATCAATATTTTATAGCTTATAACAATGCATCAGATGTGCAGTGTGGAGCAGAACACGCATTGTGGTGAACCCACAGAATTATCACGTGACTCAGCAGTTACCTGCAGAGCTTTACGGTGTTTTGTGTGTATGTATATTCATTGTTTTGGTTTAACTGCTTGTAACTGTTCTGTTATGGTGAGCCCTAATTAACCCTCTCAAAACAACAGGTTGGTGGTGGGGTTAGGAGTCCAACATTAAAATATCCCTCTTCTCTGTAATAATGAATATTGACAAACCAAACGACAGACATCAAAGGCAAATAGCTCATGAACATATTGGAGCAGACATTTTTTTTTGCCCAGAGTTAATGCAAAACAAAGCTAAAATGACAGTGAATATTGGATTTAGATTCATCAGGTCACAAGAAACATGAATCCAAATGAATGCTACATATCTGCTCAATGTGTAAAAGTGTAAATTTGCCACCATAAAAGTTACATGTTGTGTTTAGTATCCAAGCAGCCAAGTCAACCTTAAAAAAAAGCTAAAAACTGTAAGCGCAATTTAATTTATAAACAAAATAACTGACTTTGTATAATTTCTGGGACATCTTTTTTGCATTTATTAAGGTTTTTAATATTTTGTTTTATTATTTACATTGTATTGCAATCTCTTTTATTTCTTTTATTTTATTTCTTTTATTTATAACTGTAATTGTCTAGATTTTTGTCCTCTATGATCCTATAAACAGTAAAAGCAATGCTTGATGAGTAATAAAGCCTAGTATACACAGATATTTTTATGGATCCTCGTGTGATAACCACTCCTCTGAGTTGCAAGCCCACATACGCATACACCTTTGCACGTGGGGGAACACACATCCCAAAAACACGCTCGGGTCTCAGCAGTCTGATCCTCCGCTCCTCTACACCTTGTAGGGATTACAGGTGTTGGTTTTCTTTCCACTGTGCAAGAGGAACCAGGGTCCTGCTCCTATGTGCCCAAGTATTTGTACGTATACAAGAGCACAGGAAACCTGATCACTTTTAATAATTCATGACAACTCTGAAACCCCTTCACCTCTGTCCATTAGTTCCTCTAAGACCTCTGGCCTAACACTACTTTGTAACTTCTTGAGCACAAGAGAGCATGTCTCCCCACTGCCTCCTCTAATGCCTGTCACAGTGACAGTGACTCATATCAGGTTTTACAATTGCTCCAACTCTGTGTTAGACACTGTGTGTCTAACTGACTGCTGATCGGCTGTAGCTTCACCTGTTGTTCAGTTACTGTGATGAATTTATATTGATAGGCAGAGGACAGCAGGACAACAGTATCAAGTGGGTGTCAGTGCGGTCTGGCCACACTTTGTCTCCATTTACTTAATTAATGTGTGTTTCTTTCGCCTGTCAGCTACACCAGGGGTATAAATCTTAGCTAGCAGGGACAGCGGGTGTGGTGGTGGGGGCTGGAAGTGACAAGGGAGCCTGTTGATAAATAATGCACATGGTACACCTCAGAGTGTGACTAATCCAAACCTCTTGACACGAGAGGGCCGTGCCTTAGCCACGACATTAGCCTTGACGCTTCCCGTGCACCTCCCAACCTTGAAGGTGTTTATGCAGTAAGTGTTCATTTGCATATGAGAGAATACAAGAGAGAACAGTGTATACAAAGAACACATCTCTTCTGTACATTGCAATTATCATGACACAAAAAACGTAATAAATTTGCTCTGCACCTGAATGGTAAAAAACAGTTGGGTCCATCTAGAATAACGAGCTGGCAGCACAACAAAGAAAAAACTCTAATAGGAACCTCGCCCTGAGCACTCCATGAACTCAATAAGTTGGGTTGATCCGAGGTGAACATTTGATTACATTGTGCCAATGTGTTGGTCTTGATCCAGCATGCCACCCTGTTCTACACTAGTGGTGATGATGCTGTTGTTGGAAGGAGAACAAACAGCTACACCCAAAACAATGTAGCTACATTGGATATGTTGCAGGTCTTATTCCTTGTTTGTTCAAGGTTGTAACCTATACTTTCTAAAAATGTAGCTAATTTAAAATAACTAATTAAAAATATCTGTCCAGTCTCCTGCCAGCCAGTGAAATTGAGCTCCAGTTATTTGTGGTGTCGTAATCTAATGAACAGCTAATGGCACAGGTCATGTCATAACACTCAGCAGATCCAGGCTCACTCTACCACCTGCTGGAATGCAGGTTTCCTTTGATAATTGGGGCAATTAGAGATTCCCCTGCTTCACTATCCCTGGTCGTGCAGGAACCCTGCTATTACTATTACACAACTCGACCAGGAAGACTCACCTTAGGGTCTACAACCAGCTTATCTTAATTATCATATCAGCTTGCCTCAGTTAGGCGTTTGCCTGAGCCAGTGTGCGCCGACTACAATTGTAGCGCCAATGTAAATTAATGACAGGGAAAGTGGGCCCATTACAGCCTAATGAGTACTATCTTGAGGCAAATGGACATGTGAATACATGTTACCATATGCTAACTGACCGGATATAACACACACATAAAGCTGTGTACTTTAGGTCTATATATCCACACACACACAAATATGTTCACTTGTCCTCACATGCACAGGCTGATATACCAGGAAATGTGCACTTCTCAGTTGTCACTGTAGCTAACAAAGGCAACAGTGACAGCAGAGATCAAACAGAAAGCAGAGTCTTTAGGTGTGGCAGCACTAGAAATGCAACAGTAGGAGCTCCTCTCTTCATCTGTCTTGAGTAAGCGTTTCATCTTGTGTCACATGACAGCTGATGGCAATCATTTGCCTTTGTTTGTCATGCAATGCCCGCCGTCACTTAAAGACCCCCTGTACTCTCACACGCGAGGCTTGTCTTTTATCAGAAGGCCCCCTCTTTTGTCTCCAAACTGCCAGAGAGCGATTAATCCCCCACATACACCTTTACCTCACATTTAGGGCCACCTTGTTGTTGCTCGGGGTTGGGAACCACTTCAGAGAAAAGACAGGGAGATGACATGGGAGAGAAAAAAATACAAGAGGAATATTGTGAGCGATACAGTATCGTCTCAACATGACCTAAACCAAAAACAAATATGAGATATGTAACAAAAAGCTCAGGCCTTGGTTGCAGCCCAGGGGTACCCCTCGGATACAGTGTCTCCACCAAAGCTCTTGTTTTCCAGTACACAGTGACGGAGACAGCAGACACAGTAGGTAAGTGTTTGTGTCGGGCCAGGCCTAAGCCCCTTAGACTCCGTTAGTCCCCTAACGTCTACTCAGGTTCCTCAGGTTCTCAGGGTTGGACCTGTGTTCTGTTCCCTGAGCGCTGCCATGACACTGGCCCTCAGTAGCCACAAACACAAACAGTAATTGTGATAGGCTCACACAAACAGGCACATAAGCACACATGCACATACACGCACACACACACACACTTAGTGTAACACCCCTCCCTTTGCATAAAGAGCATCCCAATGGAATGTAGTGGTGTGTGTGTCTGACGCCACGCTAAGCCACCTCAGTCCTGCTGAGGAGTCTACTTTTGCAAGCCCTGTCGTCTGCGTCTGGCCATCACAATCATGAGAAAATCACTAGGTGCCTGCGGGGCACATCTCCCAGGTTACAGGTATGCCTGTTGACACATGCCAAATCCCCCTCTTTCTCCCAGGTTGGTGGTGAACACGCTGGAACGCCCTGTCTAAACCGCAGACATCACATAGGCCGCTGAGCAGGGCAGGACATGTTGGGTCACGTGATGGAACCACTGCCTGCGTCGATGCCTCGTAAACATGCGTGAGTGCGGAGCCGCGTGTTGATCTGTGCACATGCACGCCAAACACACATGCACACGCGTCGCAGCCAATTCTCTGCGTAAGGTGCTGCTGCCCCGGGGGGCTCCGCGGGGCCTACAGCAAGCTGCAGCTCTGCCTGCTCTAGTCGAGCTGGTGATGGATGAGAGTGCTGGCACATTCCTCTGACAGGTGACGGCAGCAGCTCCTATTTGATCTGCCACTGAGTGCAGAGAGAAGAGGAAGAAGCAGAGAAAATAAAAATGCCCTAAATACATCTCCGGTGACAAAGCTGTGAGGTGGTAACATGTAGCACCACCGAAGATGCTGATGAGTCTGATATGAAATGTGAAATATTTCTAAAAAATGTTCAAAAAGGGATCAAAGAGTGACGCAACCATTTACCAAACAGTAAATTTACACAAAAAAATGCTGCTCCAAGGTATAATTTGAACTGCTTTTCATACCTCTACTCTGTAATAATTATAATACAGAGAAACAGTAATGTATATTTTATTAATAATTATGTGGCATGGAAATTTTACAGTACAGTATTATATTTGAATGAAGTCAAGGATATGAATACTTCCTCCACCCATTGCAAAAATGAAAGTGAGAATGATATAAATGATGTTCATCTGTATTGTACTTTAAATAATCTCCTGTAATGGCTGGCTGGACAAACAGAGTTCCACTCATGTGCGGGTGAAAACTGATCCAACCATCATATTTCCTTGAAAACATCAAGCCAGACGTGTGGGTATAGTTACAGTCAGCTCATATTACAATAAGTCATTCACTGGCTCAGCCAGTGGCACCTTAACATTTCACCGTACCTGTGACATCATAAAGTTCTCCCATTTATTCTCAGTTATGCTTGAAACCACATTGTGTATATCACAATACCCTCTAAGACTACCAACCACAAATGCAAACAAACCCACAATGCATTCTACACACCTTAATGCACTGTTGTCTCCACTCAGAAACCATGATATCCTTTAATGTGGGCAGAAAATGCAGGTTTTGTGATTGAAATGCTACATTTGATGTAAGTATTTGTTTTGCCGCCATGGTGACTAAATCTAGGCGTAGGAGGGAACATGAACAAGCCTGGAAACATGAACAAGGAGATTCACACGATCAGGTCGGCATTAATAAAAACCAACAGGATGAATCTGCTATCGGCACATAGCACACAGCTGACACATACACTACCAGTGGTGCCAAGCTACGAAATGTATGTCAGTACTGTAGGTATATCTATCAGCACAGGCTCTGCTTGTTTGTTTTCCATTTGCAGGTATCTGTCATTCTAGCGCAGAGACACAACAAGCTCGCTGCCTGTTGTTGAGAGCATTCACAGCCTTGGTGATGTATTACATTTCAAAGCCAGGCTTGACACATATAGACATGCATGAGCAAGTCTGGAGCATTATAAAGTTCAGTGAAAATAAAAGTCTACATCCTCATCAAAAGAGCTACCTTTTGGGTTTGCTGAAGACTGTTAAAGAGGTGTTTAATTAATTCTACTCCAGTTGTGGCTCCAGTCTTTCTGGTGTGTGTAGTTGCTGCATCACGTGCTCTTCTTGTAAACAAGGCCGTCTTGTATTTCCTGTTGCCTGCCTGGCACGCCATCCTTTTTCAAGCCACTATACTAAGAAGCCTGAGAGAAGGAAAAGAAGGGATGAAGCCTGTGTGCTTGTGTGTATTTCCACTTATATGTGCTTATATGTGCCTCTGTGAAAATGTGTGTTCATATGTGTGTGTGTTTGGGGAGCGGGGTGGATGTCGGCTTGCGGAGGGAAGGTGGTTCAGCCACCGCCCTGACTGACTTCCAGGCTCCCCGGCAGAACCACAAACCCCCCGCTTTCCCCCCTCTGCTCACCCCTGCAGAGGCCGATGCCAGATTCAACACAGCATCCACGAAACAAACACAAACTCCCACTGTTCTCCTCTACGTGGCTTGCAGCGGTTGTGCAAGACGTTTGGTAGAAAATCCTTGTTTATATCGCAACCATAATACAGTAGATCTACAAAGAGAGGGCTCCAGCCCACGCCAGAACCACTCAAAACATTACTGACCACCTTCTAAACACTGAAATTGAGCCTCATTGCAATGTAAAGGTTTGGGGCTACGGAGGTTTGGCTCAACCTGGAAAAATTCTGTTCATACTTTTAAATACATAAAATGCATTTTCACATTAACTTTTGGCCGAGAAGTCAATTGATGACTGGGCAATGTGTTTGTTTGTATGGAAGTCTTGTGTGCTTATTGACTGTGTTTGCGTATATAATTCTTGTTTCTGGTGTGTTGTTTGAGTCTATACGTCAGATTGTAAGAGGCTCAGGAGGGCTGGTCCCCTCATGTCCCCCTCCATAAACCTCCAGCACGCCTCCCAGTCTAAGCACTGCCACTCTGTAATTGTGGAGAAACCACAGCACACAGCCCCATATATAAATACCCTATTCTCCCAGCCTTGTCAAAATAAAGGTTGTGTGGGGAGAAAGAAATAGGGCTTTTTTGGTGGCCCTCTCCCCCACTTTGGAGCTATTTTTGAGCAAACCCTTTACCTTTGGGTGAAGCTCCGCCAATTTGAATATGATACATTAAGACAAAACTGAGGAGTTTCCTTCCTTGTCAGTGTTTTTTTTTTTTTTGTTAAGCCTAGCTCAACTTCAAGGAAGCTAAAAATAAGACCGCGGCCCTCTGTTTTAAAGTTGTGAAACTTCCACAGCTGAATGAGAACGGTTACTACATGTGTTGACACTGACACTGTAACATATTTTGTTACAACACACAGGTGAGCTGACGTGGCTGTGTTTAAAAAAAAAAAAAAAAAAAAAGGCTTAAATGTAAAGAATTGCCGGGCCTATGTACACACGGCAGACTGTTGACATGCAGCCTGCTTTGATGTGTGTTTTCAGTGTGTGGAGACTTCCTCGTTTGTCTTTGTGGCCCACTCACCTGTCTGCATCTGCAGCAGGTCTTGTCTCACATAACACACATAAAAATGCTTTAATAGTGCTTTAAACACCCACTCAGAGTAGCCTCGAACCAGGCGTATGACTGAACCTCATCCCTTAACTTCCACTGAGCTCGATGTAAGACCTAGGATCCAGATTTATGCAAAAAAAAAAAAACCAAAACAGATAAAATACTTGTTTTACCATTTGAGGACGTGTAAGAACTAGATCATTTATCTCTACGAATTCATCCTCTGCCCCTTTGGTCTGTCACTGTCAAATACAAACAGCACAGTTCATAATTAGAACTAGTGCAGGCAATTCGAGCAACACTTTTATTTTATTGGTACAAAACTTACTAATACTTTTTAAGACGTTTACAAGAAATAACTATTATTAAATAATGTTGACATGTTAATTACACTTGAAACAGTGACAATTACAGCATCTTTGATTAGCATGAAACAGGTCAGCTGAGCATGCAAAAATGAAATGTGTCCATAGGTTAGTGTGTAATTACACATCAATGAAGATCATTCTGAAGTTTTCATAATGAATAAATGTTTAAATTAGTCGCGACAGATTTTCTTTTAAGGGCTTTTTTCTCTGGACACCTTTAATTAAATTATCAGTAAATTGTTCCAAATTACAAAACCATAAAATTAAGTGTTACCAGAATTGCAACTCCAATTAATTTGCTAATCGTTTAGTGTCACAACATTAAGCCTTTAGCTTTGCAAACAGCATGTGTCATTAGTTCAGTCTGAAATGTTTTGCAATGGACTCTCAAAAATCAGTATGGGTGTTCAATGTCTGATTAAATTTTATCCTGTGCCATCTCCTGCACAGATGGATTTTTGTGCTGTCTCTCTTTTACACGGCATTTGTTGTCCTGCTGCCAAACTGTCATGTCATATTAAATTAAACCTTCCCAGAGGAGAGACTCACAGTGATTGTGAAAATATATGAAGGTGAGTTTTAGGCCACAATGATGCGTCTCTGTAATGAACGTTTGCTTATTAAGTAAAGTTCAGGTTTACAGAATCACAGGAAATCAGAGCATTCACACAACTCTTCAGGCTACTGCCTTCAGGACAGAGTTGTTCCTCAAGTGGGAAAGCATATGAAACTGAACCCTGCTCTGCTTTACAGCATAAGCGTAAGAGATATTAGACTGGTTATGGATGTCAAAATCATTCAAAGGTTACTTATATAAGTGTGCCAAGGAAATCTGTCTATTCACTGACAGCGATTTCATCAAGGACTTAGTTGCCCCTCTCACTCTCAGCTCAGATATCATGATCCCTCTTATTGAGATGATGCATTGGCGCTGTCTTGTTTTTGAGCTCGGATGCACAATCCATACAGCCAGGATGTAAAACATGCATGCATGTCCTTATGAACACGCATTGCATCCTTCACACGTTTCCTTCCCTCACTCTGTGTCTCATACACATCCACACATACACACACGGGCAGGCAGCCATGGGAGGAGGGAATGCGAGGAATGCTCCAAACCCCGGGCTGGTGTTCTGACTCGTCCCAGACTTCATGCCGTCACCGCCGGGGTCTGTGGCCAGACCTCCCTGTGCCAGACCCACTGGCTCCAACACCCGCCCAGGCCAGCCGAGCTGCAGCTCGCGACCCATAATTAACCAGCAAGCCGCACTGCAGCGCACATCCCTTCCCCCCTCCCCACACTACTGCAGGGGCCCCTTGGAAACTCAGAGAGAATATACAGCTTCATACTGCAGCATGTAGATGAGGATACCCTGGAAGACTCTGAAGGAGGAGGAATCGATGATGTATATATGTGTATTAACAGCATTATGTGTCATTTGCTTTCAAGCCTCATGAATTCACTGGTTGCAATTTAGCATGAGATATTCAATGCATAATTATAGCCAGTAAGACACTCTTGGCAAAGTTCAAAGTTGCTAAAGCTAAATGGTTTTCTGAAGCATTTATGAACTTGAAGCAAGAGAAAACAAGAGTGTAGCGCCGTTTGATAAAGGAGAGGTAAGTGTCTGTGTGTGTATCTTTGTGCGTATTAGAAATAATGCCAGGGTACCTGTAATTCTTCCAGACTGGCATAATTATGGTTGAGACGTCTAGGAGGAACACTTTTGGAGTAAGCAGTGATCATCTTCATTCTTTTAAAGGCTGCTCTCTTGTTCAGGCAGGAAAGACCTTTATTCAGGGTGAGGTTTCTTCAGATCAGCCAGAGGGTCTTATTCAGGAATCTTATGCCAGCCAAATTTGGTATGCATGAGCATTAAGTGTTGAACTGTGACAGAAGAGCACAGGGTGTGATTTATCACATTCTTTTGCCAGACTCAAACTATTTCTGAACAGACACAGAGGATTTCGAGAAGCAGCGACATAGCTCCATCATGTGCTAGACACAAAATCAGAACACTCCATCCATGCCCCCTCTTCCCTGTCAGAGAAGCCTCCTTCCCGCTGATGTGGGGTCATGGCTTGTAAATTTAACAGGGCTTCCTCGAGGAATACCTCATCCTTTGAAAGAGAAACAGGAAAATTACATGGTGGACAGCCCACTTGGTTTTTCACCCCCTTTCTTGCACTGTAATTTGCTTCTAGAGCGGGTCGGCCTAAAATAACCTTAACCTAATATTCACAACATAAGGAGACTTTGAGAAATGCTGGAGGTCTCCCCTTGGGTGGCAGTGGACCATTCTCAGCCCGTAGGCGTGTAAGAGTTTGTTTACTTGCTTACCTCTCTTAGATACATCAAGAGGAGGTAGGCAAGGTGCTCATTTTCGCTGCTGTACTTGAGACAGCTTCTGACAAGCCTATAGACACATTTATCTGCTTGACTGATTTTCCCAATTTTCAATCCATTGATTCATGTTTGCATTTTGCAAGCGAGATGTAGTTATCACTAAAATACTGTGAATATACAATAGATCATCTGCGTGTCAGTGAATGGGACCATAGCCCTGTTTCAGCATTATTCCCTGCGTCTACAGAGCTCGACCAGGAAACCACTAAACCCAATTGATGGGCACCAAAAGAGAAATGCCCATGATCTCACTTGAACCAAAGTTTCCTACAGGCAGGTTTCTCATTAATCTGAGGCTCCGCTCTTCTCCATATCCTCATCGTATTTCCATGATCAGCAACCATGACGCCCCAGATGTTTATACAGGCAAGGTTAGAAAAGGATTGGTTGAATCTCAGCTCCGGTATGCACTCTGTAGATACATTATCCATAAATCTGACAGTGATTTATGATATGTGATTCATGAAATATGAGTTTGCTGTTTTACTGCGGGGCAAAACCTATAGTATTTGACAAGAGAGTCAAAGATGGAGGTGTTATTTGCACTTTTGATGCTAATTGTTTTATTGGCTGCAGGTTATAATCAAAGTGTAAAGTGGTAATTCTGAGGATAGTGATTTTTAATAAAGCATTTAATACACATGCAATTTGTACGCCAGGATACAGGCCTTTAGACATGAATATACAGCTTGCGTTTCCTCATAAAAGCACTTGCATTCACATACACACGCACACTTACCCCGCCAGTCCCCCCTCAACCCCCAAGACTCACACACACCACACCACAGGCACCACACACACACACACACACACACACACACACACACACACACACTGGTTCTCATATGGAATATCGTGGGTGGCGCTGGACCGGTAGAGGATTCTGTAAATAGCTCGGGAGCAACCCCTCCATTTGAGCGACCCAAATTTCCTTTTCTGAGGTCGACTGCCTGGGCTGGAAGTGCTGTGCAGCAAGCCTTCAGTCGCCACGGGAGACCACAAGGGCCACGCTGACAGCACTTCACAGGGACCACGGCATGGCAGGGGTGACCAGATGGCCCTCCACACACATCACATTGGCACACCGAGCCTCCTTGTGCGTGCGTATACCAAATGCACCGGTGCATTCTGCCATGCATTCATGCACCTCCGTGTCTACATAAGTACACATGAATGTGTAGGTTGGTGCACATTTGATGAAACACACTCCCCATGTATTTTTATGGTTACAAGAAGGTAAATGCAGATCACACATCACGCATGCATTTGCAAGAAATGTGCAACTGTATTCTATCTCAGACACTGTCAAGACGAGAGGCAGTGGGCGGGAGGATGGGAGGATGTGTGGTGCGTGCTTGTGTGTTTGGTTTGTATCTGTGTGTGTAGGAGGCGATTAGTTTGCTTTACTGTTTGACTTTAAGTATTTGTGACATTGGTTTGTAATATATATGTGTGTGTTTACTGGGAGGGTAAAACTCCATGGACCAGATGATGGAAAAACATTGAAATGGAAGAGGTCTTTACCACCACTACCACATATCAGTTCAATTTCACAGCTGGGCTTTTACAGTGCAGGTATACTGTACATTGGTTAAGTTGTAACACAGCCATTTACAGTTAGTGGACTGATTTGAGGGTTTGAATTACTGACACTTAAAACTCAAGTGGCTTCCAACAGCTTCAAAATGTCTTTATTTACTCAGAGATTTTGACAGCTGATGTTTAAACTGAGTGTGGTGCTGAAAGGGTAACAAATTGGTTCAAAACCATTAAGTAATAAGAAATAAATAGTTTGACAATATGGGAAATAAGGTTGAGCCCTGTCTCTTTGAGTGTTAGGAGAGAAGATTGATAGCACTTTCATACATATATGAATGTATATGTATGTGATGCTACAATCAGCAGCCAATTAGCTTAGCTTAGCACAAAGCCTGGAAACAAGTGGGAACAGCTAGCCAGCTAACTCTTAAAACAAAATAAATAAAAATAAAATAAAATGCACCTACCGGCCGCCCTTAAGCTCAGAGCTAATACATGTATGTTATGTCTGGTTTCTTTGATCCAACAAATGCAAGGTATGTTAATATTACCTGTTGTTAAGCTACCACTCGGAGCTGCTGTCTCCAGTCTTTATGCTAAGCTAACAGGCTGCTGGCTGTAACTGCAAAGTAAACATACAGATGTGAGGGTGCTACCAAGCTTCTCACACTTTTTGCACAAATGCAAAAAGCAGCATTTCCGACTACGTCCAATGGTTATTTGAAGAATTATTTTCAAAATAAAATATTGTCATTTTTAAAAAATGAATGTATTGTCCAATGACATATACCAATGACACTTTAAGCAACTTTTAGAGGTTTGAATGTCTTACGAAGGGCACATCAGCAGTGTATTTCTTTTTCCCAAGATTTTTGCGAGTGCTTTGTGGATTTGAACCAGGGAAGTTCCAATCCCACTTGACAAATATCACATTAAACTGTGGTAGTTTGCCTGAGAAAATGATACAAACATACAGACATAGCATTTTACCATGTACATTTCCAGGGCATTAAAATCAGACCTGAATGCGCAGAATTTCAGAAATATGCTCTACATGCAGTGATAGCACTGACAACATTTATACTAGTTGGTGTTTCCAGGTAATTTGAAGCCATAACTATGCCTCGGCAGTGCCAATAAACAGTTAAAGGGCTGTTCTCAGGGGTTATTACTCCATATCAGGCACAATATCTCTGCCAGAAAACACAAAGCACTTACTAGAAACTCAAATGAACTATGAGAAACAGTAAAACACGAGGTTTTGGGCAGCAAAGGTAGTAAAAACAACAGTGACTACCCCGTGTTTCTCCTTCAAAGGCCTTTTGTTTGTAGTGGAGGGACTGAATGTTGCCATTCACGTCGGCCATTTTTACCCGCGACAATATTTTATAAGCCCTTCAGAGAGGACCTTTTGCTTCCTTTTCCTGTGGTTTGGCCAAGGCTGAGCTGTCGGGAGAGGGGAACAGCCAAACCCAAATGTAGATGCTCAACTTGGCAGGCTCTCCACGGAGTGTCCTGACCAGACAAAAGCAGGGAGAGAAATACAGCCATTTATTTATATTCGCTGTGGTTTTGCGTGTTGCGTTCTAGACTTCCAGACCCCGGGTGGATATTCTGTCTGAGGACGAAGACAGATGGATGGCTTTCCATTGACATACTTAAAGGAACCTTCAGGATTAATGTCAGATCCATATGTGTTAATCGAGTGTGAGGTTTTGATGTGTGGTCCAACCCATCCCCCCTTCTTTTTTCTTTTTTTTCACTTTTTTTTCACTTTTTTAAACAAAATGCTGTAGGTCTATCTTTCAGAACAGGTTATAGTTGAAGACAGACTATCCTCCTGTAAATACTGGACATTTTGTATGATGGTCTGTAATGACAGCGGCAGGGAAAGCATGAAATTTGAGCACTGTCAGAATCACCAGCTTAGCCTCTTTTTCTATGGGGGATGACCTCACCACTGTCAGCCAAGGTATGGAACCAATTTAGAGGAGCTCCCCTGAATTGCTTGTGTGTTCAGATTTGTCAAACTCCACTACATCTGGGCCCTCCTCCGCCTGGTGTACTCGACTATTGGGAAGACTGTGTGTATGTGAGAGGAGTAAGGATTGGGGGTTATAACAAAAACTGAAAATTCCTCCAAAAGAAACTGTCCTCTAGCCCGCGTGACTCACACCTACGTCCTGTCTGTATGTGGGAGAGCCCATAAATGAGTCAACCAAAGCTATTTCTATATAGGCTTAGATGTTGGGAATGGAGAGAGGAGGGGGGCTATATATGTTCACACACACACACACACACACACACACACACACACACACACACACACAGTGGCTGTGGCTAGCTAGACCTCTCTGGTCGGGAGCCCGTGCCAAGAGCAAGCCGAACAGTGGAACACTGGGAGTCTTGTGCCTGATTTTGGAGCCACTGGCTCTCTCCCGACCTTGCTTCAAAATACACTGCGGCTTCGAGGAACAGCACTCTCAGCAGTAGGGAGGCCAGGCATGGAAAATTTAGACGCAACAAGAAAGACAGAGGGGGGAAAAAGAAAAAGGAGGCAGGCGAAATTTATGTGCTCATTCACATTTGCGGCGGCGAACGTTTTCTTAATGCTTTTAACACACTTACTGTACAGGAAAGAGTTCTCAGAGAAAATGTCAAATCTGAAAGTGAAAGAAAAAAGTGCACAGTAACAGCAGTTTGTGACTCCAAACAATAGCAGGATTGCATGTTGCAATGTGATGACAAGTTACACAACCAGACGATTGAAAATGTCATGTAGTATGGAAACATTTTTGGCTTTTTTTTTTCTTTTTTTTTTGCACACAATATTTTACTTTAAAATCAAGTCGTTCAGTTATAAGCTCGGATTATGAATACACAAAGCAGAGAATCATACGGCTTTCCGTTCGGAAAAAGATTTATATAGTTGCCTCTTTGTTAATGTGTTTGTATAACTCACGTGTTACTGTGTAAGCCTGCTGATCCAGCAATTGTAAGCATGACACAGACTAGTTGCTCTGACATCTCACCTGACACCAGAGGCATAATAACACCTTGTCTTGCTAATAGTGTGTGTTATTGCTGCTGTACCCTGTAATCTCTTCCCTTTCTGACGCTGGTAATGACTTGAAATATCAAACTGGCCTGCAGTGATACAATCCATACAAACACATGCAGACACAAATAGTATGTCATACAGTGACATAAACACACACATGCACAGACACACACACACACACACACGCACACACACACACAGCTTTCAGTGAGCTCACCTGAGCTAGAAAAGGCAACTTACCCTTTTGTTTTTATCGTCAGGTTATTTGCCTGCAACTGATCCCATGCTGTCTGTGTTGATCTGAAAGTAGAAGCGCAAGACTCAACCAACCCATGCACTAATTTAGGAAAACATAAAAAGTGGTTTGGTCTCTTTTTTGAATTGCATCTTGTGTCTCTACTTTGGAAAAAAAAAGCTGCCTAAAAAGCCCCGGTCTCTGTTTTAGAGCTTTACAATGTGGAACTGATTGCCTTCAAAGTATGCAGGTGAGACAAGTCAGCCACATAAGAACAAGCAGGTACAGTTGAAGTGCCATCAGACGCCCATATCAAAGTCAGTGGAAACTTTTTTTTTTTTTTGGTGGAGGCTTCGACTTTCCTTTCATCGTTTTATTTGCACGACTGGGAGAATTCACTGTGAGCGTCTTGTGTTTTCTCTGTGCGCCAAACAAAGCCAAAGACTAGACCCCATACGTTCAACGGAGCATGGGAGGATGTTTGATCATCTCTGTGTGGGCCCCATCCTGTCTGCCTCAGTGGTAATCCCACTGCTCTGATACACAAATTAGTACACAAGGCCAGCATACCTCCAGAGGAAATATAAACAGTTAAATACCTGACAGGCCGGCCCACGTTTCCAGATATTTCATTAAGGTGTAAGTTGTATTGCTAGTTCTTTGTTGAGTGTTTGTAAGTGATAGTTATTTTAGTGGCCTATGATGAGTATATATATATATATTTATATTTGGATATGCAACTGATATTGTTTGGGAAAATTACTGCTGCTTTTCATTCTCAGGTGAGAGGGTGAGTTATGCCTGAGGATCTCATCTCAAACATATTTTGTCTGCTACTCACTCACAGTTTACTCCTCAACACACCTCAACACACCTCATCACACTTCAACACCGAGTGAGTTATGATGCACAGGCACGCCTGTGGGTGAGGGAGACAGGCAAACAGGGAGAGGGAGGAGGGGGGTTGCAGTTGGGGATATTCACACAACAGAAACTGGGCCTGGAGAGGGGAGAAGAAGACGAGTGAGTAGAGGGTTGGAAGGTGGGATGGGGAAGAGGAAAAGGGGGAGGGGGGGACATGAGGAGTGAGTGACTGAGTGAGTGAAGAGCTGAAGGAGGGTAGGAGAGGATGAAGGAAGGGAGGAAGGGGGGGGTTTGCTTCCTGTCGCCATTCCTGCCTGCCCACATAGACAGCCCGAGAAAGACAGCGAGAAAGAGAATATCTGGGCGGACTGCAGGCCACATGACATTCTCTCTGGGTCCCTTGCCTTTCCTCCACGCCGAGTGATGTGCTCCCTCCCTCTCTTCCCGTTCCCTCCCCCTCTCCCTCCCTTCCCCTGCCCTTCAAAGCTTCGACATGTCATCTCCCACCACAAAAACAGAGGTGGGAAGACTCGCTGGCGCTACCGCTGCCTCAGGGTGTCTGGCACTAAAGCTGCCTGCAAATACAGCAGGGAGAGGAGGAGGAGGAGGAGGAGGAGGAGGAGGGGGAGGGAAGAGACAGAGAGAGAAAGACAGAAGGAGGGAGGGTAGGAGGAAGGAGATAGAGACAGAAAACTCAAAAGAGAGACGCAGGGAGAAGCAGCGAGCAGGACGGTGTGTATTAAACAGGGCTCGTAAAGCCCTGGGCATCAAAGTGTGTGTGTGTGCTGTTATTAAGGTGGAGATGAGGCCTGTCTATTTTTTAAAGTGACACTGCTGCAACCGCACTGTCTGCCTCTCATGTCTCTGTCTCACACACGGCAGCAGCTGACTGAAGTTTAAGAAGAGGGATTGAGGGAGAAAATGTCAAACTCTTGAGGGGAGGGAGGGGGGGCTACGCACAGTTCTAGCTGTGTGGCCTGTCCCACCATCAGAACCACAAAAACACAATGATGCCCATAAAGGCCTGAACAAATGGGATGCATTGTACTGGGCTTTATGTAAAAATGTATGTAAACCACAGGCCCATAATTGAACGTATCTTCTGTGATTCAGATGTAATTTTCTCCAGGACACCGTACTGTTTCCTGTGACTCTAAGTACATACCATGGACAGCCGTTCCCTGCGAATAAACGATTCCAGGCCAACTGTTTGCAGCACGGATACCACGAAAATTTGCAGATTGATTTAAGGAGCAATTATGCACTTGGCTTTTGAACCTCTGAGGCTTCGGGAATGAATTGGTGATTGGCTCTGCAACAAAGTAAGCACATCTCACCGAACGAGGCCTTGCCATAGGCTGAGAGTGTTGAAGAAGCCGCAAGAGCCCAGCAAACAAGGACATCAGTAACTTGGGGGGGGGGGGCTTGGTTGTGGGTCTCTGGAGACTGGTGGGTTCTGAACTAAGAACCAACAGATGAGAACTGTAATGAGGGTGGGAAAAACAACCAACAATGAGACAGAGGGATCTAACATACTGATGACCCAATTTTAGAAGAATTGAGATTTAGAAGATACCACTTCTTATGTGTGTGTAGTGAATGCTAAGTTAGACTAAGTTGACTGACACAGGGGGAAACAGCTAGCCCGGCTCGCCACCAGAGAGCAAATTTCCCCTGAGCATCGAAAAGGTCAACTGATGCAACACTTTGATGCTTGTGAATTTCCTGCGAGCAATAGAATACCACAATAATTACGTAACCACCCAGTGGTGACAAAATAATGATAGCACAAGTAGCTAACATAACCTGTAATTTAACTTTCAGTTATGGTACTAATATGCAAATATGATACGGAAGGAGGTCATGACACAGTTTAATACAGTTCAAGAATTGCCAAGATGCCAGAACAGTAGCCAGGGAAACGGTGATATTACAGTTAAACATCTCCTCACATTCATGAGGTCACAGTGAAAACTGAAAACCCCCTCGTAGCGATTGTGTGACTTCAAAGTCAAGAATCAGCTGCTTCTAACACGGGCCTTTCAAAGAATTGGTGTGTGTGTGCTGTCTGCTGCCTGTGTTTGAGGAAGCTTCAGTGAACACCTGACATCACCTCCAAAAAAGCGTGACCACTGCGATAAGATATTCACACAACATGCCGATGTTGTGCCGAGTGTACAGGTGGAGGGGTGTGGGTGTGTGTCTGTGTGTGTGTGTGTGTGTGAGGTGCATTTGTTATCTAAGAGTGATCGTATCAGCTCATCAGTGGAGTTGGTGCGGCCCTGCGTGGCCTTGCGTGCTGAGCTGTAAAAGCACAAAATTCAGATCCCATGCTCCTCTAGGTCTACGACTGGTGCGACCAATCCCATGACCCCAGCCTGTCTCACCCTTTTAGACACATTGAGCCAGAATCACCACAGTACCAGCCCTGAAGCCCCCAGTCTGAGCATGCAAAGGCAGACAGTGGTATTTCATTCTCAGAGAGCCTTGAAGAGCAAAATGTACGCCTCCTTAGAGAAACCACACTAAAGTGCCACAGGGCACCAAACGAGAAAAACAACTCCTTGAACAAGAGAGTTCGGAGGCATCTAGGCTAACTGCAACAGTGAAAACTCCTATGATAATTTATAGTTGCATGCACACTAGGTTGTTCCACCTCCCATTGTATGAATGGAACCTCCAGTGTCTGATCTATTCTGGTGTGTGATAGTTTAACGTGAAAACGATTTATCTCTTCTTGCTGGGTGTGACACGGGAATAAATAAATTGTGATCTGTTTTAAGGCAGCACAGTATCTCATTAAAAGAGTGTATATCTATCATTTTTACTTACAGATGCACCTTTCCTCACGCCTGTAGCATGTTCAGAGGTTGAGCTGTGGATTAGCAGTGTAGCATGCTGTCCTAGTGACGTTATTGTGACAACAATTTGGAAGCTTTATTTCTCACTTAACTTCAAAAGTGTTTTTTATGGTTATGTTCAATGTGGTCTGAGCAGATGTCATGACACAAAGTCACAGAGTTTTTCTTGATTTATGCAAAACTGGCATTTTGCTCCAACATGGTTTTCATCTTTTAATAATTTAATACAGTGAGAACTGTGTGCAACAACAAATATCCACATTTCTTTTGTGGTGGTAAGGATATTGCATGCTGGCACTTTTAAAATAATTTGAAAACTCACAAATGAATCATAAAAATCAAAGACAAATCATAATATGCGTCACATTTCTCCGACCACGGCAGGACTCTAACATTCTTATGTTTTTTTTTTGTTTTTTTATTTGTATTTTTTTGGATATGTCAGCCAAACATACAGACAATAAATACATCATTGGGACTTTAAAGTCTTCTTAAAATATCTCCACTGAGGTGGAGGAAACATGGCTTTGAGGCAGTTGCACTGTAGGTTGGAGTGCTGTCATTTCATCTGTTTGACAACACTGCCCCCTGATGGATTAAGTTTATTTTGACAAGTATATTTATTTTAATATACTTACAATATCAAAGTACAAGGGATACTAATTTACTATTTAAAGTACCTCTCCACTTAACGCAGTGTATTTCCAACTGTTTGAACTGCTCTACAGAATAATGTATGTGCAGCACTGTCTGCAGTGTTGTTTTTATGCTTATCTTCTGTATCAGACACTAATTATTATTAGCAATAAGCATTTTCATGAGTCTTAAAACATGTCTGGTGGAGATCTTTAAGATGTTGCATGATTATTTATTCACATACCCTTCGTCTCTTTTCTTTACTTGACTGAGCAGCTCCAGTCAAGCCCACTTAGTCTTATGAATGGACTCATTTGTCAGTCTTAAGATGTTCAGATTGTGCACGGGGACAGCAGGTCTAACAGTCGGCCTTAGAGCTGCTCTGTCAGGCTAAGAGGTGATGATATCAGCTGTTTGGTCTGAACTCACCACAGTGGAACATCTGTGGGGTTTGACTCATCTGATACACGGTATCTGTCAACATGAGATTAGGGCCCTCAGCTCTTGACAATGAGGCATCTTGGCTGGTTATGTCAGCGTGTAGCGCCACCTTGTGTCATTTATCAGCACACACCTGTAGCTTTTCTTAGGTTCAGGAATAAGACTATTTGTAAGTAAAGGCAGTCAGACCAGTAAACTGACAATATCGTGGCATCTACTAAAAGCCATATGAACACAGTTATTCCCATGAATTGAAAAAGATGATGTTTTTTATTACTTGAGACCACAAATAAATTCTGCACAGATACTGTAGGCTGTATCTGTCATGTACAATTTCCATGCCTGAGGATGATCAGTGTAATACAACAGGCTGCATTTCATTAACAGAGGCAATAGTCCCAGTCGCATTAGTGCGACGAGTCAAGCCAGGGAGTGTAACCGAATTAAAAGGCTGTAAATCAATAAAAGATGTTTGGAGACTATTGTTAAATCTCTGACATGAAGCAGACAGAGGGGGATTCCCTCAAAAATACTGAATTCTCCATCTGAATTAGAGGGGCAGTCCAGCTACTGAGTATTGCTCTGTATTGAACAGTTAGATGACTGTAGTAGAGAAGCTATTCAGACTTTTAGTACTGATGTGGGACACTCTGGATCCATCTATTATATGCCCAGTGCTTAAAAAGTCCCCATCCACAGTTTGAAATGCAGGCTTAATGTTAAATATAGCACATCTTTTGGGAAGCTCTGGGAGCTCGAGGGTTAAGATGTCAACCACATTGTCCATAGTTTGTGTTTGGTTGGGGAACTTTGCTGAATGTTAACCCCAATCTCTCTATTATAAGCTATCCAGCATAGAAAGTGTCAACCAATGCACACTCCAGAAGATGCACGAAAAATGATTATTCTGAAACTTTGAGTTTTTACAAGAGATCAGATTATTCTGATAATCACACATCCCATGGTGCAACTGTAAGACGGTGATCCACAGCAATCAAGGTGACATATTTCTTATTTATCATATCAGAATCATAGCTCTCCACAGAGGACTCAGTGACGCCGTGACGTGATTACTTTTGTGAAGCATCACTTAAAATGTCAATTAAGATTGAGAATTCAACAGAAAAACACTTGGTCACATATTTGACGGCGAAATGGAATCGGAGGTTAACATCAGACTCAACACCCGCAGTGAATCACCGGCAGTGAGCTGTGCAAATCCTGAAATGGCCTGCCCAAAGCGCTCCCCTGCGTCACACGGAGACACAGTGTTCTGTCATTACGCGGAGCTCTTTGTGACTGGACCATTTCATATGCAGATGCTGTGCCTCTGATTTCTTTTGATACAGCACTCCATGTTAGCTGTGGGTTAGACTATGCGCACACGAGGGCTGTTCAGGTGTAATTGCCTTTCAGGCCTAATTGTCCCGGGCTTTTCTTGCGTTTAGAAGCACCTGTGCACAGATCAAAGCATTTGATGTGTGTGTCAGCTTTGTTTCAAGTGGGCGTCCTTACAGCACACAGATTGTCAAGTAATTGCCTCTCCAGAAAATTTCTATAGCCAGAGTATTGGAAAAAGAGCTCACCTTTCATTTGAACAGAGCATTTAAATGGCTAAGTAAGTAAAGATCATGAAAAGGTTTAATAACAGTGTAATTATCTCAGGAGATGGAAAAATAGAGTACAATACTGACATATCCCATAATCAAAAAGTTACAAATATTCACATTTTGGACTATTTTGCTATATTTCAGGTTAGGGTGTGCAACATATTTCATACATATTTCATCACACTTGAAATGTCAACTGCTTATTTGCAGGTGCTCATAAACAATGTGCTCCAGTTTTTCCATCATCTGCTTGACTTCTGACCACCACTGTAATGTATCTGCATCTTCAACATTTTAAATCCACTCATCCAGCTCATGTCCAGCTCGACCCCAGAGGTCACACCTGAGCGGCCCCACTTTACAAATCCAGAACTCGCTGTGATTTTACTAAGTCGACTAAACTAAGCAATAAAGCACGGTCTTCAAAGCACACGGTTATATTTGCAAAGCATCTCTCAAAGACCAGATGCGCCTCCGTGTCCTGCCCTCTTCCCCCTGTGATATCAAAGACGCACATGCACATCAGAGAATATTTTTAGACAAACGGCAACCCAGATGTCTAATAAAGACGGAGATGAAAGGTTGGTATCTCAATGTAAATATTTAAACTTTAATTTTATTGAACATGTTGCGCTTTCTTAGAATTTTATTGCTTGTAAATCTTAGGGAGATGTTTTCGGTCCTGTAGAAACAACTGGAAAAACATGTTCAATTGGAAATAATGTGATCTCTGATTCGGCAGATATTATTAGCTGCAAAATGCTTAATATCTGAGGTAAGAAGAGGCCTTGTGTTGTAAAATTGCAATTTAGTTTACAAATGCAATGGAGGACAAGTGCGTAATCATGTTTGGGGGGGAGGGGTCTAGCGGCATGGGGTATGGGGGTATAAATGCACCCTGGATACAGTTTGGGTAGTCAGAATAACAGCGAATTGCATCTGTCAAATATCCTTTTCAAATGCAGGTTTAGCTTTTTTGGCTGGAGAATTAGTACTTGGACTGAAGAGACAGAGAAGCAAAGTGTTTCACCTCAGACAAGAAATGGATAACTGGAAGATTCAGCTGGTTGTTGTGACTTTTTGTGCTTTGGTGCAAACTTATCAGGCACTGTCTTCTACTGCGGAGGAGGAGGGAGGGTTACCTACAGACTGGCAGGTGAGCATCAGTCATTTAATGATGTCATGAGAAAACAGAGACCCTTGAGTGATATTAAATCTACAGGCATTAGACGCCGTGATTTGCTGACAGCGCAGGGAAGACTCACATGTTATGGATGTTTTCTGTCAGGATGAGTCACTGGAAGCAGGTCTGATCCCCCCGATGGTCAGTTTGATGAAAAGATCCAAAGCCCTTCGCTTCTATGGACTCATGGGGAAACGCTCAGGTGACGTCTAACCTCATTTCTGCATAAAAATAAATTTAAAAACAAATCAGTTCTGCAATTATTTTTTGCATTTTTCAGTCTTTTTAAGAACTCATTATAGAGTAAGTATAAATAGATTAACGGCTATATGACTATAAAAACAAAGGTATGTACTTTTTGGTCTCACAGGTACAAAGAAACCGTTTCAAGTAAACAGACGTAAGTAGCTTGATGCTCCTTTCAAACTGTATTATCATGTAATGCAGCTTAAAGACCAGAAATACTCTCCCAGCTGCAAATACGCCTTTGAAAACACGATGACTGTTGGTGCCTGAATGTTATCGGTTTCATTTCATCATTACACTGGTACCATTAAGCTGCTGCTTTGTAAAGGTGAGCACCTTTGCCACAATTGTAGGGAATAAAGGAGAGACGTTTGTGGGCCTGATGGGAAGAAGCATTTCCAGCGGTGGTGAGCACAAACAACAAAATCCGAATCTCATTTCAAAATATCAAGGCGGCTTTATTGATATTAAAAAATATCAAATTGCTAGTACACATTTAACAACTAGGATTAAAAGTACAAAGCAAAGACAGTCCAATTAAAATGTGTTAAAATGTTTTCTGTGTTGCAGACTCTCTAACCAGACTAGTTCCATCTGCGACAACCACTGTCCTCGATGTTCCCGAGAAACCACACAAGCAAGGTACGATTGTATCAGTATAAAAACCTGAGGTCGTTTTTATTTCTATGTGCATTCTTACAGTGGTAATGTTGCCATTTTTTTTTTTTTAAATATTCACCGCAAATTAAATATATCTGACTTTCTCTTTCTGTTATTTGGCAGATTCATCAGAGGAATGGGTCCAAATTCTGTACTGATGGAGCTCGACAAAAAAGTACATATTATTATGATCTATACAATTTTACACCAACCAAAGAAGACGCTACCAAACCATCGCACTCCCCAAAATACACTCTGCTTATGGTTTCAATCCATGCTAACAATTACTGTATTAATCCCAAACAAAAAAAAAAAAACAACTACCATCTTCAAAATGCACATTTCTTGAAATAAAGATTACAGCCTGGAAATGCTGCCACGTTTAGGTAGAGTTGATTTTTGGGGGTTTTTTTGTTGTTGCATGAGCAAAGCAAAACATTCATGATAACCACCACACTGGACCATTTATCATGTAACATTCAAAGCTTAGTAGACGTAGGCGGTTTTAAAACAAACACATTCTCCACGGTTGCTGCTCGACAATGCTGAAGTCAAAACCCACTGGACATTAAACGTGTTAAAAATATTAATCAAAGTAAAATATAAAAAGTTAAAAAAAAAAAAGTTCCGGGACACAAACAAGCAGGAAAGAAAACATGTACGGATAGAAAGAAAGATCGATCACTGCTCTTTATTTAGACAGTTCGTAGGTCGAGGCTACTTGTGGCTGGTGAGGCTGGAGGTGAGTTTATTCAGTAGCCTGAGGATCTTAGTGCTTATGTCCCTTTGGGAGGGGTCCATTTTAGAGAGCTCGGGTCGATGGTTTTATTACTGTTTCCTCGCTTGATCTCCTTCGCTTTCCACTCATCGATCAGGTCCTGGGAGGAAGACAGAAATAAACTGGGCTGTCAGATGCAGGGATCACAATGAAGTGAAGCACCGGGTCATTTCAACAGGGAAAAAATGTAGACTGAGGTCTGACATTAAAATTGTGTTAATTATCCTGACATTTGCTCATGTCCAACCATGTTAAATTATTTGTTTGAGTAATTACATTGCATTTAAGATTGAACTTTTTAATTACATCTGGGCATTTAAGATTATTTCAGAATATAACTGCCAATGGAGCAGCATCTTACCTGTCGCTTCAACACCAAGTGCTTTCCCTTCCAATACTTCAGCATCTGCAGAGACTGCAGGGTGCTCACAATGTCCACCGGGTTGACTGCAGTTTCCTGACTGATCTCTGTGCATAAAACATAAAGCGTGTTGTTCAACAAACTCTTTACATGTGTTAATAAAACTTTCTCACCAGCAACTGGGCCGCCTGATCTGTGTGCTCCTACTAACCTTTGATGGAGATCTCCTTGCCCTGGAAATTGTACATGTAGCGGAGTAACACTTCCTTCCAGTAGCTACGGTAACTGATGAGGCCCAGGTCAGACAGAGGCCTCTCCGGTGAACCTACCTTCTCCTCCACTTTGGACAGCAGGTAGCCTAAACAAAGAATGGAGGATAGTCAGCAAGAGAAGTCTGCAAACCATTTTAATAACCATAATAACATTTAAATAATATTGACTTCATCCATAACAATCAAATTATGATCTACAGTTTAATCAAGAATATATCTGACATAACAAATGCTGCAGTGGTTCATTAAAGTACACACAAACTTCAGAAAGAGCTTCATCTAATGCTAGCTATTAAAAGTGGATACACAGACACAAACAGTGAAGGTTATACATACTGAAGTCAATGAGCATCTTGCCAAAGCCCTGTCTCATGTACTGCGGCATTGTCAGGATACAGGATACGTTGTAGTTGAGGAAGGAATTCTTCTCCTTGAAGTGATGTAAAAAAGAAAAACATTGCAGTTCTTTCTGTATATAACAGTATAATTTATACAAAAGAGAACTGTTAAACACAGTCAAACACACATTATAAATGGATTTATTTATTTTTTTATCTTTTACCTTTGAAAAGTACCCCACTAAATGGCAACCGGTGTTGTCAGCCTCAGTCATGACGTAGAAGAGAAAAGGCTCCACATCGTAGTACAGCGTTTTGTGGTCCAAGAAGAGCTTGGCGAGTAAGCACAGGTTCTGACAGTAGATCTGGGGATAAAACGGCACATACTCCATTTATTGTAGCTGCTTATTTGACTGTCCGAAAACGTTTTTCAGATCTGTCCATGTAACCAAACTCCCAAAAAGGACAAGAAAGCAAACATCTCTACCTTATTCTTTTTGCCATCAACTTCAAAGACAGATATAGCCCCCTTTCTGTATACCTCGTCTCCTGGGGGATGCTTCCACACACACTTGGCCTGAAAAGACCCACCAGAATCACTTTCTGAACTCAATAGGAACAAACACATGGGAAATACGTACTTTCACAAAACTCAATATCAAAATGTCTGGGTGAGGGAAATATTCTTTCTAAATAACAGAGAACCACATTTATAAATAAGCTTTAAATTCTAAATCAGCCTGTCAGATCTCTCACAAACAAAACAGATTGGCTTATGAATAAACTGTGGTTCAACAGTAGTTGGCACTAACTCTCACCATGTGTCGTCTGAGAATGGTCTGGCTTTTCATGTACTTCAGGCAGAATTCACAGACGTAGAGGCGACCCAGACGTGCATACTCTTCGGGGTAGGGTGAGTGGTACCAGGTGTCCAGCTCGTAGCGACCAAACAGGATGGTCTTGATCATGTTGCTGCCTTCAGTGATTTGACCCTGGATACGCAGCTTCTCCTGATGTTGGAAAGACAGAAAAGAAAACACAGTGTTACTGTTACTCAGTATGTGTGATGCGGTTATTGGAGCACTGAGGAATGCGGAAAATATAACATTATTATTTGACAAGTCAATGCAGGAGTGACACTAGTGGAGATATAAAATAGCAAATTACCAGGTCTTCAGACGCTCGGGCCTGAGCTTTCCTGAAGAGCTCCAGGTCATAATCGCTGGTGATGTTCTCCAGCAGAGGCTCTCTGGTGTTGCCGTGTGTCTGCCGATGCTCCTGTGGACCAGACAAAGAGAGAAATATGGATGAGACGATCAGAAGAAGAGGTAACAAGCAGAGTGCACTGCAGAATGTGACCAACAGCATGTCAGAGCGCCTGTGACGTACCATGTGCTTTTCTTTCTGCTCCTTCTGAAGGCCAGAGTTTCGCCCCTTCCTCATCTCAGCCACCTGCTCTTTGTATCGGCTCTGTTTCGACGTTGGTGTCTGAAAAAGAAGATGCAAGCATGTTAACGTTCACGGCGATATCAGACCTGCACGGTAACAACTGTGATTGTGATATGACGTACATAAAGTGTAAGCATTTCTGCAGCAGAACACCAGTACATGATCACTTATGGAGTCATACATTACATTCAAATACCCTCTGCTACAAAGGAACCCCATTTATACAGTGCCAGTCATTGCAAAAAGAGGCTACCTGGTGACGAGTTGCATGGCGGGAGTTGCTTTCTTCCTGGCCTTTTACCTCCTCCTCTTGTTTCTCGCGGCTTATGGCTTTCACCTAAAATGTAAAACAATGAAAGGAACATAAACTAAAACAATTTACTGCTGCCAGTCATGTTGTTTCACTCTGATACCCATCAATGAAACTAACTGATGTAGGTCGAGCTAGACCCTCCACATCCTTTTTAAAATATATGAATAAAAATAAATATTAGGGGCAATGTGGTGGAGGAATGTAAAGATTGCATCAGAAAAGAGAAATGAATCATGGCAAATTAAGGAAAACAGAAATACAACAAACAGTACCGTAGCACCAAGACAATGATATACACAGTGTTCAGCTATCATCATAATACCTAGTGGCAGTTGACAAGCACCTGGAATATGTGAGGTTCTATGATGTTTTGTTTGACGTGTTTACCTTGCATTCATCGGCAGACAGATTGTGGTAAAGAGGGCAGCCTGATACAGCAAAATGACGTTCATGTTTTCCTGTAAGGTGACCTGGGAAAATTTTCAGAAAAGTAGGTCATTTATTTCAATACAATGACAATAATGTATGATAGTACAGCGCTAGACTGAAAACTAATCAAATTCAGTATGCCAAGATAAATCATCAATGATTCTCTTTGCTAAACGATAAACTGAGTTTTCACACGAGCGGAGATTTTACCGAGTGAGTTGCATCCTGGTGTAGGGCATTTCATGTTAAAGTTGTAGGTCTCGTGACAGCGACGGCGCTTGGGTCGATGGGAGAGGTCCTTATCCGAGTCTCTGTTAGCGTGATCTTTGGCCTGGCTCTCATCATGAGATGCGTTGGGGCTGGAGATGTCTAGCTCAGATTCAGAGGAGGGGGCGTTTCCTGTGGGCGTCAGCGGTGGAGATTCATCATGATCCGCTGCTCGCTTCAAATCCGGAGTATCTAAAGCAAAAGGAGTCCAACCACCATGTTAACTCAACAGCTAATATACTGCAAAAGGTTTACATTTCAATGAAATGATCTGTTTTCTAACCCTGAGAGCTTTGGCTAAGGCGTGTAGAGGCTCTGGTGAGGCGCTGTCTTTTGGGCATGTTCCCGTCACTTTCTGAGCTATTGGTTTGTTCTCTCTCAGCTGAGGAGTCAGAGTCTTCAGTTCCATCTGAACCACTGCCAGCCATGTGTCTCTGTCAGGGAAAAAACAAAAACCTGAATGAAATCCTTCACCAATTCTGTAATGATGCTACAATGTAACACAAGTTGTGGAAGGCTGGCGTCAGTGATGTAAATTAGACATGACAACAATAGAGCTCTGCTTTACAAAGCACAATCAGTGATGTTAGCTTGTAACTGTTAAGTTTTGATTCATAAAAAGCATCGTGGCAAAATCTGAGACAGCGGGATGCTTGTGTAACAAGGACTGTGTGCGGGTTTACTCGCTGATTTTAATCCAGCTCGCTCAGTAGTCATGCATTGTGAGAAAGGCCAGAGACAGCTGATAGCTCGGTGTTAGCTGGGTTTACAGTACGTTAAGCTGTTCGGACTTATGCTGGAGGTTAGCATATATTACCCAAGTTATCATTTTATATTTTTCGACGATCACAGAGTAAAACAGTGCAACAGCTGCTAGCCATAGCAGTAGCTATACTGCAGGGTACTTCGATTGGTCAATTTACCAGTACTCTTTTATAACTGTTAGCTTAGCCTGTCACGTTAGCTAAACTGCCCCGGCTTTCTCTTACGGCTAATAGCATGCACTGAACCGCATAAACAA
Source organism: Datnioides undecimradiatus (assembly GCA_008933995.1). Taxonomy (NCBI): domain Eukaryota; kingdom Metazoa; phylum Chordata; class Actinopteri; order Lobotiformes; family Datnioididae; genus Datnioides; species Datnioides undecimradiatus. The sequence goes on from WARS01000012.1 coordinate 8,425,748, forward strand.
ATTACGCATTTTACGACGCAGTGTCCATTGCTGTGCTTTTCCACCTACAACTGTTCAAACAAAATTATCATTTAACAATTTAATGCGGTCTTATGGTACGTTCGGCATACAAAGGATTCTCAAAGCATCGTTTTATTTCAACGAAACACAAGGTTTATTGAGAGATTTGGTTTAGCCGCTAGTTACCGCCCACCAAGGTTTTATTAACTTACTGTAATATTTACTGAAAATGCTGGCGAAAGTGAACTGTGACAGCCGATTCAGTAGATAACAAATCAAAATGATTGGTGGGCCGAACTTACGCAAAACTCGAAGCGATATTTTTGTCATGCAAAATTGCCGGTTTATTGAATGGAATATGGTGGAACAATCACCCCGTCGGAGAGAACACAGCGCTGCTAACTCAGCTAACGTTACAATCTTGTGCAACCTACATTTGTTCTTACCTGTCGTCTACGAGGCATTTCCCCTTGATGATCGGTCCTTCCCGTGGGTTTGGAGTCAAAGATGGCAAAATTTCCCAGACTTCAGACAAAAAGACGTCAGAAAACTATTAATTTTTCCAGGCAGAAGTTTGTATGTACACAGCGTTGCCTGGGTCTCTCGCGCCACATTCCCCGCACAGACAGAGCGGAGAATTGCATTTCCGGTGAGAAATGTGCGGACGGTGAGCCTCCAGACCAGCAGGGGGCGCGTCTGATCAGCACTTCAATACACCAGAGATAGTGGTTGAAGTAATTTCACAGTATCTACAGCATCTAATAAACATTTTTGCATATCTTCACAATAAATTAACAATATTCATATGCATTGTGCTTCTCGATTTAATAGTACTACACTCTCCCTAAATTTGACAAAATTATCAAGATATACAGCAAGCTTTTCCTGCTGCTTTCAGCAGCACCTAATGGTCTCTCTCAGAGTTTTAATGCTTAAATATAATACAGCTTTAAATCAAATCACTACGAAAGATAGGGAGATGTGGTTGAAACCTCTAGGAAAAACATCTTAATGTGTATGTATAATTATGTTGATTTGATGTCTCTGGACTCACCCTTACTTAATTCATTTAAAAAAGGGTATGGCAGTGTCAAGACACCCTTACTGTTTTTAATGTCACTGTCTTATTCAGACTTTCTATCCTTTTTACATGAAACAAAAGTGTAAGTTGGCCAAAAAGAATATAGTTTAGCTTCTTCCACAGCGGGGAGTCTCCCCGCCCCCGCCATAACCTTCTACCCAACTGGTTAAGGCTGGAGAACCCAGAAAATGCATCTGTGTTCCCGAGAGTTCCACCGACAGACTATTAAGGGCAGGGGAGGGGGCTGTGGCAGGGAAGCCTCCTAGCAGCTGATACCAGCTGCTCTATATATAGCCTTCAGTGCCTGTTCACGGCATTAAAGCACAAAGCCCAAACGGACAGGCCACATGGTTTTTACTTTTTCGTGGTTGAAGTTTTAGTTTTCTGCAAAAATTAAAATGAACAAGCCCAAAATTGTCAGGCCAGAGGAGAGGTAAGTGACTGATATACAGTATGTGCCTCTCTGCTGATCCTTTTTATTACAAAGACACTAGCTTTAGACAACCACTAAAAATGGTCCTATATTTCATATTGTGAATAGTTTCTCTGCTTTTTAACAGCCAGCCAGCACACACACTGTGGTTTGACAGAAAGAAATATGTCACCATCAACTTTGTGGTTCAGAAAGCTAAGGATGTCCAGGTGGATATCCAACCAGACAAAATGATTTTATGGTGAGTTTACAAAAAAAGTCATTTTGTATTTCTTTTAGTGAAATCTTGCTCTTGCTCTCCATCTCTGTCTTGTGTACTGTACCTAGTACAACAGTCTTTCCTGTAATCTCTTTTCATGGACTAAAATGATAACGTGGCCAGTTGTCTGAACAATAACATTTAGTAAACTGAGTAATTATATTTTGTACTGAATTCTTCCCTTGACGACCATGTCTTTTTTTTTTTTAACAACAGCTGCAAAAACATTGCTGATGATGTGATTTACAATGAGCTGTACTTTTATGACAAAGTTCAAATCCATGTAAGTATCCAGTTTTTAGGCATAATGAGACCAACTGAATAAAACTCATGTTGTATCTTTATGATGAAATTTCACTCTGAAGTTTAATTTCAAAAGTGTGTCCTTTCAACACTTCAAAGGACTCCAGAGAAAGAGTCTTCGACCGAACCATCAATGTCTTACTAAGAAAAGTGAAGCCTGATTACGCCTGGCCTCGTCTCCAGAAGGATGAAGCTAAGGTGTGTGTGTGTGTGTGTGTGTGTGTGTTTGTCCGTCTTAAAAATAATTATTCAGGATCTCTACACCATTTTTAGACATTAACCAAACTGCCCCACATTTAGCCATAAAAACTTCACATGACTTCAGAAATGTTCACAATGTTCACAACATATGTTTTTATTTTTAAGAGGGGTTAGGATTCTAAACAATCAAATTAATATTTCAGAACAGTTTGTTATATTTCTTACCAGGCCACTTACAGGTAAAGTGATACCATACAATGTGTCTGTCTCAGGAAAAAAATCTTAAAAAAAATAAGAAACATGATGGTGGCACCTGATGTCTGTAATCTGCACATTTTTGCTAAATAAAATCTAAAACCGTGTTGCTACCTGTGCTCCTACTTTTTGCAGCCCAGCTGGATTTCTGTAGACTTTGATAACTGGAGGGACTGGGAGCATGAAGAAGATGAGGGACGGGAAGAATATGAAAGATATGTGGATGTGAGTACAGTGACAAAGTGCACAGCAATGAGATCAACTCGATTCTGATCACGTTCAGGAAACAGTGCATATACTTGGACATATTACCATTATTTCTCAGAGGGTTTCGACTCAGGTGAATACACATGTATTTCCTGTTTCAGATGATCCAGGAAATGGCTACCAGTAATAAAGGACAAACACCAGATATGGACGATCTGAGTGATGTAAGTGCACAATTCAAAGGTTATTTTTAAATTTGTGTTAAGGATTGTGTTTCCTTTTATGTGTTTTAATCAATTGTTTTTTGCCTTTCTTCCACAACAAAAAATATATTATAACCCTTAATGGATGAAGTATGGACAAAGTAATCCTGTAAACAGATTTTAGAACTTAAAAAATGATCATTGCTTAAAACACATATACAGAGTACATTTACTCTAATTAACAGGTCACTTTCTTGGTCATTCAAATGTTAATATGGACCGACCTCTCTCTTCCTTCTTCCCTCACAGTCTGACTGAGTCTACCAGTACCCTCTCACTTGTGATGGAAGCCACTACAGCTTTATTGCCTGGGTTACTGAAGCCTATGCCATTTGCTAAAGCTTGTAAAATTTGCAAATGATTTGATTTGTTGTTGTTCAAAATAGTGTTTTAACATATGTGATATTTTCTATGGGATTATTTAATGACATATCATTGTGAATATTAATAAAAACTGTTGTATCAACCATGGTTTGAATGTTATGATACTCTACTACTACCATGCTTGGTGAGATATAGTTTATATTAAGAGTAAAGAATAAAACATAACAATGTAACAACTTAAATAACAATAGATTTTATGTGTTGGCACGAAAACAAAAATATATTTACAACACAGACACACAGTTAAACAAAAAAATGGCCTTGTGCAAACAGTAGATTATGGAAAAAGGCCTTCCAAACTTAATCAAGTAACGGGTTTGTATGTTTTGTTTTATGTTGTTCAAAATTGCTCAAATGTCATCACTTGATGTGTTTTCTAACACTTGGTGATGGGTAATAAAGATTTTAACACACCATTGCTTTGGATGGTGGTGGCAGCATGTACTCCGGGTTTTATGTTACACTGTCATTTTATCTACACATTATTTCACTTGATCTTAGGAAACACGTTCCAGCACGTTTTACTTTCTTGTCATATGTTAGGTATAATGTCTTTGCTCTATTTTCGCCCGAAAAACATAACTACGTTTTGTTTAATTAAGTAAGAGTCCAAAGTTACCTCTGTCTGTATGAGGTTTTACTATAAAGAAGCGTTCGTGTTGCTCCGACTAGGCCAGACCCGCTCGAAATAATTCGAAGTTCGCTGAAGTCAGTGCAATTAGTTTTGGCCCATGTTGCTAGCCGTACTTGGCTCACGTCGCTAGCCAGTCATTTCTTTATATTAACTCGTGTTAAAGTGACGTTTTCTTCATAAACACTCAAAAATGGCTTTTCAGTGTCAACGAGACTGCTATATGAAAGAGGTATGAATCTGTTTCAAGACAAATGACGGTGCTGAATTCAACTGACGAGCGTTTATCATTCATTCTCTGTAACATGAGATTAGCCCGGTTGCTAACCTGGGAGCACCAGCTGGGTGCCTGCTGTCACAAATAACTTTGCTTTATTAAGTATATGATAAGTTGTATAATTTTGTGACAACGCAGCTGGAGAGCAGCGAAATGTGAGTTCCTATGCAGTCACTCATATTCATTTTGTCAACCTAAACCCTATACTAGAATGAAAGACTTTAAATTTTAATTTATGCATTGCAAACAGTCATATTCATGTTCCCATAACGCAGTGTCTCGCGGTTAAAATGCACACAGTCGTGTTTACACTTCTCTTTAATTGTGTAAAAGTGAAGGTTATACGTTTGAATGTCCTGTTTTGTCTCTGAAGTTTGTTACCTGTGTAGCGTCCTGCTGCCCGGCGGAACTCAAGCAAGAAGTCAATGGGAAGAAGGAGACTCTTAAGGGCTTCAACGTCAAACTCCAAGACACCATCTTGTTTCCAGAGGGAGGCGGCCAAGTAAGCTGCCTGTATAATATAATACTGGTCCAATTCAGATTCAGCATCGGGCAGGTCCTGTCAGTGATCATTGCAAATGTGTGCACACTTGTTAAAGTTACTCATTAGTGATTTTTTTTGGATCAGTCATAGCACTTCAGATCACACAATGTGATGTTACTATTAATGATATGCACGTTTTGTGTTGTGCTCCTTCAGCCAGATGATCATGGACTGATTGGAGATGTCCCTGTTTTGAGGGTGACAAGGCAGGGGCCCGATGCTATACACTTTGTGAGCTCACCTCTGGAGGAGGGGCAGGAGGTGCACGTGAAGGTGGACTGGGAGAGGAGGTTTGACCACATGCAACAGCACTCAGGTAAGTAACATTGGGCAAATAAGGTCAAGGGCTGTTGTACAGGTTCAGTATGGAGCAACTTCTTGATTTGAGATTGAGCTATGAATTCATGACTATGATCCTCTATTTTTATTTTATGTTTGTTTCCTTCCTGATTTATAGGTCAACACTTGATTACAGCATTGGCAGACACATCCTTTGGATACAAGACCACATCCTGGTAATTCCCCACTGCACACGTTCATGTTTCTGTAAACATTAAACCTTGTGAGTTTACCTCTTTTTCTCTGTTTTTGTTTTAATTTTTTCAGGGAACTGGGGCGCCAGAGAAGCACCATTGAACTGGACACTCCCTCTGTGAAGCCAGGCCAGCTCCAGGCTCTGGAGGAAGCTGTTAATGAGAAGATCAGAGCCCATATCCCTGTCACTGTTCAGCTTCTCTCCATAGATGATCCTGCTGTGGAAAAGGTGGTGATTCACTGTACCATCATCGACTTAAAAGTCAGATTTTACATATTGTTTCAACACATTTCTTCTGTTGAACATACTTTATCTATTAAATGATCACAGGAAAAAGAGACTATACATGTGCTGTATGTCACGAGTTGTGTTTGAACCAGGTGAGGAGTCGAGGGCTGCCAGAGGACCATGCAGGACCCATTCGGATCATTGATATTGAGGGCGTTGATGCCAACATGTGCTGTGGAACTCACGTGTCTAACCTCAGTCACTTACAGGTTCAACTTCACAACTTCACATACTTCTGAAATTGTGAAAGTGCACATACATTACTTAGATGTTGCCTTTGTAACATTGTCTGTACCTCAGGTGATTCTAATGAAAAATGACTCATTGTCTGCTTCATGTCTTTTTGTCTGAATTTTAGGTTATAAAGTTGCTGGGAACTGAAAAAGGGAAGAAAAACAAAACCAACCTGATCTTTCTGGCTGGAAACAGGGTCTTGAAGTATGCTGAGAAAAGCTACAGCACAGAGCGATCGTTGGTGTCTCTGCTGAAGTAAGTTCGACGTCTGAATCATCAGAGTTCAAAAGTCTGACGTCTGAGTCATCAAAATATCACGACTGCGTTCATTATATTCAGAAGTGGGGGAAAAAAGTTGTATCTGTTCAACAGAACTGGACCTGATGATCACGTTGAGGCAGTTGACAAGCTGCAGAAGTCTGTAAAGCTACTACAGAAAGTAAGAACATTTCATCAGTCAGTTTTCTGTAGATGTTGCACTCCCTCTTTAACTATTTTGTAAATGTTTTGGGCAGACTAACCTGAGCCTTCTACGAGACATGGCTGTCCTCATTGCTCAGAACTTTAAGAACAACCCCCAGAGAGGCAGCTTCTTCAGCTTGCACAAGTAAGAGATGCACTATATTTGTAGGTGCAGCGTGATGTATTTTCCCAGTATGAACCAGACTTAAAAACCCAGAGCAACAATGGCTGAGGCATCACTAGGATGACCTGGTCGGGTCTGAAGCAGCTTCAGTGTGAGGGTTTCAGAAATACGATGTCTTTCTCTTTCTGCAGAAAAGAAGGTGACAATGAGTTCATGAACATCATTGCCAATGAAATCAACACTGAGGTAAGATAATAAGTTGACTGCTTAGTTGTTGGTGTTAGCAGGAAAATATTTTATGTTCTTATTATTTTTTGTTGTCTGCTCTCAGGAAACTTTTGTTTTCCTAACTGTTGGAGAGGAGAAGGGACCTGGTTTGTTTGTACTGGCTGGACCCAGCGGACCAGTGGGTGAGCTGGGGCCACGGTAAGAGATGCCACAACATATTTACTCATTCTCTACTTAAAAAACCTTAATGTAAGTCAGCACTGTTTCATTCTCTGTGCTCCACAGGGTGTTAGAGATTCTCCAAGGAAAGGGGGCAGGAAAAAATGGCCGCTTCCAAGGCAAAGCCAACAGCTTGGCACGGAGAGGGGAGGTGGAGGCTCTCCTGCAGGAGCACTGCAAACATCTCAACTCAGAGGAAGAATAAAACCAGCACTGGTTCAATACAAATAAATATTGTATAACTTTAGAATCTATACATTTAGATAAATTCATAATTTGTGATAAAGACTAAATGTGTTGAATCACATGTACCAAGTTGATAATTTATCAAAAAGTGTATATAAATGCAACTTCTGATCAACCCGCTCTGTACATATCTGAATGTAAATTGTCATGTACTGTTTTATTCATTTCAAACCTCTGTTAAACCTTATTTTCTCCGATCAGTTTTCTGTTGAAGTCTTTTTTTATTTGAGTAATATTCTGTTTTGTTATGTAATGTGGAGGCTGCTTTAAATAACCGGCCATAACAGCACCTCAGTCTGCAGTTTAGACAGAATGGCACATTCTCAGAGAAAATCACCCTTAGGTTCTGCTCCTCATTCAGTTCGCTGCTGTGTGGACACATTAAACATGCATTTTTTTCCCTTGACACGGACAAAACAGACACCAACACCTGTTTTTCAATCATTTTCAATATATTTAAAATATTTTTGAAAATGTCATATACAAAATACAGAGATACTTCTCTCTTTGCATCTGAAGTCTTCTTTAAGTTGTTTTTTTTGGCAGGATTACTTTAAATGACCAGAGACCAGATAAACAGAAACCCCTTTAACATTGCGATGAAATCCAGCACAATTGTCCAGTATTATATACTAGTGAAAACTTGATTACCTCACTCAGTTACCTCATTTGCATCCCAAAATTTGAGAAATATTCAACAATGTGTAGTCTCGTACAACCCAACAACCAAATATATTCTAAAAGATTTCCATCTCTTGCACACACTATCACCAACAAATACAAACTGAACAGGGAATTACAGGGCTGTTGTACTGGACTTCATTAAAACCTACAGAGGGTACCATTTTCTTATCACTTTGTGTATAAGATAAAAGAAGTGGTTCAGAAACAAATGAATTGCTCACAAGTCTCACAGTTTTGCAGTGAAGCAAAGTGTTCATAGTAAAATATGACTATATAGTGCAAATGTGCAAGCACCCCTTCCCGTTTAGTTGGATATGTATAAAACACTATTGGCAGGTAAAAAAAAAAAAGATTAAATATTGAGATGTTCTGGCAACCGTTATGCACAGTCAGTGTTGTGTCATGTTGACATTTTAAAAGGTCTTTACTCATCCATCTCCATTGATCTCCATTGTAGAGTTAACTTAGTGGCTTCACAATCTTCATTGAGATGTAGTTCTGAAAAAGGCAAAAGAGAAAAATCAAATAGTTGCTTCTCAGTAGTCCGGACTAAATATATAACCAGGCAGCCATGACCTGACATCACTCCATAAATGAGTGAAACATTAGTGTCTGTTCTGAGCCTCTGCACTTTAGGTTATCCAGTTTGACCAAATGATTTCATAATATATGGCCAATATTGTCAGATGATCCCTTGTCAGTCCTTACCGGTAAAGAATAAAGCAAGATGGCAATGAAGAGAATCACTATGACGAGGATGATGAGTCCAATGAAGAGGCACCTGAACCTTCGCCACACAATGAACTTCATGGTCTTGCATGGGTTGGTGAACCAGAAGAAGGACGTTTCTGGGCGTCTGATGGTTTTAGTGAATAAAAAGGAAAGTGTGTTTTTTAGACATTATTGTTCTTGTATTAACAGCACAATCGCGTTTAGCTGTATTTATACAAGCCATTTATTTTTGTAAATGCAACTAAGAAAAAAGTCTTAAGAGATACAGCCTACAAAATGGAAAGTAGGGTGTGGTTCACAGTCCGTCCCCTGTGGGGTCTTACTTAGGGGGGTCCAGTTTTGGGTTCATGTTGGGTTCTTCCCTGCCTTTTCCTGCAGGTCTCTCATCTGCATGAGCTTCACTTACAATTTCTAGAGTCATCTCCACTTTTCCCTGTATAAACAAGAGAGCAGATACTGTGTATTAAACATGATACAACATCATATAATATAACAATAACAATAATGAGGATCACAGACAATTTAGCAATATTCAAATAGAGCTGGATCGGTTCATCAATCTTCTGCAGATCATTTATAGTTTATTTAGGAAGAATGAACTATAGGATTTGTTGCCAACAGAACAGAGGTCAACAGAATGACATGCAAGTGAATTATGGAAACCTATTTAACCAAAAAGGAAAAATCTGAGGGGGAAGTACTGACTTTGTTCTATCAGTCATTCATAAGAAGGCTGGAGATGAGAGCAGGAGGTATTATAACCTGAAACACCTTAAAGTCAGCGTCCTTGTCATTCCAAAATTCCTGAGTCCACCACGAAAAATCCTAAACTAGTGTTAAACTTCATCCAAATGTTGTTCATTGACTCAGTAGCAGGTCTGAACGAGCCAATTTACCTGAAAAAATGCATTCTTCTATGTGTTTTCTTTTTAGCTATACTTACACCCAGGACCTTCTTTCCATTCTGTTCAATGGAGCAGGGCCACCAGCCTCTAACTGACTGTTGAGCAAACAGAGACTTGGCATGATCCGACTTGTGTGGAGCTCTGATTTCCAGATCATCCATCATCGTCAGAGAACACTTCTCGGGGGTCTTTGCAGGAGCAACCAGATTACGCAGATCCAGCTCCAGTGTGCCTGGGATCACAGAGTGTTACTGCTTACTGTAGTTTTCAGGATTTTGTACTGGTGGTCTCTTGGCAAATCAAACAACATGTGTCTTACCGAGGTAATCGTCTAGTGAGAATTTGTCATTATCCCATATCTGAACAATCAGCTTGGGGGGAATCCTGAATTCAGTTTTGTCAAGACTCCAAAAGCGCTCCTGTTTAATTAGAGGACATGCTTAAGCATCTTGCAGTTGAGCATTTTCAACAACAAAGGCCTTAATTTTTCATTTGTACAGCAATAAAACGGTCGAGAAAACCAGCCAAGTCTCACCTTCTTAGATACGAGGCAGAGTTGTTCAGCAGGCAGGAAGTCGAACTCGAAGACAAATCTCCAGTTAAAGTTGCCATCTCCATCCAGAGATCTGTAGTGGACATCAGTCTTCTGCTTGTCCTCCTCCATTCCTGCCATCCAACTGGCATTGCGAACAACAGGTATGAACATTCATAGTCCTGTCCCAATAGGTTCCCACAATAACCTTCTACTATACACTGAGGCTTTTAGTAAATTAAATAAAATCAGTGTAAATCAGGTAAGAGAGGAGTCAAACAGTATAAAATTTATCATGACAAATTCATTTGAATAATACCCTTTGACATAGATGTCACTCATGTGCTCTCCTGTGATGCTGGTCTCATCTAAAGTCACATCTGTGGTGTTCCAGATGACTGCACGCAGGAAATACCTGAACATCCAAACACATTTTTGATCGTTAATTCAGTCACATCTTATGTGAAAGACTGATAAAGTACGGAAGAGCTGCACAGCACTTACTTCTTAGGCTTGCGTGGTGTGATGTCAAAGGGAGGTCCAGGGAGGCCGATGGATTTGGGGAAAACATCCACCCACATTTGAAGACTTCCCTAAGATAACATAATAGAGGTTTTTTTTAAAAAATAGCTACGTCAGAGTAGATGTGAATATTTGCAGATGCACTTCGTGTCAGCTGTGACATCTAACCTGAGAGAGATTAGGCTGGAAGGTGCTGTAAAGGGTCCTGGTCTCCACATGTTCAGGGACAAGACCCTGTTTTCTGAGCACGTGCAGACAGAGCCGTTCTGAGGCCGGACCCAAGTGCTGATGAATTTCCTTGTTGTTCTCTGAACGTGACAATACATTAATACATACATTATACGTTAAGATTGCAGGCCACTGTAGCAAAAACACAGTGTGGTAAATCAGTTATCAGCAGAGGCTCAAAGCAGCTTACTACTTAATACCTCTAGTTATAAAAACATGATAACAGGGTCATGGGATGTAACTCATTCATTTACACTATTATATTAGGCTATTGACATTACCAAATTCAGCCAGTGTGTACTCTTTGCCATTGAAGGTGAGTGATGTGCCGTTGTCTTCAGTCCTGGGTTTGGACAAGCCCTTGAGACGAGCCAGGTTCTCCAGGATCTGTGATGGCTTCAGCTGGTCCCGCCACTGGTTGATACCAGAACTAGAGTGCAGAGAGAGAGTGAGGGAGAGAGAGAGAGATCAAAAAGAAGGAAGAATCATGGCTGCTTTGATATTTCATGAACATCTATTACTTTATCATTTAAGTATATTCCCCCCCCCCCCTTAACCCTGAGCTCCACGATTTCCCTACATGCAGTAGGTTTGTGGCAGGCCGCAGTAGGAGTTATATCGAGACAGGAAGCGGTTCTCCAGGTCAATCACTGTCTCGCCAACCTTCTCGTCACGGGTCAGGAGATCATAGTCATAGACAGAGATTTTCAGATCCTTGTCCTGAGGCAGGAAACACGTCATCTCAAACATCCTAAACAAAACAAAGGGAGTGTGAGAAGAAAGATGTGCTAGATTTACCCTTTAAACATAGTTTATGGGACATTTTTCAGATGCCCTTTGTAGAGTGCTCAGATCTGTCCATTCACAGCATTTACCTTCCAAACACAGGACTGGTGGTGTTGGGTAAGTAATGATCTCTGTCATCAACCGTATTCTTTCCCAGTGATATCTTTATGTATGGATCACACTGAGCAGAGAAGAGAAGAGAAAACACACATTAAAGCAAAATGTACTGACAAGATCTTCTGCTTTTATGCTGGTAAAACAGGTTTATTCTCACTCTGCCATTGTTGTCTTTGGGCTGCAGGTCTATGGCCCGCACGACATAAATCCTAACCAGACACTCCTGAGGTCCACTATCTGGCAGCTCTCTGAACTGACGGGGAGGAGGAGCAACACCTGGATCGTCCGACAGAGGGTACACCTTGAATGAACCCTGCAGGTACAACAAGAAATCAGTAATTCTAAATTAATATTTTCTTTAGTGAATATTAAGACGTGAGCTTGTTCCAGAGATTCCAGAGATTCTGTTCATTTACTTTATCTACTTTGAGCTACTAATAAAACCTTTCAGGCACTCTTTGACAGTATTTAATCAAATGTTCCTGCTTTGAATGGTGTCAAAACTACCTTCAACTCTCCGACCACGGTGGGGTCATCATCCCCATTTTCATTCTTGCCCCGCTGCAGTCTGAAGGTGTTGCAGAAATCAGTCAGCCCTTTGAATTCTGGGATATCCTCCAGTTCACAGTCATAAACCTGACAATCACATTCAAGTTATCTACAGCTTAGGAAAAAGGCTTTAGTACAATTTATGACACTTAGCGATGATGATTACTGATGCAGCTATAACATACACACAGTTAATAGTGTAAAATCTGCCATGTGGGAAGGATCAAAGCCAACTCACTTTGAGGGTGTCGTATCCTTTTTTGAGATAAGGGCCGCATTTCTGCTGGTCTCCAGTCGAAGCGTAGAATTTACTCCACCAATCAACGGTCTCTTTTTCCTAAACATTGAATTGGACTTTTTTAATCGTCATACATGCGGTTCTTTGGATTTGGTATAAGAGTCTAAAATCTCAGTCATATTCTCTTGTCTTGGTCTCTCACCTTCTCTACATGCTTTGGAGAAAGAAGATGCCGAGTGACAGAAAACAGAAGAAGTCACAAGTACATACACGTACAGCAGTAACAAAAAAAAATACACATACAGTATCAAGAATAGACTACAAGTATTGACAAGAAAGTGAGATAGCAGATGATGGTGAAGGAAAGGCTGATAATGAGATCCTGGCTGCAATTTCATGATTCACAGTGAATCTGAAAACAAGGGCGTAACAAAGGCAATGAGCAGAACGTTGAGCTGCATTAAGGCCCCGGGCCTCCAGGGGGCGCTATATCACCACCTGCCTCTTCACTTGCAACACTGCATGAGTGAGACCTGGCTTCTCAACAAATGAAGTGTTCTCAATTCTTACTGTTACTATTAGAAAATAACAAAAATAAGAATTTCTCTTTCATGTGTTGATCACTGAGTTAAATGAGAACTACCACCCTGAGTTTTGTATGCTAAATATGAAGCAGATTAGCTCAGCTTAGCTGAAAGACTGGAGACGGCAGGAAACACCTAGCCTGGCTCTGTCCAAAAGTAACAAAATATGCCGACCAGCATCTGTGCAGCATTACATTTCGTTACATTCCTCGCCAGCCTCATCATTGTGAGGTTTCAGGACAACCAATGGAAACTCTCCAGCACACAACCCCTTGTAAGATCTCATGTTGTTTTTACACCCTGTTTTTGCACAGATTTAAGAAATGATTGTTGAGTGAGTAACTGAATTAGTGAGCTTTAAAAGGGTGAAGGTCAGCAGGTTTGTTAACTTTGGACAGGTGAAAGCGAGGCGTTTCCCTTGATTTCTAGTCTTCACGGTTGGCAAACCATAGCCGTAGCTTTATATTTAGTGTACAGACAGAGTGGTACAAATATTCTCATTTAACTGTCTCTTAGGGAAATAAACAAATAGATTTCCAAAATGCTTCTTTTAGTAACATCATGTCAGTGATGGTCGAATAGCAAAATCAGGTTCAGATGCCAGGGGGGGCTACTTTGCACCAGGGTCCATTTACATGTTACGCCCTTGCTGTGAAAATAAATTATTAGATGTGCTCATTAAATCAGCAGCAATTCTATTAAGTAAATGGCAGTTATTGTGACAGTTCCCACATAAATTAATGTCATAGTAAAATCATTATGAGGACATCGTCAAGCTTGCCGTAGAGTTGAGGATTAAGTGATCTCAGCCTTTGGTGTGTCATTCTTGCCCAGCCTTGTGAATTAGAAAGCTATAATAAGTAACCATACATACAAAATAGGAGGTAGGGGAAGCCATTTTGTTGACAGCAGCTGACATGCTGTACATAAACTGGAAGCCAGAGTAATATAATTTGTCAAATTTGACTTATGAGTCAAATTCTGCACTTCATAGTGAAAGGAGGCAATTAAATTATTTAATGCGTGCTTGAGAAAAAAGAACAGCCGTGGTCAACACGAGGAATGCGTCAGTTTGTGATACAGGGGCAGAGTTTACCTGAGCCTCGAGCAGTGGTGTTTCTTCCATGTTTATAGAGACATGTTTGGAGGGGGAGGCCATCATCAGAGCCACTGTAGATAATGTGAGGACAATGTTAGAACAAGGCTTTTTGTCTCTCTGTCTATCAGAAGATTCCTACTTTTGCCTTCTTACTTTTGGACGACATGGCTCCGTCCGCAGAGATGACATATGGGTCGCATCTGAACTCTTCCAGACTGGTGATGGTGCATTGACCCACCACAGGCTTCCTGCCAAACGGGCGATGGTCGATCACCTTCAGCACAATGGGAGGTGTGTACATCTCATCCTTTGGAAGGAGCTGGATAGATGGCGTAGATATCAGAAGAAAGTAAGACTGTGACTTTATTGTATTTACTTCCATTTAATAAATAAAGTAGAGCCGAAAGTCTTTCTGGTGCACACGGTTTACATCTATTTGTTATACTTCTTTTGATTTTAGCTAATATTTCCTTGTTCAATAGCTTTAAATGTATCTAAATTCTTGTGTAAAGCTGCCATTACCACTTTGATGAAGAGGACAGAGCTGGGGAAGTTAGGGCTCCTCTTCATGTTCTTGATGACGGCTGACTCCACCCTCTGCCCCCCACACTCCACCACCAGGCTGGGTGAAGACACTGAGGCTAGCTGATATGGCTTCATATTCCTCAGGCCCCATGCAAGAATCTGGATGCACACATACAAAAAGGTAGGTTCAAAGGTGCGTCAGTTCACAGGGACAGCGTCTAAACTCTGTGTGTTTACCTCCACGGCAGTGAGCTGCACCACAGGCCGGATGCCCTGAGGAACCATGTAGAGGTTCTCGGCTCTCTTTGGGGGTACCAGGGGAAGCTCTGACTCACCAGACTAGACAGAGATGTGAGTATGGATCACACTTAGATTTATGTTTTTACAGTTACTGTTAAATTTAATCCCACTGGAGGAACAGCTCAATGATTATATGGTGTAGGGTTGTACTCGTAAAATGTCAGATATCAATTCAACTATGGAGGACATTTCCAACCTTGTCTTTAAGGATGAGTTCAGCAGCCACCAATGCCTCCCCTGACCTCTGACCCTTCTGGATGATGGGATGCCATAACAGTTTGGGTGGCTGATCCATGCCTGGGTTCAACTTCACCATGGGAGCACAAACAGTGCGGCCGAGCAGCTCATCCTTCCCCTGGGCAGAAGAAAACATGTCATAGGTTAATTTTCCTGCTGTTAGCTGATGCTCTCATTCAAATGAATGCAATAGATAAGTTTGATGGTTCTTGGACTATGTACAATAAAATTAGGTAATTCAGACAATTAAGTTTCTTCTGGGTGTTTTTCGTGGACTACAACATTAACTACTAATACTAAGCAAATCAGTACTCCACATGATTTCTCGGTGTGTATCTGCCACAACCTACCACTTGATCATTGTCGTAGAACTCCAGGACTACATCAGGGGGCTTGTGAGCAATGTTCTGGGGGTCTCCATAAATCTCTATATTATTGAAAATCAGCGTCTGGTCCCAGGTTGGGTTCAGTGTTGCTCGCAGCTTCTCTGTGGTCTTACTCATGTGCAGGAAGGAGACGTGTGCATACGGGTCTGTGAAGGAAAGGACACTAATGGTCATGTTTTCATGACTCAAACATGTTAGACGCATTTCATTTGAAACTGGACGATTGAAAACCACCAATAGTCCCAATATCGATAGTCAACAGTAACTTAATTATATTATATTTAACTATATTTTTACCGGAGAAGCTGTCTTTGTCCATAGATGCCATGTTCCGTGCCTGATAGACGTAAACACGGAGATGGTACATATGTGACCCTGTGTAGAAAAAGAACAGTATGTATATGTTTACATAATGCACATAAACATATACATATAATCACGTGTGTCACTATATGCATCACTCACTGTCAAAGGTGCATGACACAGTGGGCGTGTTAGCACCAAACAGCTTGGTGGCATCGGCCTTGGAGTCCTTCTCTTTAACCTCTGTATCAACACCCTGCAGAGTAAACCACAGCAAACATCTCGCAGCTTTTTACCTGTTCATGCGTCACACACACCGCTGACTGAAAACACACCATGGCACTGTATATGTGTTTAATACATGAGTAAATATTTGAAAATATTTGGTGACTCAGTGAGCTCGGATCCGGTTCATACTTTTACATCAGCCCTGCCTCTTCTGCTTATATATGGACTGATTCTATTTAAGCCGCCGTCAAACTATCCTTATGAAAGCAGATCCAGACCCAAACGAATGGTTAAAATCTGAGTCAAACATTTATTTGCCGTCTTTTTTACTCACAAGTGCCCCCTCCAGTTGGAAGATGGCGCAGGCTCCAAGACGGTCCTCCGGTGCCATCTTTCGCCTCCAGCGCCTTCGACGAAACGTATCAGATGAACGTTCCTTTCTGTGGAACTTCCAGCCGATCAGGGAAGAGAATTCCCAGCCCTCAGGGTGACCTTTGTCCCGCCTCTGGAAGCAAAAATTAAAATCAAAATGAGACAATCGGCATTAATGCAAAATCAGATTCTGTGGCATAAAACTAGTACTTAGAGACATCCTGGATATCTGTCTGTATTGAAAGAATCATAGTTGTGTTTTATAAAATCAGTTTTTTATAAAGAACATCTATATGTTCTATAGTATATTCACGCTAGGGCTGCCCGATTAGCCTGTGCTTGCCTCCACAGTAGTTCCTGCAGGTTGTGCAGCCCTCTTACGAGGTCGAACCAGCCTCCTCCTGCGGTGGACGTGGTACACCTTCTCAGCAGGGACCCAGGACAGAGGCTTGTCATCCGGGGGAATAGTGATTCCGTACTCCCAGCCTGTCGTGTGCATGTACACACGTACACACACACACACACACACATTTTGTTTCATTATTGTTTGGAGCATATGGTTTAGATTTCACCATGTGAATTTAATTTATTACTATCATGATGTGGCAAGAGTGAGTCAGAGCCCTGTAAATAAACTTCCATTGCAATTTAGCTGTTTTGATCCCATGCTTGTTTTTCAAATAACTATTTCTGCCTACGAACAGCTTGAAAAGCTTTTGATTGTAGCTGGTGAGGTTAATGTCTGCACCTTGATCGTCGACAGCTCTGTTGTCATCCACAGTCCACTCATCCTCCCACATCCAACCTGGAGGACACTCAAACTCTCCTGGGTTACGGCTCTTCTCTCCATTCTGCACCACACAAAACCTCAGTTAAGCACAAGTTCATTTTTCTATTTGTATTGTGATACAAGGGGTTATTGATTAGTATTCTGTCATAGGCATCTCAAGGGAAGCTTAGTAGAAACAATAACAGATCAAACTGTCACCAAAGTCAAGACAGAGTGTGGTTCTTCATAGAGTTCATACATGTTTTTGTGTTATGTGTCACAGAGAAAAGAGGGGAAACAAGTGCTTATTTGTATGTCTGATGTATGTGTGATGTCCAAAGCCACCCTGCACATTATTTGCACGCTGTTCTCACCACATCGGTGAAGGGCTCGGAGGCGGCCTTCCACTCTCCGCCAGGGAAGCGAGTCTCGTTTTGGAAGACCTCATCCATGAATTCGGTGTGTCCGGCATCTGCTTCTGTTAACAGACTGAGACACAAAGTGAAACACATGCAACCATTTGTGTGTGGAATAGGAAAACACACCTATTACATACATTTATTCATTCGAGCCACGATGGTTTTGGCAATTGGCACCATCCTGTGGTGGCATCAGAATGAGACACCATGGCACAGTCATGAACAGCACAAAAACAACATTTAGTGCAGCGTGAGAGAGAGAGGAAAAGGTTTGCTTGTTTTAACAGTGGCTGTGTTTACACGTCGGGAGTGACCAAGCTGTTGGCCATATCCAGACCAAAAGTTTATTCAAATTAAACTGTTAAAGTATGTGTCCCTATTGTTGCTTCTCTTTGGTCATTTTTCATTTTATATAATGTAATGGTTAATGCAAACAGGTGACAAATTAAAAGAAACAGGAAACAAAGATGTAGGAGAGAACCTGCATTTGTTGTGTTTCTGATCATGTCGGGCATAGAAAAACCAAACAGTTGTTCATGTGAACTTGGATTAAGGATTGAAGTGCACAGAGTGGGTGTAATTAAGTGGTCAGATTAAAAAGTGCAAATGACTTCCACTTCACTGAAACAGCCCGGTACTTGAGTGCCAACCGTGGTCATTACATCACAGTCTGTGGCATGGGAGGAATGTAAACAGTAGAGAGCAGATGAAGCCCACTTTCCGTACAGTCCACAGAATGTGTGTGTTCAGTGGGGAGAACACATACTTTCAAGCAATATGATCAGCAATGCAACATTTGGCAAATTAGGCAAATATCTCATAAATATAAAACCTCACGCTTTCTCAGGGTCGATGAACCAGTCGCCTTCCCACTCCCATCCTCTGGGGGGTATGAAGTGTTCCTGCTTCAACTTCAGCTTGCCTGTAACATCAGAGAACTTGTGGCGTCCCACCAGTCCTGTGGTCCCCCACTTCCCAAACATCTGAGCCTGGTTCTCGTACTGTAACGCGAACGGTGACATGTTCAGTGCTGATTTGACTCCTCGGCTGTGAATAATAATCTTCAAAAGAGCTTTCATATTTTCCCAGCAATACTTTTTAAGTTATACAATAGCATATGATTTGTTCTGATTGTGAGAAATGTGATGTACCAGCTCAGCAAAGACGCTGAAGGTTCCCTCAGAAAAGGAGTTGAACTTCTTCTCATGTGCAGCCAGACCGAGCCACATGTTGACTCTGGTCTGAACTGGCACCTTCAGGCCTTTTGTCTTGTCCATGGGGTACTAAGGGAAATAAAGAAAGAAATCATATGAGCTTTTATTATTTGTATTGTAGAGAAATTAATTCTAGTGCAGCAAAGTACCAAACTGCTCCCTCTATGTATTTTCAGCGAACACTAAAAGCCATTCAGACAAAATTTCCTTTTTTTTTAACCTTTAAAAAGACGGTCTGGGTCTTTCCACAGTCTCGCCCACAGGCCTGCTCGCTGTATGTGGAGTAGAGGATCTGGTGAGCGGGGATGCGACTGTACGCCACCCTCTTCTCACCCCGCAGCATCCAAATGATGACATCAGGCATGCTGTTCTGGGGCTGGACACAACAATGGTAGAAACGTGTGAACAAGAGCAAAACTACTACAGATGGTGCGTTAGGCAACAGTAAACACATTGTTTATTGATTGGGGTAAAGGTCCTGGCTCGTTTTGAAATGTTATTGCATGTTTCTCCAGATTTTGCAAGCATTTTGTTGGTACCTCCTCAGCCAGCACTTTAAGTTTGTCCGCCCAGGACTCGATGTCAGACAGAGTGTCACGGATCTCTGTGGCCTCCTCCCTCATGCGTCTGGCTCCGTCCCTGATGGTGCTCAAAGCGCTGTCTCGCAGCTTCTTGATTTGGATGTCCAGTGTTGTTAGGTTGGAGCGGCCCTCCAGCTCAGGCATTGGGAAGCTGAAGGAGAACAGAGAAAATTCAGATTCAGTTCAGTCGAAACATCACACAATCTGAGGTTACACTTCACTTAGTAACCCCCTGACACCACTTTACTGCTGCGTTTTTTGTTGAAACTGAACACATTTTCCCTCCTTTCCGTCTGACTTTCTTTGGTATATTACATTAAAAACAAAAGAGGTGATCGTGCTGTATTTTCTAGCACCATGTCTTCTGTTTACCTTTCCAGGTCCCCAATCAGCTGACTGAGCAACTTCAGCCACACCTCTACCAGTTGGTTGTCAGAGACTTTTGCCAAGATGGCAGTTTTAAATGCCTCCAGGTTAGATTGCTGCAACAACAACGCAATACGGGTGAGGATTAGATTTTTTTTCTCAGTATGACTCTCATACTGACACATGTACACACATGTACCCAACAGTAGGACAACAGAGTATGCTTCTATGGCTTCCAATATACAGGCAGTAAATCATAAACCGATTGTAATTAAAACAATCAATCTACATTTTGGAGATTACAGAGGATGATGCGGTATTACCAGGTTGTGAGCAATGTAGAGGATGATGTTGACAGTGTCCAGACGGTGGCTGATGTCTTCCCAGAATGAGGTAACCACAACCACAGGCTTGGTGCCCGCCCAGGGCAGGTAATAGTAATGGTTACCTAGAGAGATAACACACAAATGAAGGATCCTCTTGATAAAACATTACTGTTTTAAATGTGTTCTTGGTGTGTGATAGCAGCATCCTCACTCACCATCAAATACAGCACAGCTGTACTGTGTGGTGGAGGCCAGCGGTTTGCAGGTGGTGTCCAATTTGTTCCCGTAGTTACCGATGCTGACCTCGAACTGGATTGGCTCTCCTGTTTCCTGTATCATGGAGGCACTATGGAAAACGGCACACAGACAGTACTTCCTCCTCCTTTGGTACTTCTGATGTGGGGAAGAAACAAGAAGAGCAAAAGGGAAGTGGAAAATATTTAAACCAGCTAAATTTTGGTGTCACGCTATCTACAGTGTAGTAACACAAGAAATATTTTTGCAGAAAGAAAACAGGGTTCTCTTCTCATCGCATCCCAAATCTTGAACTAGTGAAACCAAACTACTGTCAATCAAACCACAATTGTCAGGTGGACAAAACTAAAATACCTGTGCCACGAGGATGTCATCATTGTGGATATTGTCCACAGTTTTGTCTGCTTTGCCCTCCAGCTTCGTGGACAGCTCAACCAGGACCCTGCCCCTGTACGCCACCCCTTCTCCCTGCAAAGACAGCGATGGAAAATGTTGAAAAACCAACAAACGGATGTAAGACAGATAAAGATATAAGTCTTCACCACTACCTGGCCGAAGTTAAGATCTTCAAAGGGGTCTGGCAAACCAGTGAACTCTCTGGGGCTGCCATACAGGTTGACGTAGCAGGGCCCAAAGACAGGCAGGAAACCCACTTCAGACTGTCCTGTGTTGGCTGTGGGGAGATGGAAAAAGACTTATCCCTGTTGTGATTGGGCTCAAGCTAAGCTAAGCCAAGCTTTGATGTTAGTATGTCAGTGTGGCTGTAGGCGGCGGTGATGGACAGATTGGGGTGGAAAACAGTGAATGCTGGGTAAGTAAGTCGCAGACACTACGACGACACAACAAAAACTGTTAAACATTTAAATCCTCACGTCAAAACGGAACACAACACAGCCTTAGTAGCAATGTGCACAAAGAATGAGACTTAAGCGTGCACAACATGCTTAATGCATTACATCTCATGCAACACTGGGCAACAACAAATAAAACAAAACACGGATAAACCTTCAAATGATGGCATTTCCACATTTCCTGCACGTTCCTCTATTCCAGGAGAAAAAGGACAAGTTCCATTCAGAGGTTGATACAAACAGGCACATAAGAGCAATGTGTTCTGAAATGTGTTCTTTCACATGGTAATCCAAAAATAAATATATTATATTTAGGTGAAATACAGCCGTGCTTATCTATTCAGCATGTTATTTCAAGCCTAAAGTATTTATTTTCTCATATTTTATGTGTTATATTAATCCAATAATAACAATAGTAGTACCTTCTATCTCGCCGCCTGAGGAGGCTATCTTGGCCAAGTTCAGGTATGTCGTGCCAACAGCGTCATTTCCTGTCAAACGATCCCTGCAAATCACACACACATACACACACACACACACATACACATACACAAGTCACCCTTAGTCTCCCACGGCATTTACACACAGCACTGATATACATGATTAACTGTTGGGTAACATGCAAATTTCACACTGGAGGAGAACTGTTAGCCTCTGTGTTTTCACTACCTCTATGGAGGAAGTGTGTGGAATAGAAAAACTATTTCTCTCAACAATGCATCTATTGGCTGTTTGGAACCAAGTGCACTTTCAACACCTTCACCTACACAGTTTTTCTAACCTTTCCTCTTGCACTTACTTCCTTTCAGCCTTCCTGAGTTAACAGAGCGTTTGTTCGCACAAAAACACACAATAATGAAAAATTAGCGGAAAGACGGTGCCAACAGGAACGTGTTACTGAGGGGAAGGGAGGGACCTGCACAGCCTGAGTCATGAGCTGCTACATTATTCTCATATGGCTGGGGCATGGAAACACATACTCACACACACATACACACACAACCTTCAAACTGACTACAATGGAGCAATGTTGTGGCCACAAATGAGTATGAGAACAACATAAAACAACACAAATGTTTCCTGAACACAAAATGACAAAACGGCTTAATTGTGACTCACCAATCAAAGACTGTGAGTTTGACTTGCTCACACATGGAGGGGAACTACAGCAAACACAAGAAACAGGTTTAAAAACAGCAAATACTACATTTATAATGTCTTATACTACAGAAAACAGCTGTCCATTCTTTCAGCCTCTTACCTTTACTTGGAGGTTCAGCACTTGGTTCCACTCTGGGTTTGCGTTCTTCTCAATGATCTGAGTGCACAGCTGGAGAAACAGAATGGTCGCACATGAGCATTTCTTCCCTCATATCTGCCACGTTTACACGTACACTGCTGCTAAATGATCAAGTACCTTTTTGCCAGCAAAGCGAGCCTCTAAGAAGGGATCCACCAGGTTCTTCTTGTTTTCATCTCCTCCAAAAAACTCTTTCATGGTCTGGACGAACGCATCATCCACTGAAATGAGAAAACGTTGAATGAATTAATGAACCTGCTTGTTTTTCATCAGCTGTAGCAGCCATATAGTGGGAAATGACATGTTATTTTTGGTGTGAATTTGTATTATCGTGCATGCTGAATGGTTCACATGACAAATCTAAAATTCGCACTAGTTGGTCTTACTCTGGGGAATGTCCTCAGCTCTGAACACCTTCAGCGACAGCGTGGCCCATCGCAGGGTCACACCAGCTGGCAGCAGCAGATTACTCTCTATGTCATCTTGATCATCATTTGACTCCCTCATCTCCACCTACAGGATGTAGGATAGAAAGATAGATAGATAGAAAGAGCAGAGAGAGCCCATGAAAGAGCGAGTTAGGAGGATAGCCACCATATTTACATGAGGAAAGAGGAAGCAACCAGTGCAGGTGAAAGTTGGTGCTGTTGTCTGTCAGTAATACCGGAGGCTCATCTCCTGTCCCCACGACAAAGAGGCTGACTTTGAGGTAGCCTTTAGCCCCCGAGCTGGAGTCATCAGGGTCATTCAGCAGCAGCCACTTCCTGATGATGCACTGGGCTGCAATTGGAAATACAGACACAGGCAGTGACATCACCATCAGTGGGCTTACA
The DNA here is from genome assembly GCA_008933995.1 of Datnioides undecimradiatus. Taxonomy (NCBI): domain Eukaryota; kingdom Metazoa; phylum Chordata; class Actinopteri; order Lobotiformes; family Datnioididae; genus Datnioides; species Datnioides undecimradiatus. The sequence continues at coordinate 8,449,163 of WARS01000012.1, forward strand.
GTGCCTGAGCTTATTTATATTAATCCCTTTTCAAAGTCATTTTCATGTTTCAAAAATCAGTGAAACCAAAACAATAAATAAAACCCAGAAATGAATAAATGATTTTTTAAAATCTCCGTCCTTCTTGGTCAGTTTTCTATTTTTAAATATGTAGTGGATGATTACCTTTATAGTTTATATGGCAAACTTATTAGCTTAATGTTATTTACCTTAGAGTTGCAGGACAACAAAAACAACAAGCTAAAGGTATTAAAAACTTCCACAGAGCTGATGGAAACTTTAAAATATAATTTACCTAATACTCTGTGGGTACATCACTATCAGAGACAACAATCATTTAAGTCATGTGGATAGAAAAAGAACACAAAATAATTAAATGAAATGAATACAAAGTCAATAAGCAAATTCTCGTAAACAACACAAGTTTCAGGTATTTTCAATAATAAAAGAGTTGCCTAAACAGTACATTACAGTAACCTACAGTAACCACCTATTCCAAACAGAATCAACTAAACTAAAACTAACACCATACTAATGCTGTCACACTCTCACAGCAGCATCCTCTGAGTAAATGTAAATGACACACAAATCTGTGGTTAGTGACAAACCTTACCTGGTTCATTGTAAACATAACCAACATCCAACTGTGGAGGGAAACAAAACAAGATTAGCCAGAATCTCAAGGCATTAACCACATTCTTTTACATATTAACAATTATGTGACATCAGGTACCTTGAATTCCCCCATCAGACTGTCAGCCCTCAGTGAATAGGAATCATACACCTGCAGAGAGTGGGTAGCAGTTTATACGTTTTTTCGTATTGATGGAAGATGTGACATCAGCCTCGAAATGTGTACTGACCCGGAAGCTGATGTGCTGATCAAACAGATCCGATGGCAGCATGTGGACATTGTAGAAGAACATCTGGAGAAATACAGTGAAGAAGCACAATACTTGTAGTTTTGGATGGTGTTGCCTTAGAGCCTAATTCATCTAGGAGCAACAGAATTAGAATGAGCTCTGTGTAACAGTTAAGAGAGTACCTCATCAAAGAATGGGTTGTTTCCTCTCTTTATCCTGGTCCTGTGTGTCTGTCCACACACATTAACCTTCACCACTGGTTTGATGTTGTTGCCAGGCAACTGACGGGCCTCAATTATCCGAACACGTATCTGTCACAGAATTTGTGTTGATAAAGGTATATATATGTAATTCATGACAGTACGGGACACAAGAAACCAGCTGAAAATAATTTGAATTTAAGAGAACAAACTACCTTTAAGTGGAAAAAAATCCTTTAATTCATCCAAAAAAGGAATAAAAACTTAAGACTTAAAGTGGCCTATGACAATCAACCAGTTCTGAATGTAATGCAACAAATGACATTCATGCTTGCTCTAATCCTCAACCACAAGTATCCCTTATAGGGTTATTATAGCAATTAATCTGCAGATGGCATTGCATCCATTGCTTATCCCTCTACCCACCCACTGTGAGAGAGATGGAGGGGCTAAAAGTGGCACTGACCAATTTTTCTTTTTGTGACGCTAAGATTGTCTCATTTTTCTATGAACAAAAAATATGTTCTATAACAAAAATAAACAAAAATAATATGAGAATAACTAATAACATACTTTTATTTCATAACGCATCCTACACATGGTGGTTTTAAGCACTTATTTTGTTGTACGCATTGCAAATAAGAACATGTTCTGTTCTTGATCTGTGTATTTCGATGGTTGCAGCAGCGAGTCTGACCTGGAAGTCCTGGGGTTTATTGACTGGTCGGTGGCGATTCTGTGCCCTGACCAGCCGCTGACGGAGGTTAGCCGGCTGACCAGGGGATGAGGGGATGCCTGCAGAGCCACTCTGGCCCCCATCTGGTAGAGTCTCGTCACCCTCCTCACCACCATCACCACCTGATCGACAGGAAAATATGATGATTACTGATCAAACACCTGACCTGACTCTGATCAACCCTAACTGCACTGCATCACTGAGATTTCACTGAATATACCAGGATTCACTGAGGCATCTCCTGCTTGAGGGTCATTGGGATTTGGTACAGCATTGGCCGGAGGATCATAGCCAATCATAAGGTTGATGGTAGCCTGGAAGGAAATGATGGTCTGGTTTATTATTTCACATACAGATTTTAAAAGGAAGACAGTCTCCGTGCTCTGTTTATTGTTTAAACCATAAAGAATGGGAGCTTACACCAATATTCTGCCCACTTTCATTGACCAAAGGAACATTTCTGGATGGCAGTGATCGCACTTGACCAGAGGACAGGTCTCTCAAGGAGATTTTGGTTGAACCAAGGAATCTGTTTCAAAGCAATCAAAGCAGGTAAACGTTAAATACAGACATACATTTGTATCCACTGTCAGATACTGTGATTTTATGATGGTGAAAATTCTGCACTGATTTTTCTGAGTTTCTAGAAAAAAACTCATGCTGCCACTCTCATCATGCTGCCACTCTCATCCGCCAACAGCGGCAGCAATTAAGTGACACAGACATGAAGCAGTGTACGTGTGCTCAGTGAAGTCGCATTCACAAAAGAAGCACATAGCAGGTCACCACCCAGAGCTAACAAACCCTGCCTGCTCAGACAAACAAACGCACCTCATGAGCCAGCATACAGTCAACACCGCGCAGAAGCTACCGGCCAGTGATTCATGCTGTGTTTCCATCTTCTGTGACTTCCTCTGACTGAAATGACTTGTCAGTTTCTTGTTGGTTGGTTAATTATCAGCTGTGAGCAACAGAACCAGCGTGGTTTTGAAGGTGTTTAACCTGGATCCTCTCGTAGTTTCTCCCAGTGGTAAAATAACAAACATTTAAAAACTAATGAGACGCAGTCACCTGGTACACTTTATGGTAATTCTACCTGAAAGCAAAATTAACTATTGAATCACAACAACTTCCTGAAAACGTTCTCTCTTACAGTCTGTACAATGAGTAAATCATCTGTAGCGACATGCTCGTGATTGTGATGAAGGTTAATTACAACATTTCCCAAGAAATGAAGTAAAAATTAACATTCTGATGACAAAGCACAATCGAATCAATCAAAGAGCAGTCCAGGAGATAATGTGAGTAAAGGATGCAGATGAAGTTGAACCAGAGTTGCTGCGAGGGCTGCGTGGCTTTCGACTTGAAATATAACCCATCGCATTCCTCTGTTAACTCCCACTCAGATATAAGTGCTTTTTTTTTCTATGTGAGATCTGACTACCAGGAATCCTGCCCTGTTTTGTTAAACAAGTATCTCCAGCAGTCTTTTCATGCTTTGTTAGTTGAAAAACTGCACTGAACCCATTTATTGTTATTGCTCTTGGTTGATCATTGTGTCGGTATGTGCAGCCAATCACTACGCAGCTTAATGTGCGGCTTGTTTATGCTCAGACACTGAGGAGCAAACATGAAAGCAACAACCTATTATTATCTCAAGAAGAGATTAATATTTTACACAAATCTTACGTGTGTTAAACTAACATTATAATAAGCATTATACTAAAGTGATTCTATTATTTGATCATATAGTTTGTACAAATGCAGTCGCAACTTTTTATCTGTTTGTCTGGAGAAAACCATTTCCAAAGTAACACAATGTGGAATATGGAATGCACTGCATCATGTTCACTGTGTTATTCTTTGGGTGGACTGAGTCATATTACTTTGGCTGCAATTGCAGCAGAAGGAATTTTCCCCAGACAGAGACACAGTTATTCACAGCGGACTCTAGATTAAAATGACACCACTGCAGGCTCAGAATCAGATAGCACGCCTCGGTTTTCAGCTTGGCTGGAGTAAGACAAGAGCATTTAAATATCAAAGAGGTTGAGTCAAACAGCAGATATGACAGTATGCTATCAAACCCGACTAGCAGAGACACCAGCCTGAACATGTTCCAGAAATTACAAGACAGTAATTATGTTCATGTGCTGCATATATGTTGTGGACAGAATCTGAAAGACATGCTTTGCTTGGCAATTGTCCCATTGATGAGAATAAGTCCTCACTTCTAAATCAAATAGTTACAGTCACCTTTCTATGAAGGGAAAACAGTGACTTTCAACACAAGCAGCCTCTGAAGAGCAGAGTGTCCTTGGCTTGGTTTCAGCTGAAAAGGTTAACGCCCTCCCCCTGATATAATTAATTTCCTTTCACAGATCAGTGGGATGAGGATGGTGACAATGATGATGATACAGCTCATCCCAGATCTTTTACTGGGTTGTGAAACATCACAGATCCCTGATTATTGCTGTTAGCTCATATTTATTTACAGGAGTTTTCAACACTGCGAGGCTATAAAATCCAGAAATTTAATAAACAAGGTCAGTGGAGGAAGGTAACTATTTAGACAGACCCACTGATGTCTGACTGTGCATAAGAAGGGAATGTAAGACGGGAAATGAAAGCATTCTCTGATGAGAAAGAATTTTTCCAGCCATATTCTATGAAGATTTCTACCCTTCTTTTTACAGTCCCACCATTTACCCTATTTCTGAGGCATTCATGCAGAGCAAGTCAATATTTAATAGTTCTGATAACATGTTAGTTTTATCAAAACATGAACAAGGCAGCTGTTGTAGTTCTGTACAGTTTACACATATCCCTGTACTTTATGTATCTTGATTTTAATGTGAAATTGAGATTAAAAAATGCTCTGTAACGGTGCAGTGCAGCCCAAAGAGACTGAAGCAGGAGATTATAGTTAATCTTTAACCATGAGTAACTAGTTTTAATAAACTAGCATTCTAGATACATTTGACTATATTCATTTTTAGCCAGGGTAGCAAATGGGCTCTATGAATGAGAAAGTCAGTCTGCCAATCGGTTTGCCACTTTGGTCCAGACATAGATATTTCACCTATTAAAAATGTGCAGTGTGCATTAAAATCTTGTGCAGACATTCATGTTCACCAGAGGATGAATCCTACTGATTCTGGTGATCCCATGACTTTTTCTTCTTCTCCTTTTCTTCTTCATCTAGAGCCACCATAGGGCTGATGTCTGTTGTTCAGAGGGGAATCAACAACTATTAGATGGATTGCTGTAACATTTGCTCCAGATAATCAAGGTCTCCAGAGGATAAATACTAACAACTTTGGTGATTCTCTGACTCATTCTCTGCAGCCACCAGCAAGTCAAAAATTTCCCTTATTTGGTGAAATTATTTTGAACAGACACTTAATGCTCCCAGCAGATAAACCTTTATGACTGTGGTGATTGCCTGATATTTTCTGTAGTGCAAACATCATGTGGATGCTTTTATTTTATTTAAATACGTCAAGTACTGTATAAATTGCAGCAGAATGTGGCACCAATATTTATAGTCCCCCAGAGGTTGAACTGTAATTGAACGATCCCCTGGCTTTTCATGTTGCAAAATTGCCAGCTTAATATTTAAATTGTCCATAACTTCGAATGATGACTGGTTTCTTGTAAAAGTATTCACATTCCCATCTTCTTCAGCTACTTGACATTTAGTACTAATAGACAAATGTAAGCATGCCAGCACACTAAAATAACCTGCTAAACATCAGCATGTGAGCATTGCAATTGCATAGCATATTAGAATGCTAACATTAGCATTTGGCTTAGAGCATTGCTGTGCTTGGCTGTATCCTCAGAGAGCTGCTAGCATGGCGGTACCCTTGTTCTGACCTGTCTTAAACTGACTTCCCCAAATAATCGCTATTAAATATTAAAAGTAAAACAGATGAAAACCAATTTTCAATCTTGTGTCCTTTCACATCCATTAAAATTACACAAGGCAATGACACATCTTATCCAGGATTTAACTCAAGAAATTCCCTATAAGAAGAATTAGATTTCCAAACCTTATGAGGAAGACTGTGTTGTTGTTAACACAGGGAATAGTTGCCCCACAATCTCCTGATTCCTCTCTAAAATCGAATTATTTATGAAAACACGATTGCCTGTCTGTTTTTTTTTTTTGGTTCCCTCTGTAGCTGCCATGACAACAAGGATTACCCATAACAGCAGCTGGGAAACTATTTGAGTTTAAGAGAGAAGTCCTTTTCTGCTACCACTGTGGAGATCTTTAGGGAGTGTGTCAGACGGGCTAGCCCAGTGGAAAACATTACTCGGTTTAATATGGCCTCATGTGCTGGAAACCCACATTTGAAAAGCTCCTCCCTCAGTTATGGCTGTCCCCTGCACTGGGGAAACTTTTACTAGGTAAAGCTATGAACAAAGAAAAAATACACCCTATAGTATGGTGACTTTGACATAAATTATAAAGACAGATACAGTTTCATGTGTTTTGTTTTCTTCCCATAGACTTTGATTGCAGTAATTACTGATGTCGAGGAAACATTCTTTGTGGTTGGTTCTGATTGGTCCCATATGTGATGCCTGCTTTATTTGGAATAGTAAGCTTGGGCTGTTTTGGAGTGACTCAGGAACATTTTACATTACAGCACCTCTCCTCACTCAGTATTGAAGTAGTTCATTCAGACTGCATGTGCTGCAATTGCACCACTATGATATGGTTAGACAACTAACGTCCACAGAAAGTATTTCCCTTTGTCCCCGCCCTCAGTTACAGACTGTCACATAAATCCCAGAAAGAGAGAAGGAAAGAGAAAACAAACAGCGATTCATCCAGTCCATTGTTGCCCAATCAGGAGCAGTCATCCCACAGCAAGTCTCAGCATGGCAAGCAGGGTGTGAGGGGGCAGAGGCAGCCAGCAACAGAACTCAGACACTGGGTTACTGTGAAAATATCTAACTTTTCTTGTCTATCACTGTGTCAGTGTTGATAATGATATGTATCCTAACCAACGGGTGGCGACTTTTGGCACGCACAAATAACTATTTAGGTACTTCAAAAGCTCTTCAGATTGAGACTGGCTTAATGACTCATGGCTCATTTTGTAATGTCTGTGACGTATCTGAAAAACTGACCATACAACATGAAAAAGACAAGGAGGCCTCAGCTACTGCTGGCTAACCTGCTGAGACAGATGCCGGATGAGACAGACTTTGCTCAGACAAGAAGAAGTTTGCACTGTGGTTCAGTAAGGTGAGGTGCACAGCCTCCCTTTCATCACCATGATCCGTCTGTTGCACAAACGCTAAGGCTAACATGGGCTACATGACACTTACTTATCTTTTCCAATAGTTTCGTAGTCTTTCACAATCACGTCTATGTAGGAGCTTGAGTCCAGCCCGATGCCCTTCAGATCAAACTCAAGCACCTGGAAGACAAGGCAGGACGAGGACAAGACATGGGACACAGTCCATCAGATATGGACCTTCAGCTGTTGTTAGGTCAGAGGTGTTTAAATAATGATTTGCCAACTCAGCCAAAACAACAGATCCAACTCCTCTACATCAGTATGGATTGACATGGTTGACACGTGCTGTGACAGTCATATGATCACTGACACGGTATACATTTGTCATGTGATGTTTAGGACTGCATTTAAAGTGGGGATATCATGTAATGAATTAGTTGTCCTTGCTGTCAATCGCAGCTGCTGCAAATGATTCTTGTTTAAAAATCAAAGTAAAAGAGATAGCTGCATGTTTGACATGCATGTGTTCAAATGTGTGTTTGTGTAATGGATTTACCTCATTCCAGACAGGATTCAGCTCACTATCAATCGTTTTTGTTTTCTTCTTCTCATCTGGAAATGAAATCATTTTCTTATGAATATGTATTAAAATATATATGCAGTTTCTTGTCATCATTCGAAAACAAAACACCAATTCCTTCATGAAGACACTGTGTGGTTTTGTGATTTCTACAAAATTAGGACACACATTGTTTGACCAAGTCAAGAACTCACCTAAAATTATTTTTTTCTAAACTGGCATAGTTCTGCATGCTCTATGGTTTGAGTGATGTTCGTGTCATGTGTTCGGGGTGCGGTTTCTGCTTTAAAAAGGAAGTAGAAAAGGAGCAGAAGCTGCCACACCTGTGGCTGTGATGGCTATGACACCCATACAAAGAAAACAGCTAAGAGCAACTAGGACTGATTTCCAGGATCAATTCCACCACTCTGATACAGAACTGAGTCTAATATCAGTTCTGCTCATTTACCTACAACTTATACAGGCCTCTGTTTTCTGCCTGAGCTCATGTGTACATACTGTATCCTACAGGTCCTAGCATGGTCCCGACTCAGCTGTCTTGGCAATGCTGTGACATGTTGGGAAGGTCTTCAGTGGTGCAATACAAGTAATGCTGATTATGTGTTTAAAGATGCATTTACAGTCATTACACTGCCGTTTTTTAAAATGTAAATGGTCAGTTGGGCCTCTAGTTAATGCACAAGAACAAGAAAGGTAAAAAAAAAAATGTCACAGCAAAACAATTATGTCCAAAAGTATAAATAAGTAACAATACATAATTTAGGTCAGGAAACACACTTGGAATCTTTCCAAGCCTTTGTTTCCCAGTAGACAAAACAACTTGAAACTTTTAAAATGAAAACTTACCTTTAAAAATCACAGACGCAACCGGATCAGGAGTTCCAACTTTCTTTTTAGGCAGACCTTTGGCCGATTCCACAACAACCCGCAACATGGCAACAAACGGGTTAAGATGTTATTTGAAAAAGCAAAGTTGGGGAGAGAAATAAAAAAAACACTACACAGAACCACCGTGCTTTGGCATCCTCACTGTCCCATCACTAAAGCAGATAGCGCAAGGCTGAGGAACTGTATTTCCAACCCCCGAAGGGGAGAAGAGGGGCAATGAGGGCGGATCACGGGTGTGCAATTACCCTGAGTGGAGTGAGCTGCTGCTGCCATCGTGCGAGTGAACTGAGAGGAGGCGACTGTAAACCATATGTGGTGCAGACGGGAGATGGGTTGGAGGGTGATAGAACTATTTTATGGATTGATTAAATCCAGGAAACGTACACTGTAGCAGGCTAAATTACTGTTATTTTGGTTTGTTTGTTTGTTTGTTTTTGGGGGGCGGGGGTTAATGAGTGGTTAATGTATTTAAATTAATGTATTTACATTAACCACTCGATTCAGCGCTGCGGCATGGTGGAGCACTGAGCAAACAGGTTTTGTGGCTCCATCTAGTGGCTACACTGTGTGACAACATTATTAATTAAAAGTTGATTCTGGGGTCAATCAAGTCTACGTACGAAATATTAATATGTAATGTGTCCTGTTCCTATATGGTTGGTACCCAGAGGTGGACCTCAGCTAAGTATATTTTATTAATAATACTGTACTTGAGTACGATTTGAAAGTATTTGTATTGCAATAGTAATTTCATTTTCTGTTATTTTAAACTTCCACATTTCAAAAACTAATATTGTACTCTCTGTTCTGCTACATTTATACCATAACTTTAGTTAATTTAAATTTTCAGTTTAAGTTTAAATATAATATAGTTTATTGACCTCAGGGAGTAAATTCACATGCTGTTCAGTACATTTAGTCAATAAAATTAGCCTTCCACCTTTACCACCTGCAACAATATAGTGATGTACACACTAATGCATCTATTAATTTATAATCAGATTACATAAATATTTCAAAATGGGTCATGCTGCATAATCAGTACTTTTGCTTCCAGCATATTTGAGGCTAATATTTTTGTATTTCTACTTTTTAAATCGAGGACTTTTTAACCTATAACAGAGTATTTTTACTGTATTTCTACTGTTATTTAAGTAAAATATGTAAATAAAATAAGTAATTGCTTGTTACACAGTTGCCAAAGTATGGCATCAAAAGGTGTATTACTTTGAACTAGGAGTTAACTGCTGGTGTGCATGTAGAGTATGTCTAATATTAGACCAGGTACAAGGAATTGCCCAGCAGACCAGACTCCACTAGGACCTGGATACCTTCATTAAACGAAGTGGGAGGCCACTCTGGACAGCACATGCTCATTGGAGTGGTAGGCAAAAGTGCTGTGGGTTACCTGACAATAATTAAACAGCATTCGTTAGAGGCTGAAGAATAAAACAGAGAGTATCAAGCTTTGCTCTTTTCTACTTAAATATATTGGAACAAGGCATGTTACTGTTTAAATAAAATGTGTAAGACTCCTCAGTATGTGAGAACAGCTGACTGTCCTTGTGCAAAGTTTACTAGTTTGAAGTCTCCTGGTTCCAGGCTAACTTTGTCTCTTTAAATGATTAATCCACTGGGGGTTTGTTGCTCTGTTACCCCTGGCAGACATGCAGTTATTTTGAAAACTCTCATCTCCCCATGGTCTTCTCACCAGGGGTGTGTTGACTTTCCCCCGCTTGGAGTGGTCAAACACCTGTGACGAATAGCGTATTGATCTCTGAACGTGTACATTCCTTCCTTGTCTGGAGACAAGTAGCTTTGTTTAAGCCAATCAGGTCTGCCGACAAAAGGCTGAGGAAGTGATGGAAACAAAGACGCCGCATGTTTAGACACAGAGCATGATGAGGATCTCAGACTGACCCTAGTGCTGGTCTCATACTGGAACCGTGTTTGCTGCATCTTTGAGGGCAGAATATGGATCTAACAAGGAACAAGGAACAATCTAATAGAAATCTAGAAAAGATGGCTTGATATCTGGTGTTTGGAAAACTTTAAAGAGGGGTTAATTAAGGTTATCAATATGGAACGCATAAGAAACAGCAAAAATCCATGGTCGTCTTATGAGAAAGAGCTGCCACACCGCAGGTTTTGGTGAGTTTTCTTGTTCTTATTTATATAAGAAGATACTGATAATTGTTAACTGTTACCTGTGTGACCTGTTAGTGAACACAAAATTTTGTCAGTCTTGCATGTGATACGTGTTATATATTACATTTAATCCCCTCAAATGTCCTCATGTCAAATAAAGGTAAGAGATATGCTGGTTTTAATCTTAATCCTTCCATCTTTCATCCATCTGCCCACTGAAGTTTTGTTTGGTCTTCTATAAATTAAACACTTGCATCTCTCTGGTTCAAATTCGCATATTTTCTTCACATTGACACTGACAAGTCTTCCATCCTTCCCACACAGCTTTACAAACCCTTAACAGCCATAAACACTCCTTTTTTTCAGCAGACTAATGCATTTTTATCACTTAATTATTTTACGGTTCCATTAGCGTCGGTTGCTTGTGAGAAATGTGCAGGGTGTAAAGGACCACTCATGCATGTCCAGATGGACCTGGAAAAGAGCTCACAGTGCTGAGACATGTGACTTATTGTTGCAGCTTGTAGTCTCCCTGAGCAACAGGGCCACACAGGAGCTGCTGCTAATGACAAACACTGTGATCTTTTGAACTCCCCAGAAACGTATTCATTCCTGACTTATCATTTACATAAAATAATAAGGTAAACAATAATAATAATAATAAGTATAAGTATAAGTAATAAACAATAATAAGTAAACATAATAAGGCCCAGCATTCAATTTATATATATATTTCTATTACCTATTGTATGGTTCAAATTAGTATTGTTAGAATCATGCATTGTAGAAGACTTTATAATTTTTGGATTAGCAGTGTGTTGTACCAGTGTCACCACTTGGGAGTGCTGCATTCATTCTGCTTTCTGACCAGATGTCAGCAGCTGGATGAACTTTATAAACAGTCAAAGCTCACGAATAAAAGCCAAAATAGGTGCTGCCAAGGAATTAAAGGGTCCCTTATCGATCTTCTGCTTCAGCGCAACCCTGACACAAAGTATTTATTTAATCCTCTAATTCTTTTGCCCTGCATGTTTTGGTCCAGCTGTACACCTGCACACACAATCCTCCTGAGGAGTAGCTCCTAATCTTATAAATCCTGAGCGAATGACTCAAAACAAGTCCAAAATTTTAGTAGGAGTACCAAAACTCAAACGAGTCAGAGCCAGGATGAATCAGGACTCTAAAATCAGTGATAAACAAAAAGCCCTCAAATGGTCCCTGATGACCAACTTGGCTGTAGAGATCTTCTCTGTCTGATGTTAAACTGGTGTTCCCTTAATTTATAAATTGAAAAATGGTCAAATATCTGCACAAATTAACATTTTTAATTTCATCAAATTTCATCATTGCTGTGTGGTCCCACCTGCAGTGACCCAGCCTGTGGAGTAAGTCCTGCAGAGAAACTGAGCCCTGAACACCTGCAGCTCTTAAGAAAGGCCTTTACCTGTCCAGAAGTTGGAGTGCAGATGCATGGAAACAGGCCAAATAGAAGAAGTGAAGGGAGCAAAGGAGGAGATGAGGAGCGTGCAATGAATTTCAAGGAGTTTCAGGTGGTTTTGAGGTCTGTTATTGGTCCAGATATTGAGGACACATGGGTGGAGAGATTTTTCAGTGAGGTAAGGGCAAATAAAGAGATATCCATGTGAAATATAAAAAAGTGCACAGGCTACATACATTATAGGCTACATACATTGGAGATCATTATACTTTATATTGCAGTGCATCCTGGAGCATAAAAAAAATATTGTCTCTTATAGAACATTTTAACACCTCTTCCAGACGATGATGAGTCATGTAACTTTCACATCCAGGTAGATATCAGTTGCACTGGGCAGGTGAAGTGGCAGCAGTTGTGTTCCTACCTGCTTCTGGAGTACACTGAGAGAGAGCGTGCCTCCATCCCCAGAGCTGCTCTCCTGGACGCCCAGCCACAGATCAGACACTGCTCCCACAACAAGGTAGGATCCACCGATCTGAACCTGGTCAAACCAAAAGGAATGGTGCTTCTTTGCATAACAAGACAGCATTCAATCAACAATACTCAAACAAACAAACAATACTGCAGTGTTCCAATGCATGCAAATAGCTTCTTTTAAGCACACAGTTCCTGACAAATAAATGCAATAATACAAAACAATTTCATAACAGTACCTGATCCCAACCAACACCAACTGAGTAACTACATTACTACAGTGACAGTTAATATGATGACAGCTCTATAGAGCTTTGTAAGATAATGAGCTCATATGTCTAATTGTATGGCTCACAGGTGTATAGCAGTAATGTTTACAATTCAGTCTTATCATTCTTACCTACCAGACATTAGTTAGCACACAAGCTACGCAAACCTAAGTTATGCTAGTTGCCCAAAACTAAACAGCTGTAGTACCAACTACACTAGCTGGTGCAGGAAGTACACCAACAAAAGCAACATATAACCCTCAGATACTGGCAGTGACTAAAAGAAAGTTAAAAAATTAGGAAAATATTGTATTTATATTTGTCAGATGAGCAGAAGAAAATGCATCGCATTGTGCTGCTGTATGCGTGAGTTCTCAACTGTTTGTCAATATGTTGGCCAGAGACAGTATTGAGGGGAGGCATGGTGGTGGTGGTAAAAGGGGAATTGCTCTTTTTATCACAGTCAGTAAAATCCTTCACACTTGCTTTAAAAATAATGATAAATGATACTGTTATAAAAATATAAAACTTATACAGCAAATTTAAGTTTAGCAGCTGCCAGTCCCATGTCTCTGCACTCTTTTTGTCAATATTCACTTTTAAACTTTCCATCTGCATATTTATTTTTTTCTAAAAGTAATACTTGTATTACTCCAATAACCTTTTTTATTAGTTGTACTCATACTGATTCCTCTGCAGCGGGAGCCGACGGTGCGTGTGCTTGCTGTTTCCCATCCTCCTCCACTCCACTATATTAGTGTCAGTAAAGGGGGTCAGATCACTGTCTGGAACAGCAGCCTACACATCCTCAAAAGTCTGGGGGTGAGTGACATCATGGTACCACGTTTACATATTTACATTCTACATTATATTCAATACTCTTTATTTCAGCTTGCTGGAGACCCAACAGAGGAAGTGGCCAACACCAGGAGATTCAGGGGCTGGACCACTGATGCCGTCTGTATGGGCAACAGCCATAAGGTTGCCATAGCAACCGACTGCAGGGACTTGCACTTTGTCAATGTTTCCACGACCAGTCTATTTGAGGAGGTCCACCTGTTTGGTATATTTGAGTGCTAACATTTGCTATATTTAACTGTCCGAAACTGAGCCAAGCTCACCAATAAAAAACAATCACACGTTCAATATTTGTTTCTTCATTGCTCCAAGGGTTTCGTAGTGTTCTGACCGCTCTTTGTTACTGGCATGACGTTCAGGTAGGACCAATACATCTTGGAGCTGTTATTTTCAACTGGACAAATTAATCTGGAGCTGCCACATTCATTTTAAACCATGTGGTTTCTACTTTCAAGTGTCCAGAGCAACCCTCCCTGCTGCTACTTGGGGATGAAAAGGGAGGTGTCCATATCATGTGGTTCCTGAACCCGTCTAAAGGTCTTTTCAAGAATCCACCAAAGAAGGAGAGCAGCCTACAGAGGATCTTTTTCCCAGTAAGCTTGGCCTTGTCTCCAGCAGTAAACAGTGTGGTAGCAATGACAAGCACTTGCTGATTACACTCCACTCTAATGCATTAACCTGTATTCATCATGACAACAGGACTTGGCTGAACACAGCAACACAGTCTCCTACCGTCACATCCCCAACATCCACCAGGAACCAATCAACAGAGTGATGTTTGAGCCCAGCACCAATGTTGTCATGACATCATCAGAAAGTGACACCACTTCTGTGGTCTTCATGAATGTGACGCTGAAGCAGGAGCCTTACATTTGGAGATTTAAGCAGGTAACTGCAGTACAGCCTTGTTTTTAAGTATAATGAGTAAATATAAACGTGTATATGCTTTATTCTTGGGTTAGACTTAGTAACTGTTGTTAAGTGTGTGTATTACATAAGAGGCATGTTTATTTTTACATATTTAATATTTCTTTTTTAAATTATTATAAAAAAAATCAAGAGCAAGAAGTGAGTGTAATGATTTTTGTTGTTATCCACTGTTCACGTGGATCAAAGTCACATGGACACATGTGGGTCACAGTACTCTGGTCTGGGTGACACTGACCTAACCGGATGAGTCAAAGTTTAAAAGAATCAACTCTGACTCCATTCAAATCTGTAGCTGTAGAAAGGTTGTGAATGTCCTTATATGGCAACTGGTATATTACATAACTCATTCAGTGAATTATCCATAACCAGTTTTAAATGAAAAAATATGAGATATGAGTCAAGTTACTATTTCTAAAATTGACTCCCGCCCAGTTCGCAGAGGCAGACAGTGTCGCTGACTGTGGAGAAAAGCAGTAATGCTGTTACACAAAACATTATTAAAGTGGGCGGTGATGCTTCCTGTTATTCACAATGTCTTTTTTGTATGAACACACTAAAGTTATACTCCAATTAACTGTCTGGACATTTAAACAATAAAAACTACCCTTGAAGACTCCCAAACTAATAAGACCACAGCAGTTCATGGAGATTTCCATCTACACAAAGCCAAATTAAGCTGTATACTATTGTTTTGTCTCATTTCAGGGAGCTAAATGTTTTGACTACAATGCATCTCTGCAGTTGATGGTCACAGGAGGTTGTGACCGAGCAGTGAGACTGTGGACTCGATATGTGACCACACGTCCTGTGGCGACACTGCTAGGTCACCGCACCACTGTACTGGATGTTGCAATCTACCACCCTGTTGGGCAGATCTTGAGCTACTCCAGAGATGCTGTGAGTCAAAAATGAATTCATGTTTCTGATTGTTTATGTAATAATGTCAAATTTTCATCACATATCAAAGCAGAAGTTGTTTCAGTTGATTTGCCTTGATCAGGAGCTGAAAGTCTGGGACATCTCCAGCCATCACTGTCTGAAAACCATCAGCCTGCAGTTCCCCTGCCAACAGCCAGGACGAATCCCAGAACATGGCAACTTTCCTTTCCTGTTGCTGAGCCCTCCTCTTCCTGAGCAGACACAGCCTCACCTTGTGGTGGGATGCAAAGATTACCTGGCATTGCTCAAACTGGCAGAAAAGAGAAGTGGAGGGGGTGGATGGTTGACGGATGAAGGAAGGGAACCAAAAGTTCAAAGTGGTCCTGCTCTCACCTGCGCTGTGTACAACTCCACTCTGAGGCAGGTGGTGACCGGACATGCCGATTCATCTGTGTGTCTGTGGGACATACAGACAGGGAGGAGAAAGCTTCAGATCTTAAATGCTCATGGAGAAGATGAACTTACCTGCATGACCCTAGACTCCTCCCACAGACGACTCATCACTGGGGCTCGCAATGGCACCATCAAGGTTTAGTTTGTACAAGAATTCTGTGAATTTGTTTTTCGCAGCATGTATGACAAGGTAAAGAAGAGTGTATCAATGAACAGGTGTGGAACTTGCTCAACGGTCTCAACTTGCACAAGCTGGAGCCCGTCACCAACTCTGAAGTCACTGGGTTGACCTGTCTCCATGACAATAAGCTGCTAGCTGTGGGGTGGAGCCAGCGGATCGTTCAGTACGACATTGCAGCTGCCAAGGTGAGATTAAAGTGCTTTAAATTGATAATCCACCACAATTTCACAGAGAGTAACTTAACACCAGGCAGAAGTGCAGTGTACTCTTTCCAGTTAGAAATTTGTTTTAACTCTGAGGTGGTTGGGCGCGGTCACAAATGTGCTCTGTTGCACCTGTAACCGTACTTAACAATGATGTTACAGGGTCCCAGAGCTCACCTGCGAATCAGTGAGATAATGTTATAATTATAGATAAATTATAACCCCGGATATCAGCATGAATAAGTTTCTTACAGTCATAAATATACACCAAAATACAAATTAAGCTGACATTCCAGGCATTAATCATTTCTTTACCTGTAACTGAAAGAAATGAGATGGAACATTAAAGGTACCCTGGTAAGTGTGAACAAACCAACTGTTTACACCAAAATGCATAACAGCTAATAAACATGATAAATGTGTTTCCTTCCATTTGAAAAGCCAATTTTTAAGAAATTGAAATTTGTATTGCCCTTTCTGTAGCAGTCTTCTCTGTTGTTGTTGTTGTTGTTGTTGTTGTAGCAAAAAATCATGAGAAGGACTGTTTATCATTGGGATCCACTCTTAAAAACAGCGACCCATAATCCCTCTAGTGGCCCAGACCTCCATGTTGTTCCTCACATGTCACTCATGAGGTCCCGTAGGACTCTCTGTAGCTGTGGCAACCAAAAGAGAAAATTTCATCAACAACAAGAGCTTTTGATTGACAGCTGATTCTGGGAAGCGCAGCACACACGTTCGCTAATGACCAGAGAGCTTAAAAATGTCAAGATGTACACATCAAGAAGTCTTAGGCCTTCACACATTTGCTCAAGTTCTTCCCCAGATGTTGGATGCTGGCTGATGAGTCCCACACAAACAGCTGTCACCATAGTGACTAATCTGGTGCAGACTTAAAATGCTGCCTTTTTCTTAAGCACGCTGACAACAGTTTGAGCTTGAGAAGAATTTTCACCTCAGAAAATATTTCCTGTAAAAGTACAAAAATGTATCTTCTTAACCTCAATAAATACCCAGTTAAGTCTGTGATATCTTTGAATCAGACCTCTAAAGTCTTTTTATTGCCTGTAAAAAGTGTCTAGAACTTGTCAGAGCATAAAAAAGCATCACCACATCCACCTACACATTTATACACGCTGACATTCAGGTCTCAAGAAATAAAGATGAAGTATTGCCAGCGCCAGTATAAACACCAGAATGAGCTGCGATGTGAGACAACAGTCCGGGTGTGCAGACGTGCATATTTCACACCTCAGGTTCTTGTATTACATTTTACCTCTCAACCTTTAACTACCATCTGCTCTGCGGTCAGATTCATTCCCCGAATACAACAGTAGTAACATTCAGTATTCATGCTTCTGCGGCAAATTCTCAGTCCAGTTTCATAATGTTTTTCATTGTGGAGCTCCTCGTGTCAGCAGAGCCAGGGGTTTTCAGAAAACACTTTAAGGCAGAAAAAATTGCAAGCACAGTTTTCTGGGAGTATATGATACCAATAAATGGCGTACATTACATTGACACACGCGCCTGTTGAGATCGAGTTAGTCTGCGTCTGGCAAGACATCTGCACCAGTATTCCTGAGACGCTCACCATGCTGAGCATCCGGCATCTTAAAGAGCTGACCACAACATTGTTGCCCAGAGGTGTAAACAAAGTCAGCAAACCAGAGAGGGAAGTGGAGCCGCTCTCCACAAGGCAACACAAACAATTACATGTTGTTTCAGGCCATTTGTAAACTGTCATACAGCGGGGACTTGTATGGAAAGAGTTTCCCATTTTCAGCCAACAACCTCATGCACACAGCAGAGCCTGAACACAGCACTGTTCTGTGTGATAGCGCAAAACTGCAAAGCAGGTGCTCTTCAATTTGGAAACTGCATACAAATGTGTTTATTAACATAGACTGTTAATAAATACCACAGTAAAAGTTCTTGTTGTTTAATATTATGTTTACCTTGTACGTATAGGATTTATATGTAAGAGCAGACATGTCGTGGAAGTCAAGCGGTGTCCACAAATCAGACATCCTGGCTGTGGGTCAGTGCTCTGCCCTGGGGGTCGTTGCCACGGTAAGCCATGATGGAGAGGTTATTATATGGAGGCTGGAGACGCAAGGACCAGTGCTCCACCTGCAGAGGCCGACACAGAGAGGGTGAGATAACTAAAAACATAAATCTCCAAAGGTTAAGACCACTGTTATGAGACTGTGACAATGTGTATAAATTAATTTTGAGTATAACAAACATTGTTACTTGGTCTGTCATTTGTGATATAGAGCAAGACTTTTTCCCACTGCCGTCCTTGATGGATGAAAAGCAAATCTGCTATTTTAGTTATGCATTTTACCTTTACCTGTATCTTTTTTCTGCTTGTGTGCATGCAGAGTGATGCCCCCTGTGGACAGCCTCTTGTTCCTGCAGCATCGAGCCAGCAACCGAAAGCTGAGAAACAGAGGTGTCCTTGTCTCATCGCAGGCCGGCTGTCTCTGCTTTTGGAGCATCACTGGACAGACGCACACTTACGGTGTGTGGGACAAAGAGAGAGAGGGTGGACACACAGAATTTAAATTTAATACTCTTGCAGGACGATGGAGGGGGAAGCCCAAACTGTACAAGCAGTTGACAAGCAGCAGTCAGTTTTAATGAGCCTCCTGTAAGATGGATTTACAAACATCCAGAGCAGTGACAGTTAGACTGAACTGTCGACTTGGCCTCCTGCCTGTACCATTCCTGGCGGCCCACAACTATGTCTCTTTCCAGATCCCATCTGTGTTTAGTGGTGTGGGATTCATGCACTGTGACCGCTGCATATGTGTATGGGCATGCATTAGTGTATGAGTGAGCCAGACTGCATTTGTGTGTGTGTGTGTGTGTGTGTGCTGGGGACTGTATGTGCATTTTTCTCGGAGAGAGGAATTTCAGAGTGTGACATAATAGAAAGCATGAAAAGGTAGCAATTTGACTCAGAAGTAAATTTGTCATTTAAGTCATGACTGTAATGAAATTTGCACAGTATCTGACTTAAATAGATTTGTCTGCATGCAACCTGGAGTGAAACAGTTGTTTTCTGGTGTAGAAGACCTTCAGAACCTAAACCTTCAGTAGACTATTGTTCAAATAAAAAATAATCTAGATTTCATTTCTTAATGTTTGGAAAAACACAACAAGAAAAAGATTTTTTCACTTATTTCAGGCCAGTTCTATGCTCCAGAGAAGCCAGGTGAACGTGTGCTGAGCCTGAGCTCAGATCAACATAAAAACACCATTCTGGTCTCTGGAGATACATCAGGCTGGCTTTACATCTGGGACATCTGGCACTATGCAGTGGACGTCCAACACGAGGTGAGGCCACATGTGTACTGAAGAATATGTAGTGTATGTGTTCTGTATATGTTTCCCTGTATTACCAGAAGTCTTCTCTACACAGTCAGTTTGTGAGAGCCCTCCTCTGCTGCAGTGTTGGAAAGCTCATATGAGAGCGTTAGTGAGTGTGGAAGTCCTCGAGGTGGCTGACAGAGTGTTCATCCTCACAGCCTCAGCCGACGGCTCTGCTGGACTGTGGACTGTGGACGGAGATCATGTGGGTGCTTTTGGGCAGGAAGCAATGTGGAATATCGCTGAGCCAAATACTTACCAGAGGTGAGGTTCAGGAGCTCCCCTTTGTTACACCAGAGCATGGGTCAAATAAAAGGAAACATATGAGTGAGTTTTAGTAAGGAAGTTTTTGAGTAAGGAAATGTCAAAATGCCAAAATCTGACCAAACAATTATTTTCTTAGTCGACTGAACCCACTAAGGGTTAACAGATCGACTTTGTGTCCCTCGGTTGTGTGCTAACTCTTCCATGATTGGTGTATTGGAAGCCATAAATGCTAAAAATGACTGCGCACATGCTGCCTGCGAACCATACCGGATTATACAGGCCAAATGTTGAGGATGACATGTGTAAACATGGCAGCCTTTTGGGATTGGATCATTCAGTTCTGCCACACAGTCGAGCATACGGGACGTTTCCAAACAAATAATGTTGTCAATGGTGAGCTGTGGATGGTTTGCGCCAAATCTAATATAGAGAATGTTCTGTAGAGGAGAACGTCATGGTTGAGAGCTTCCTCCAAAAGAAACTTCCCTCCTTGTTTCCACAGACGTTTGAGTCTTTAATAGAAACTTCAGTCTGGTTAAAGGTCATAAACTCTGGCTTGGCCCAGGCTCTTTGCTGTGTGCTTGAGTGTATTTCTGTCACATGTCAGCTAAAGGAAAGAACTCCTCATATAAAACAGTCAGCACATGATTGGATGCATAAATATACGTCTGCATACATTTCTGTACATTAATATATATTCCATATTGTGGTTAATTCCTTGCTGCTAATGTCTTCTAGTTGTCTCCTAATGAAGACATATTTCATGAAGGACTGTGTTGAAGTTTAAATAATTTGTTATGATGATTCAGTGCTTATGTGTGTGTTTATGGAACAGATTGAAAAAGAGAAAGTTAGTGGTCCTGAAGTCACTTACATTATTTGCTTCAACCTCTCTACCCTACTCACTCTCTGTCTGTCACTGCCTCTGTGGCCTCTCATTGGTCAACAATCCGCAGGCAGAACATTTCACCGTCTCTCATGTGGCTCATAAATGCTGTATAAGTCTAGTTAAGGATGGAAGTGTCACTATGGTCTAGAATGAAATCAAACAAAGTTTAAACATCCCAAATTTGCATAAACAAATTCTACATTTGCACAACTGCACAAGATGTCTTCAACAATCATTGACTTTTAAACTCTCTGTAGTCTCATTTTACTACAAATGTCTTGAAACAGCTTATCAGTGTAAAATTGCTCTCTGGGCTCATGTTAGCTTGAACATCCAGGAAGCTGAGATTTTATCATCGGTTCAAATTTTAACGGGTCAGTTTAAATTTACCAAATAAAGGAGAAAAGCAGTCCCGAAATGCGTGTGTATACACACACACACGCACGCACACAGAAGGAGCACACAGTGTGCTTAAGTGCAGGCCAACTACACCACAAAAATGGAGAACAGCTACAGCTCTGGTTTAAATCAAATCTAACAACAAACTGTTGCACAGATATCAGCACCAAATATCATCAGGCAGACATCGCTGATCCAAGTCCGGACTAGTTCACCGATATTAAGCACACTGGGAAACCTGTTTAATCTAATGTAAACAGCTTTGTGTTTGCACATGAGAATTCCCTCCAACAAAGAGTTATACTGTTTCTAACATCCATAGGAAGACACAAAAGAAAGTGACAGAAGACACTGAGCAGAAGACTGAAAGTGACAACATGGGAGTCAGCAAGGTCAAAAGTCACGGCCCTGACCCCACCAACACAGGTCAGACTTCACAGGAAGAATGCTGTTCTGAAGGTGACTGTCCAGTGCAAACAGGTGTTTTGAGGTGTTGCACTCACTCACACACACACACACACACACACACACACACAGCCTCTTCATGACCCAGGCTGTGTCCAGTCTCATTTGGTGAACTGGGACTGTCCCTTCCACTAATTACCAGTTTTCTCAGAATCCTACTACTCATGGGTCGGACCTTTGCTCATTTCTGGGACACATTTTGAACTAAAGACCCTTTAACTGGGGAAGACCATGTCCCAAATTGAGAAAAAAATGTTTTTTGGGTCAGTAGTTAGGGTAAGTAGTGTGATCTGCTTAACACTGTGGGAGTGTGTGTGTGTGTAGCTGCCACAAATACTCAGGAAACATACAGGTCAGGATGGCCTTCCAAGCTAATTAAACCTGATACTCTGATTAAATCATGGCCAATTTCACCACGTTATGAAGAGAAGAGTCAGAGCATTCTTCACATTCTCCTCCCCTGAAGTCTGGAGCTCAGCTCAGGAACATTTGGGCAATGTTCTGCTCCAAAGATGCAGGCCAGATTAAAAAAAAAACAAAACCATTTAAGCGCACAAATGCTTAAGGTTTTTGTGTGCGTGCGTGTATCTGCAAGACATTTCCTACACTTTCCTTTTTCTGTCTCTCTGCTACTCAGAACCTGCCAAAATAAGCGATTAGCTGTGCTTTCTCAGCAACCACACCCAGACAGACCCAGTAATGCACACACACACACGCACACACACACACACACACACACACACACACACACACACACACACACACACGCACACACACACATTAACTAACGTTGTATGCTGTCATCCACTTTAGCTTCATCGACCAGCCTACCACAGAATGACCATGAGCAACCTCAGCAACCCATGGTAAATACAAACAGCAGCTGATGAGTGTAAACACTGTGGATGGTTAAACTGCACACACACACACTTGTCATTCTCATCTTAATTGTCTTCTTTCCTACCCTCCGTGAACAAACATCATCCAACCACCATGTGGGAATTTGTGTGTCAGTATCTGTGCGAGGACCTTTGCCAGACGGTAGCTTCGAGTCATGAGAGGAGACTTCTGTTTGATGACATCCGCCACAGCAATCACTGCTGATTGGCTGTTTTCGCCCCTTCAGATTCTGGCCCTGCAGGTGAATTTCATACTGATTACTGGCTCCTTTCCCTTTTTCACAACTCCGGCCTCCTCCTGACCTTTAAGTTGTGCTCGTGCCCAGAAACAATAAATTATTCATTGCAGTTTTTGTCATTGCACTGTTCTTTAAAAAAAACATCAGAAACTGTCCAAAATCACAACAAATCAAGTTTAAAATTTAACCTCTTTTTCATTTTTTTAAAATTGTCTTGCAACATGACGGATATGGGAATTGGAAAACTACAGTACATAACACTTGAAAGAGGAAATGACACACTATTCTTTTTGCAAATGATAAGTTCAACCGCTCCCAGACAATAAAGAAACTCTGTTGCTCAACATTCAAGGGATTTGTTGCTACAGTTTGACTTGGTCTGGTATGACCAGTCATGGCAGCTGACATTAGGAAACATTAGACATGCTAACTGACATTAGTAAATCAGGTTTTTTTGACTTCGACACTCACTGCAGGTTCCGCTTTAAAGCAATGTTTTAGCATTTCCATTTAAATATACCTTTATCCTATTACATGCTGTTGCTGTTCAGGAAAAGTTACATAATCATCTTTTAATTTTCAAAACACTCTGCTCTTTGCTGCTGCAATTTCAGATTTTTCCCAGAAAGATCGATAAGCATTATTTCACCTCCTACAACAGTCATTTTCCCTTGCTGGTGGGCTTTAATTTCAACGCATTATGTAAAATACTTTACAGTGGGAGTGTTTGTTGTTGTCGGTGCTAGCCCAGTTTTGTGGACATTCAGCAGTGCCCAGTAGAAAAGTAATGGTCAGCGCATGCAACTATAAAAGGCTCGATCAATTCTGGAGGAATGCGAGGGCGCAGTTCCACTTCCTTTCGTCCCGCCGCTGTGGCTGTAGTCCTCCACGGTCAGCCTGAACACATGATTGATGGGAGGGGATAATGAAAGAGGGACAAAAGACAGAAGAGAGGAATTCTGCCATTCTATTTTAGACACATCTACTGGGAAAAACCTGATTTCTCTCATTCAAGTGTTTGCATGCATGATTTTCCCACTTCCTCCTATCCTTGTTTTGTCTAAACTGCCTCCCTGTGTTGAGCTGCTTCATCCTTTGAGTCTCCTTCTCCCAACTGTGACCTCGTCCCTTTGTATTTTGCAATGTGGTGCCACACAGTGCATTTGTGGCCTAGATATAGAAGAAGCTTCTAGCTGCCCGTTCATGTGGAGTGAGAGGTCAGAAAGGAAGTAAAAAAGACTCCCATCTATTCATCTCCCTGCTTTAGATGTTAGTTGAAGGAAGAATGTCAGAAATGCCTTGATGCTGCTGCTCTATAAACTCTGCTCCATATTTATGAAAATTGTTTTTCTGAACTGAAACTAAAAGTCTGTTCTTCATTTTATTCTCTTTATTTTTTTTTACTCATATTTCTTTTCCAGGGGATGCCTCCACCACTGGGAATTTACCCACAATCCCCAGGGTGCCATATCAGAGTTTGACTGGCAGTAAAAAGCTCAGCTCACAGCATCTGGAAGGAATAGTGAGCTTCCTACCTGTCCAGTCAGATACAAACGAAGATACAGACATGAATGTTTTCCTGCCTTCCTCTTATTTAATGAAGTCATATTGAAACTGTATATTGAAAATGTCTGTTTAAATATGTCATAAAAACACTAAGCTGGCATCATTTTCCCTTGAAAACAGCCTGAGGTGTGCACTGCACTGGACTAACTTTTCTGAAACACTATGTTCATTTTTCAAGACCAAGTCCAACTAGGGAGCCTTAGTTACACAGGTAAAAAAACAAATGACACAGAAGGCAAGCAGGAAGTCCACAGATACAAGACAAGCTAACAAAACTATACAGGGTTGGCACAAAACAATGACAAATCCTGTTTGTCATGTCACCAGAGAGACAACTGACGACATCCACCTCAGCACTTACTGCTGATTGCCCCTTTTTTCACCCCTTCAAACTGTGGTTCCGATATTATGTCAGTGCTTGGAGCCAAATTGACTTACAGATATTGGCTATTGCAGCCAAAGTTGCAGTATATGACATTCAGCCCTGCTAAATGTAGGACTAGAGCTCCAGCGACAACAATAACACAATAGCAATGACATGCAACCATGGCTGTCCCGGCTGTCAAAACAGGGAACAGAAAGGCTCCGATAACAACACCCACAGAGGGAGTGTGACGTCATTCTCTGCTCCAGTCAACAGTACTGAACTGCATCTTTGGATCTCGTGAATGTTGTATAAGTGCAAACAGGGGGAAACAGCTAGCCTGCCCAAATGTAAAGAAATCCACTAACTGATGACTTATATGTCATAGCAGAGATACTAGTAAGCAGACTTTTATTACCTACTGACAGAATGGAGCTAGCCTTTTCCCTCTGTAACCACTTTTCATGCTAAGCTAAAGCTATCCCAGTTCTTCACAAATTGGTGAACTACTGCTTTAAATTCATTTTAAGTAATAAAGTACTGTGATTGTTGTAGTTCTTTTATCAGCAGTGTGACATTTGCTGATATTTGAGACTTCTAGGTCATTCAGACAAACATCTAGACAAGCAAACATCTGAGTCATCCCACCCATTTATCTCAGCACAACCCACCCTGTACTTATCATCACAGGTCTGCTGAATTGCACAAATTGGTGACGCAAGATTCAATGCCCTATTTTATGTTTGTTTGCTTTCCATATTCTATTTTGCACTTCTTTTGCATGTCCTCCCCTGCTCATCCCTAAAAAACGGGTTATTTTAAGCACGGGTCGGGATGTTTTAGTGGGGGAGGAAGAAGAGCGCAGACATTTCTTGAGTTTGTGTCTCAGGGATAAATACAAACAGACACAGCTGGGACAAACGAGGCAAGTCATCTAGTCTACGCTTGTGCCCCTTCAGGCATCTGTAAGCCAGTAAGATGATCGCTAATTTCCACCAAATGTGTTGTCAGAGATATCTTATTTCTGCTGATGAAGAAAATGCTGTAATTTGATATTAAGTAATTAAAGTCCCAACCAAAAGCACATGTCTTTGCCTTTTTTGTGACATAGTGTGAAAACTGAATTAAACATTTATACATTTCACAGTTCGGTGTCCTCGCTGGGTCCTGCAGTGGGACCTCAAAGTCGTTTTTAAAATACAGTTTCAGGAAAGCACATACAAGTGACAGAAACTTAAAATGGGAAGCTCATTCAGTTGAGAAAAACTTTGCTTCTGTTTGTCAGAAGCAAATATTTTCTACAACATGCATTTGGGTCACAGGAACAACAAAGGCACCTCTTTTTGTTTTTGTAGCTCTGGCCCTCGGAAAAAAAACCCTACAAGAGGCAGTCATCCACTTTGCCTGTGTGTATGTTTGACATAGGCTACTTTTAGGAACACACTTTATACACATTTTACACCAAAATTAGTGCTTACCTGCAGGTTTAATAAACACTGGTTAATCCTGTAAAAACAGGCGACTTCACATTGCCAGTAGATGCATTTCCCTTACTGTGTTTTTATTGGGTCACATTTGACATCACAACCAATATCATGATCTAGACGGAAAAGACTACAGTACAGTAGTATTTCTTCTTACGGTAGAAAGTGCTATAAGGGTATGGAGTTGCATGATATGAAACAGAAAATAACCTGTTCTTACAGCCCGTAAACAGGAGCAATGTTTTTGGCTGTTTACATTGCAACACATTGTAGTATCGGGCCTGATGTTCCAGATGTACCCAGGTGTTGTGTTTACATCACTGCTGATTGCAGCAGGAACCGATAAAACACCCATGATGACTGCAGAGTCTCTTTCCCCTGGTTTGACTACAGATTGTGCCCTTTAGTCTATCCGGGGTCCCCAAAAGTGATGTAGGAAAATGTGTTTGTGTGTGTGCGATCATGTATTTCACATGTTGTGGGGACATACATCTCACATTGTCACATTGTTGGGACTCGTCTTCCTTTTTGGGACAAAATGCATGTTCCCATAATGTAATGTATTTGAGGGTGAAGCCTTGGTTTAAGGTTGGGTTTGAGCTGAGTTGGTAGTGGTTTTGGTTAGCTTAACTCTCCAGAATATTAATGTAAGTCCATTTATGTCCTCTGAAGCAATGGAAACACAACATGCGTGTGTGTGTGTGAGAAAGAAAGAGTGTGTGCGTGTGTGGAGGCAAAACAGAAGCTCTTCTACAATCAGGCTAAATGGCAGGTTAAAGCTTCCTTTCACTAATTTCCAACATCAGCAAAGGCTTCTCTTGGCTTGTTTTCTCTTCAGAGAGGATAAAACACCCTGGAGAACAACTCCCAGACATTAATGCGTAATTTCGCCAGACTTCCACACACCAACACACACACACACACACACACACACACACACACACACACACACCCAAACAGACGACAGATGTTCCAAAATACCACAGTAACAACAGCGCAAATGCAGGCTGGGAAATGCCCTGTGAGATCCTCATTGCCTCAGTATAAAGCTGCTTAGGGCTTTTAGAGCCGAAATGGGCAACAAGCTGCAATCGTAATTCATACGCTCCATGTTTTCACAGGAATCAGAGAGGGACAGAGCAAAGAAAAGGTTGCCTGTGAACGAGGGGAGGTGTTATTTTTCCCTGCGTGTTTCCTCATTTGAAGTTGTGCAAGAACTTTTTTTTTCCAACGCTGCCTTTTTTTTTCTGAACTTGCGTCTCTTTATAGATCACCATGACAGGGAGAAAGTGAGGGATTCATGTGTGGGAACTGCAGCAGGAAGGAAAGTGCAGCTGGGAATTTTTCGCCTGGAGCGAAACAGACTCGAGGACTGTGGCGGAACAAAGAGGAGAAGGAGAGGAGAAAGGAGAGGAGAAGGTACAACAAGATGACTGAGGTTTAAAGCAGCGATGACATGGAGAGTGGGACGGGAGGAGGAGAGGAGATCTGATGAGATGAGGGAGGAGTGAAAGTAGACTTTGCTTAATGAGGTGGAGCTAGGAGGAGACTTGAAAATGACAGAGGGAAGGGAATCTTCTCTCCACACCTTCTTGGGAAAAAAGAGGATGTCAAGGCAAGTCACACACTTTTACAAAAAACACCTGTAAATCTACACTTGCACATTCACAATCTTCCTGCCAATCTTCCTACCTCTACTTCAACCCTCTGAGAGTGCGCGTGTGTGTGTTTTCTCCACCCTCACTGCACTCTCTCTCAATCTACTAACCTGTCATTTGATGTCTGTGTACATACCTGCACATACACACCCATAGTTTACACACACACACACACACACACACACACACACACACACACACACACACACACACACACACACTACCTCTCTACTCTCTCCCTCCCCTTACACACACACACACTCTCGCGCCCTCGTTCTCAGAGCAGCAGGTCCCTGGAAGCAGCCAAACTGTCAGTGACTGTTGCAAACACATGCTCGCTCTCAGCTCAGCTCTCTCTTCAGTCGCTGCCAAGGCAGGAGGAGGAGGAGGAGGAGAAGTGAGGTTGGGAGGAACAGACTGAAACACAGAGATAGAGAAAAGAGAGAGAGAGAGAGAGAGAGAGAGAGAGAGAGAGAGAGAGAGAGAGACTTGGACCTACCTCTGACTGCTTACCTCTTGCCTCTGCCTGGCTGGCTGTGTGAGACACTGAGAGGCAGCCGACAAGTGATGCCTCGCACTCTCCGGAGCAGCTCATAGTCAGGACTTTCTTCTTTGACAGCATCTTCCTCTCTCTCCGTGTTAATGATGAGGAGAGACCGCCTGTTCTTAGCCGCGACCCTCACTGCCATCTTCTCCGCTGACCTCTACTTTGTCCTCCTGCCCAAGCTGCGGCGCATGGGCCAAGGGTCGGGACACTTTTGCACATGCGGTCCCAACAACCTCACCCTTCCCAAGCACGGGGGTCTCGCCACCCCCCATCTCTCAAACTGGACTTCTTTGCCACCCCTGGATGGCACCACGTTCAGACCTGCTGACGGGGGCTCAAAGCTGGGGAAGCTGTTTGCTCACCCTCTGTACAACATCCAGACTCCAGCGCTGGGGTCGGAGGGGAGGCTGCTGCAGGTGGCACAGCTGATGGAGTACTACAGAAAGAAGGTGTCACGCTGGGAAAGGTCAGCTTCTAATGTATTTTTCCTGGACTTTAAAGAAAATATTTAGATGTTGCTTATTTTGTTCACAGCACAGTTGATTTTGCAATGGCTGACAAGTAGCTAAATGGGAGTTTTGCGTGTGTTACTCAACTTTATTGTGAAAGAGGTTCACTGTGGCTGATATTCTCACCGTGAAAGCACGTGTTAGTGCTCGACTCTGGTCAAGGGGCAGGGTCACTGACATTGCGCTCAAACCCACAGGGGACACATGCAAACACACATCCACAAGCATAAACACACTTGCATCTGTTGATGATGACAGATGTACGCCCGCAGACAGACGTCAGGATGTGTAGACAATTCCGTGCGTCATGAAAGTCTAATTGTTGAGTGGGCTGGTGGCAGAGAAGCCCTCACAAACATGTCATTCTGAGAGCTTGCGTCTGGAGCGCTCTCTTTAAGGTAAACAAGGATTTAAAACTGCTAAAGCCCATCTTAATCTGTGGGAGCCGTAGCCGTTTTGGCTCGTGAGGCTGTCTGTCTATCCCGACACAGTGCACTCGCTCTGAGAGATACAGACTTTGGGCTCTTATGGTGGAAAATAAGAAGAAATATGAGCAATGGGTCTCCTCTCTCTGCTGCCTTGTAAAGAAAAAAACAAAAACAATGGATGGCCCAGAGGCTTGTTTAAGACTTGCAAAATCTTGCAACAGCTCCTCAACACTGCAACCAGTGCACCAAGCAGAGTGTTTTGACTGGGGCTGCTCAAATGAATGGCTCTTGTTCAGCTTGCACATATATTTGCATGGTGAACAAGGAACTGGTCAACCCGTATTTTTGTTCTTCTGTGGCATTCCTGGCAAATGTTATAAGAAATGACGAAAGAAACATTCCCCACTTCCTCTCTGCTGTCTCCGGTGTGACTGTGGTCTGTGGTCTGCACTTGTCTATTGTCCTGATTACCCTGATCTGTCACTTCAAGCTGACTAATGGCTCGCAAGGATGACCAATGAACGAACTCATATTTTTAGCCCCTGGCGCTGTTATCGCGGCGCTTCATCCAGTCGCAAGTTTGTTTTGGTTGGGAGATGACCGTCCCACTTAGTGCGGTCAGCTCTGGCGATGTGGTGCCCCCGCTCACCACAGACTTATTTGTTTTGGTCTCAGATTATTCTTGCTCAGGCTTTAAGTATAGGAGAGAGGACGGGAGTCTGTGGAAATTCCGAATTTTGTTACAGCTGCATCTAAAACACAGGAGAGCCCATAAGATAACTCATTAAAATAGACTACAAGGGTAAATTGGCAAACAAAGCAGGTTATAAAACAAAGTGTGCATAATGAAGTAACTTAATTGTAACTTGTAACTTGTGTAGTTCTTCATATCCTCTTTCATTTTAAACACATTCTTGTAAGACCGGCTGCAAAAAAAAAACCTGTTGAATGCAGTTTGCCACAGATCTCTGGCACCAAGTGCTGCTCCAAATCTGTGCTCTTTCCAAAACAAAATACCGCCTTTAGAAAATGTTCTCAGAAGTTTTGCCCAAGCAGTGTTTTTTTGTTAAAGCTTGGCATTCCAGGTTTAGCAACACCACAGCCAGAACCCTGGTCTCTTTCAGTCGGTCACCTCATTGTTGTTGTTTATGTAACATGGCATTAAAAATGTACAAGAGCACTTTGCATATCCAAACTGTTTCCTGCGGTTAACCCCCGCTCTGCCTTATGCTGTGCAGGCATATGAAATTCTACAGTGAGGCAGCAGCCGTGTCCAACATCACCGTGACCGAACACGAGGTGACCTTTGACCCCGACGCCAGCTGGGTGAAGTTCCACCTGGGAATAAACCGCTATGCTTTGTACACCCGGGATGACCCTGCTATTCCCCAACTCCTCAAGGAGATGCAGAGCATGACGGTCATCAGCGCAGGTGATAGATGGATGGATCTATATGTCAGTACCAAATGATTGTAATTGTTAGGTGTAATGTGGAGAAAAAGCGTCATATCTCAAGTCAAAATGAAGAGTCAAAGAGCAGTTATTTCATACAGTGCTGGATTTTAGAGTCTGTTAGAGATGCTAATATTTTGGCTACATGACAAAATCTTTGTGGTGATGAATAACTGACGTTATAATGTCTCCTGTAACACCTTTAATGGCATAAAGGTGGGCTAATTTACAAGCTAACAGCCCTTCATCTCTTACAGATTACACTCAAGATGAAAAGGCACTGAAAGGAGCATGTGATTGTACCCAAGGTATGTTCAATTTACCAATGAATGAAATTAGGCTTCTATATCTGTTGGGGTTTTGATGTTCTTTATCTCAGCTCTACATTTCGTCTGCAACACAATTGTTCGATTACTGACTAGCCCCATTGTTCTTGTCTTTTCCGCTGTGCTCAGCGGTACTGTCACAGACAAACACGCTGCTGCCTTTGAGATACTGAGGATTTTGTTTTCATTTGGCACCAAAATTCAGATTTGTCGGTTTGTATGAGACACTCCCTGTGGGGCAATAAATAAAAAAAGAGAACAGGCGTTCGTTCGCTGTTCAAAGGCAGAGCTCTTAATTAAATGTTTGATGTCTGCACGCTCAGGGGGGAGGCCAGTGTTTCCAGCGCTTCAACCTACACACCAGCCTCCACCTACACCGTCATCTCCTACTGTACCTCTTAGCGGCAGGCAAGCCATAGCTGCAAATGTATAGATGATGCATGGATAATTGAGAAAAGCTACTTTTAATAGATGTTATTGTAGTAGGAAACTAGCAGATCTGGTGGACAGAGTTGCAACGCAGCTAGGTTTTGGCTAATTGGCTAACAAATGCGTGTGCAGAAACATGGACATTAAAGTTAATTTGGATGGCATAAAACAGGCTCTAATTTTTCATAATGTTTTTTCTTACGCATTTACTAGTTTTATTTTTTACACATGCACACAGCTCTGTTGTCCTTTTTGTCCTGCCTAGGCCTCAGCAACACAGCAGACCATGCAAAGCAGTGATCACTGCCAAGACCAAAAAGCAACAAAACAATCTGTAACGCTGGTTTAAATCTAACCTCACAAGGACTTTCTCATTATTTCTCTAACCAAAGAGCAACAGCGCTCATCTGCCAGTTTGCTTTTCAGCCATTGCCCCACACAAGAAAGGAGTGATTGTAAACCTTTATATGACTGTTAACTATTAATAACCCTGGAGTTTCACAGAGCGCAGCGGGGGGGAGGCATGTGTGTGGTTAGTCTGGTCTACTGCTGTGACATAACGCACAGCCAGACAGAGAGAGAGAGAGAGTCTGCTGAGAGAGCAGAGCGCAAGCAGTGTGACCAACCTCCAATTACTTTATCACAGGGAACAGGCAGATCTAGAAAATATTCCAGTTTGAACTAGGCTCTGGGGTATTTAGCTAAAAAAAAAACAAACACTGACTCAGTTACCCGATCTTCTCTGTTTACTTTTGCCTAACCCAGAAGTTGACACAAGTTAAACCGAGTGTCAGTTTCTACATAATAAAAAGGAAAATGTGACATAAAGTTTGGTCCACTAGAGCTCGTCTGACATCAGTGACCATCCAGTGTGTTTCTTTCTCCCTCTGTGTCTCTGCTCCAGTTGTGAAACCCAGTGGACATCACCTGAAACTGGCTCTGAAGATGCAAAACTTTGCTAAAGCCATGTTCAAACCAATGAGGTAAGTCCACATTTGATGAGTCCCTAGTCCAGGTCAAACACCAGACAGGGCCTAATCGGTGAAGCACAGCTCTGTGGTTGGTGCCCATTAAAATTTTCATGAGATATTAGGTGACATAACATAACATTACAGTACATGATCGAACATATGTTAATTTATGTCTATGGCTAAATCATACAGTATCTGCTAAAATTACAGTATCTGTCACGTTGATTATATACTAGAGACTACTGTAACTGACAGCTTGATCACTGTGTGTGTCAGGCAGCAGAGGAATGAGGAGACTCCAGAAGACTTCTTCTACTTTGTTGATTTCCAGAGACACAATGCAGAGATCGCCGCCTTTCATCTGGACAGGTGCAGCCCCCGTCTGTGCTAATAATGCTGTTTATTGCTTCTTTGTTTGTCCTGTTTAACTGTTACCTCAGTTACACATTTTTATTTTGAGTGGTCTGTCTAAGGCAATTTATGCACAAGTGGTGCTTGGGGGTAATTTTAGTTTCTGTTGAACATCTGCTATTTAATTACTCTGTTTCATGGTTCTAGTGTATACTGAAGTGCTACAAATGGGGTTTTTTTAGGCTCTTTTATTTGAAAGGCAGAACAGCAAGTAAAATTCAGCCATCAGCGCTTTTAAATGGTGGTAAATAAGTCTGAATTTGTGAAAATGTCTCAGCAACTGTTCGGTAGATTGGCGTGACATCTGGTTCTGACTTTGTCATGCTCCCCACAGGATGAAACTTAATAACTTTCACCTGATTCACCTGCTTTTCCCATCTTCCTCAGCTGTGTTTTGGTTTTAATGCTTATTAGAAAACGTCAGCGTACTTACACGGTAGAATTAAACAGTGGCCATGGCTGCATTGTACCTGCTTAGCCTTTGAGTGCATGTTAGCTTGCTGATACTACCTACTACTTACCTTTAAGCACTGTTTTGCCTGAATATATCCTTAAAGTACTGTTAGCATGCCCCTAAACTCGAAGTGTTGTTGAAATGAACTTTTTATAGTAAAAAAAAAAAAGTTAATTAATTTTGGGGGTCTCAGAGGAACAGTGATGACAATGAAGCAAAGGCAAAATTCTTGTAGCAGCACATGAATGTTAAAAAAATCATATCAAATTCTAGAAAGACCCGGTGCCAACAAATAAACCATCCAGCCTACACAAAAATGACAACGTGTTTGCCCAGCCCAGGATTTCCAAACCAGCTGATCAGCACAAACCAGAGACTGTGGACAGACACAAGAACACACACACACACACACTTCTTCATGTAATTGCACATTAGCTGAGGTGCGGTGATTCACTCTCATCTGAGCTAGACAGTATCATTAAGAAGCCGCACACAATGATAAGTCACCACCTTACCACATAAAACAGAAAACAACAGGAGTGCCACGTCAACAACTCAATCACTCACTACAAATTCCCACAGTAGTTATTATGCTGTATGTCTGCTCATACTTTAAAATGTCTATAAGCCTTAAAAACACAAGAATTATGTACAGATTCTGTCACCAAACTCAAATAAGGCAGACAAGTGTCTCTATTTTTAATTCATGGCAGTGTGTATTTTATCTGTGGCAGTGTGTCGTCTCTCTCTCTGTGTTGTGTCTGCGTTGGCTGCCAGAAGCCCTTATCATTATCACAAGCAATCAGCAGCTGAGGAATGCCGACGGCTCGGGAAACAGCCATTCAGCTCCACAAACTGATTGTTGTTTGATTACTGTTTGCGGGATGTGGACTGATATATGGCCCTTGGGGAAGGCATTAGCGCTTGGTAGTGTGTATGAATGCAGCCAGCTAAATTATACAGCGTGGATACTGACAATAGAGTCGATTCATTGATAAGAATCAGTAAAAAATGAACCCCTGGTTCGTGTGAAATGAGGTGAGGGGACAGTAAACGAGACGTAAAGATAGCATCATCTTCACAGGGTTCGTGTTGCATTTGAACTGTATCTCTTC
Source organism: Datnioides undecimradiatus (assembly GCA_008933995.1). Classification (NCBI taxonomy): domain Eukaryota; kingdom Metazoa; phylum Chordata; class Actinopteri; order Lobotiformes; family Datnioididae; genus Datnioides; species Datnioides undecimradiatus. Next base: position 8,483,768 of record WARS01000012.1, read on the forward strand.
CAAAAGAAACTGAGATGACTTACACCTAAAGGGTTTTTTCATTCCGAATCCCATCGACCTGTTTGTTAGGATCCTGGACTTCCGACGGGTCCCACCGGTGGCTGGCAGGCTGGTGAACATCACAGGAGAGGTCCTCCAAGTCACCCACAACGAAGACCTGCGAGCTGTCTTCTTTACCTCACCAGGTGAAGCTTTCAAGAGAAAGAGTTTTACATTAATAGAAATACTATAATTCCCTTTTTTGTCTAGAGTCAGATGAGAAGACTGATAACCATTCTTGTGTCTGTTTGCTAAATATGAATCCAATGGTAAAGCCAGGAGTCAGTTAGCTTAGATAGTCTTATTGTTTGTATGGATTAAAGGTACAGTGTGTAATATTTTCAAACATAATATTCATAATCATGTATTTATTAGTGTATAATGACCTGAAAATAGGGATATAAGACATGTTGTTGCTCATAGAGAGTGACCGGCTTTCACAGAGACCACCATGTTGCAACTCCATGTTTTGATTCTTGGCAAGGATGAAACAGCACTCTTCTAAATTGTGACAAAATTACATGCATCATTATAAACCTATTCATGTCTGTGAGTTATTTAGAATAAAGGTATTTATTTGTGCAATATATTTTGGTTGTGGTTTGATAGAAAAGGCAGAGTTGATCAAAAAACACGTGATTGTATGTGAGCATGAAACTCTTTCTGTGTTCCGCCATTCTGCTCTGCCTCTAGCGAACAACACGTGTTTTTTCGCCAAGTGCCTCTATGTGTGTAAAACGGAGTATGCTGTGTGCGGGACCCCCGACCTGCTGGAGGGGTCTCTGTCTGCTTACCTGCCTGGCCTCAGCATCGCCCCCCGCATCTCCATCCCCAACCCCTGGATACGCTCCTACACCTTCACTGGACAAGAAGAGTAAGACCTCAACTTGTGTCCACCTCAAGAGGAATAACATTTTATTTTAGAGAAAAATATGTGACGATAAATGTGTTTTATGTGGCTAAGAGGGAAGATTGTGGCATTATAATAGTGACAGGACTCACTTATTGTCTTTAAATGACTATAATCTGACTGTGGTTGAGGCTGTTGGTGGCCTCTAGGCAGATTTCCCACAATTCCTGTTGATGCTGCATCAAATTGGATGTTTACCTCTTTGGTCAAAGGCTTTTCTAATTAAGGATAAAAGAAGAGGACGAGTTCTTTTTTTTTTTTTTTTTTTTACACTTTCTTTCTTTGCCAGAACAGCCACTATTTTTATAACTTATGAAGTCAATTTGCACCAGACTTCCTGTTTTGTGACATTAATCTTCTGAGTGTGGATTCTCATGAAATCCATCTCAGTGGCACACATTGTAACAGCCAGAACAGAGGCTTAGCGAGGCCCATATAAATGAACATGACAGCGACACATGCATCTTCAAACACATTTAAACCAATCCTGGAAAGAAAGTGGATGTAAGGAAACTAAGGGGGGATTGAAAACACGGTTTTTGCGTCATCTGGTCAAAGATATTCTCCAAATGCAGCATTTTGAATGATGTTATTTATGTCCGTTTTTTTAATTTAAAGGTGGGAAGTCAATCCGTTCTTCTGCGACACCATAAAGCAGCAGTATCCCTACAACTCAGGCAACAGGCTCCTCAATATCATCGACATGTCCATCTTCGACTTTCTCATAAGTAAAATATACTTACTGCTCATCCTCCTCCACTCGCATTAACATGAGAACTTTAACAATGCCTCTATAGATTTCTGTTAAGTGTTTGGATCTGCGTTACAGGAAACATGGACAGGCACCACTATGAGATTTTTACCAAATTTGGGGATGAAGGATTTCTTCTGCACTTGGACAACGCCAGAGGGTGAGACAACACTTCACAGAACATCTAATATTATTACTGTGAAGTTGTGCCGCGTTATTTTATTTCCCCATTACCTCTTGTGCCCAGGTTTGGGAAGCACTCTCAAGATGAGATGTCCATACTGGCTCCACTGTCTCAGTGCTGCATGTAAGTGTGTTGTTGTGGAGTGCAGTTATAAAGGAGGTCTAGGGTCATTTTTAAAAGTTTTTAGGAGGAAAATGAGTTTCTGTCTTCTCCCTCAGGATAAAACGCTCCACTCTGCTGCGGCTCCAGCTCCTGGCCCGACCGGAGTATAGGCTCAGCGATGTGATGAGGGAATCTCTGGAGGGTGACCCTCTGCAGCCGATCCTCACGGAGCCCCACCTCTTAGCACTAGACCGCAGGCTACAGAAGGTACTCCGCGTGGTCCAGCGCTGCCTTCGGAGGCTTGGCGAGGACGAGGTGATCGCCAAGGACTTTGTCAAATCCACAGCAAGACCTCAGACCGCTGCAGACGTGAAAAAGGTCAGGTAGCACAAGACCAAGGGCCGTCGCTCCTCCTCGTAGAAAGTAGGAAGACTTCATGGTGAAGCGCAGACACCTTGTTAGTGTACAAGGCTCAGATGGTTTCGATTTAAGGAACAAGCCATAAATGGAAGACACTGTGAAATCGTCAAGAGGGGCTTGTCAGAGAAGGAAGGAATCTCTTTGTGGAGGTTCAGAACGCAAATCACTGCAGGCCTCAAAGTCCTATCACAGAGGAAGATATACCTTTATTTCCTTTTGTTTCTCTCGTGGTCATAAATTACCCCAAGGCTGCATTTTACGTCAGGGCTCTCCCTTTTCATATACACCTGCACCATCAGGGTGGTTGGAGGCTGACACGTTTAAATCAAAGGAACAGTTAAAGAGCACTTTGACTCAGAAAATTAGCTGAGCGAGTAAAAAGAAAGCTGCAGCAGTATCTGGAAATATCTGCTTGATACATGAAGGCATAGTTTATATTTATAAGAGAGAGCCGTGATGCACTGGATCAGTTGTTTATCAAAGTAATGCTGGTGAATATTGTGATTGTGGAAAGAACCTTTTGTTTGCCCATGTGATGTTCTACTTATAAAATAAAGTTATTTTATGCCATGGCATGGTGCAAGTTTTGATTGGAGGTTATCATCTTCAAGTAAATGAAGTTTAAGTCTTTAAGTATGTGTGCGTGAGAGAGAGAAAAGTGCTACCTATAAAACAGCCACTTAGTTTACTCCACCCCACTTTCCAGACTTGTAGTCCTCCTGTCTCATCAGTGTGTTTAAACAGCTTTAGGACGACCCCGACGACTACAACAGGTCGAGACAGAGAGACAGTACACCTACAGCAACTGAGAAACGTGTGTTGTATCACATTACTGCAATTATTCTGAACTAAACCTTAAACTTTTGTCTTATTATAAATTTGTCTTTGTCATTTTCTTTGTTCTTACCCAACAAAGCTGATGCATTCCCGCTTTCAGTGTGATGTGAAGTGAGACGAGTAACCTCAACTATTTTTAAGATGTCTTACTGTTGGCCAGCTGTGCCAAATAAAGTCAGCGAGACAAAGCGGGCGGGGAGACTGATAAGCAAGATCATAAACTGTAGGTACCTTCATACCACAGCATATATTTAATATGTCATCATTAAAACACCAGGAAAAGTGAAAATGTAAAGCCACTGTGGAAATAAATGAAAGATAAAGAAATGAAGGAACAGACTGAACTTTTCCAACTCCAAATAACTAAAAGCAACAAGTTTAAAGCAGCAAAAATGTTGGTGCTTGCCAGAGCCAAGTGCAAATGTTAATAATTAAGTTTTAAACTTTTGCTCATTATTTGAAAATATCACTGCCTGGAAAAATGACCTAAGTTGTCTAAAGCCATAAAAATCCTCTAAAAGGAATGAGCAGTATTGTGTATTATTAACCAGCACAAATAATGAGCTCACAAAAAAGATATGGGAAAGGTAAATATTTAAAATGTAGGCAGAGAATAAAATATAGTGGACCTTTTAGATGTAAAGTCTGTTTTGGTGCAGGACTGAATACTGATCATCAGGCTTTTCAGAGCAGCGACACGTCTCCCCCTGGTGGACAGATGTCGTGTTCCATCTGTTTTCAGCTCAAGATCTACTTCAAAATACATTCCCCACCATGTAAACAGCTCGCTACAAACAGAGACAACAACAAAACCTGAGACAAAGCCAAATCATTTTTACTTTTTTATTGCTTAAACTGCCATCTGGAACAATCTATACCAAAAGGATAAACATCTTTGCACATACAGGAGGTCAAACTGAATACAGGGTAGAATAGAAAAAGAATGGTCCTCTGAACGGCTGCAGCTCTCCGCGCTGCAGGCCTAACAAACTCACTGAAGGTCGGGCTAGCAGGAGTGACTGACTACTACTGTAAGCCCAGGTTAGGTAAGCTAAGGCAAACCGGGACGATTGCAGTGTGGTTAAAAACATTTTGGACTAAAACCGATGATGGCGCTATTTACATGGAAACAACGTTTGGATGAAAAGGTGAGTCAGACCCTCAACCCCTAACGAGTCGTTTCCTCTGGATGAACAGGATGCGGTGTCAATGGAAACAAATCCACACGTAACCAGGAGGATAACCTCAGGGTTAGGATGGGGTGTGGGGCGCGGGGCAGATGAAGACGTTCAATTAAAACAGTAAAGAAAAACACACGCGTGTCCATTAACTTCTCACTAACCTGACTACCCTGCAATCGGTACCAAAAATGTCATCTTTTTGGACGTACAAACACACATCTCGACTCTGCGCGAGAAGAAACAGACGCATGACACATGGTTCCATGTCATTTCTGGTAACAGACAGTGAGGCAGGAATGACGAGTTGTAAGCCTATAATCCAGAAGTCAAACATTGTGTGATTTGGTAAAGATCTTTAAAAAAAGACTTAACATTTTATGCCATCTAAATAGTCATGAAGCAGTTAAGCTAGAGAGTAACAAACCAAATATTTGACAAAGTCCCTGCTTCTGCACGCAGCCTGCAGGGCACACGTTGTTTTGTTGTTTTTTTTTCTTTTCAATACACGCCTCCATTCATACCGGATCACTGGATGCCTAAAAACATCATGCCAAGTAAGCATAGAGAACAGATCACAAGCTACTCTGATGAAAAGACGGCCACCTTTTCAATAGGCAATAAGCAATGACACTAGTTTTAAATAAATATCTGCTCACTCTGCCCGTCAGCTCACCTGTGATGCTTTAAATACTTCGGATGTCCTGAAATCCATAAACCACCTCCTCTTTTTTTTTTTTTTCTTCCTTCCTTCAAGACTTCACTTCAATAAACCTGTAATTACCCATTTGATCTAGTTTAAAAAGGTTTAACCCATGACGTTTTACACAATACAATTACATACTGGTTTGTCAGTTGACAAGAAGAAGCATTTATTTACTTTGTGGCACTGGACACCTAAAATAGAATTTATGGAAAAATAAGTGTTTACAAAAGACAGTTAAACGTATTTTCTTTAAGATCACCAGCACTCCAAACCATAAATTTATCATTTAGTCAATGATAATAATATAACTATGATCATTTTAACTATACTATGATAACATTTTGATTACAAACCATAGCTGAAGAGTGACCAAGTTATTTGGTATATACTAAAAAAATTCAATACTGAAATACACTTAATACTATTTTTTCCTTTCTTTTTTATGTTTTTTTTCCCTCAGAGTAGTCAAGGCAGTTCTTGTATGGTCATTCTACCGATTAAGAGGACAATAAGGGTGGTAACTACTTCCTGTTTTGGAGCTCCGAATAGTTAGGGAACAGAACACGCACTGCATTTCCACGGCTATGCATCTTTGCGTTGGGACAATATTTAAACATTTGGCACTAGCCTGGCAGCTGCACAATAAAATAAAAAGTTGTACAAGCTCTCTCAAACTAAGCAAAACCGACTCGTCACCGTCTCATCGTACCAATCGGAGGTAACCAAGAAGAACAAATGGGAGCGCCACCAACGTACAGCTGAAACCTAAAAACAATATTTGACAATATTTGATCATTTTCTTCCCGCCGTCTATGGTTTCTAGATTCTGCTCTACGCTGTTTGTCTAAACAGGCTAACTGATGTCAAAAGGGAAACTCTTAAACAGGGAAGAAGCAGTCCTCTCTCTTCACGTCCATCTACAACATAATTCTGGTACAAATTCACCAAAAGCGCCATGTGAAGGTTGATTGTCCTGTCTCTTCAGTCTGAGACCCTCGTGTCTTACAGATCTCCTAACAATCCTGCTTTGTGTTTAAGTCTAAAAAGAAAGCGTAACCAGCAAATACATATATAAACATAGGTAACGTGATGTAACTGTGCCTACAAGGTAGCGTACAGCAGCTGGTACAAGCGCTGGTGAATGGCTGAAAGTCACCTCTGCGTGACGGGCGGAAACAACAAAATGATCTCCGTGTGTAAAACAAACAAACAAACAAAACAAGGGAGAAAAGCCAACAGAAAGAAGAAGAAAGTGACGAAAAAGCAAATTGCATTGGTGGACCCTGGGTCTAAAAGGAGAAGAGGAGGGAAAGGGTGGAGGAGAGAGGAGAAGGGTGGAGGGGGAGAGAGATGCCCCTTCAGACAGACAGCGAGACGAAGCTGTTGTACTGTTGGATGTTGCGTTTGAGAATGTCTGAACAGGGACCCAGGACGCGCTCGAAGCGAGGCCGGTCCAGCTTGACACACTTCAGGGGGCCGCGGGCGACCACAGTGGCAGCACGTGGACGGTTCATCAGCAGAGCGATCTCACCTGGGGAACACACGCAGAAACATGCACGCACAGTTTAATAAACAAAAACAATAACACACCACAGAATAACGTCAATATGTTAATTAACCAAGACGCTGCTCAGTTCTTACCAAAGTAGTCAGATGGTCCTAACCGCCCGACTTCCACAAACTCCTCGTTCTCTGAGCGACGCTGCAACACAGCTGCAGAACCCTGAACACACGTGCAAGCACACACACGCACAGCTGAGTTTTCATTTCACACTCTGGATTATTTCCTGATGGCGAGCAACACGCTGCGTTCATTCATTACTGACATACAACACATCAATGAGACAAGTTTACTTCTTACTTTATCACAGTGTGTTACCAATTCATTTTAGGGGGGCACATTCAAATGATGTACTAATGTCTCATCGACAGTCTAAACCCAAAGATCTCCAGTTGACAATAGTCTAAGACCAAAAAGAAACAGATGATCACATTTGAGAAGCTGAAACCAGCTGCTGTATTCCCGCATTTTACTTTTTTTAATCAAAAAGGTTCCCAATTCATTTTCTGATAGTTATTAATTAATCGACTAATTGTTTCTGCGCTGAATCAAACACAGTTCACGGTGAGGTAACGTCTTCACATCACCACAAGAGGGTGCTGAAAAACTCAAACCAAACCAACAGCGCCCTAATGGTTTGATGAAACTATTCAATTAAAGAACAGATAAATAACTCAACCAGTAATTAAACACACCCTGACAATTAGCTCATCATGCAATCCTCAGAGGTCAAAGGTAGACTTCTGTTACTGTGACAAATGTAGTGTCTATGAAGGCGTGTGTGTGTGTGTGTGTGTGTGAGTGAGAGAGAGAGACAGTTAGTACATACCTCTAAGATGATGAAGAACTCATCGCCAGGCTCTCCCTGCACTACAATCTTCTGTCCGTCCTCAAACTGGACGGGCTCCAAGGCATCGGCGACTGTCAGACGCTCCCATTTGTCAAGAGACTCTGAGGGGGAGAACATAGAAGAAAGGAATGAGAAGAATTGACGGACGACAACAAATAAATCTCATCTGACAGGTTGAAGTTGTTATTGGTTTTGTTACGTCTTCATGGCTGAGATATTTTTAAATACGCTCTTTCAGGTTATTTTAATCTCAGGACCATGTAAAAGTTATGTGCTTCTCTTCTTCTATTTTTACATTTTGGGGTGAGACTGACGTAAAAAAAACAATGAACCCACCTAAAATTGACACTTTCCTGAGGAATTCCTCGTACATCTTCCTCTTTCTCAAAGTGCTTCCCTAGAGATAAAGAGAAAAATATGTGCATTATGAAATTACATTAAATTGAAACTTTTGTGGGGATGTTAGGTTGCAGCAAAAAGAAAACTGACTATACACAAACAAGCTTGATAAACAGCATGACAGATCGACAGGTACTGCCTTATACGTCTCCTCACCATAAGTATTCTCCTGTAACTGTCTCTGTCGATGCCCCACAGCTTGACATTGGTTTTGGCTCTAACTGTGGCTGCCCTTGGAGTGCCGTATATCAGGGCCAGCTCTCCGAAGCTGCCTCCTTCCCCGATGCTGGTCACCCATTCATTGTTTACGTACACCTGTTGGTGAGCAGAAGACAAACCAAGGTGTTCAACTGCAAATGATCTCCTTATAAGGAAAAAGCATTTTTTTTAGAAGCAGCTTTAACATTTCTCTTTAAAAATCAGCAACGATCAGATACTCACATCCATCTCCCCTTGGTCGATTACATAGAAATTATCACCTTCGTCACCTGGGTGCACACAACAATGCTGTTATCATCACACACAGACATGCACTGATCTGTATATACGTCTGTTCAAATGAACTGAGCGGGTGTAACCCTACCCTGCAGAATAACTGTTTCTCCAGCGATGTAGGTGACTGGAAACATTGCATCAAATATGTCACTGGAAAGGTAGAAGACAAGCTAGTTGATCAGCTGAGCACATGTGCACAGTCATCAACACTTTATTTATGAAGATGTTTTTCTAAACAAACACTGGTTGACAGGCACCTCCTCTCATTGTCGTCCAAGTGTGAGAAGAGCACGTTCTTTTCAATAGCTTTGGCCAAGGCTGCCATTGTCTTGTAGTCTTTTGGAATGACCTTAGAAAACAACGAGTTACATGTTAAGATGGTTTCAGTCACTTAGAGAGTTTGAACGAGATAAAATTGAATTTTTCTTAGAACTGATAGCATCAGATTGTTTATGTAGATTTAAATGTTGCGACACTCATGTAGGTCTAACAGCTGCTGGTCCACCTTTCTGACATAAGAGGCTGCATCCTCCTCTGTGTAGACCTCTGCGCTGAAGGCTCCTCTCCGCCGGCGGCCCTTTACCACAGGGTTCATGGGGGGAGATACCTCCTCATCGCGTGAGTCTGAGCGGGAACTGCTGGCCTTCTGCTGGTTCTGAATCTGCTTGGCCTCCTCCTGAAAAGGAGAGAAGGGATGGAGTCAGCCAAGTTAAGGCACATCTTATTCATAAAGCATATAATAATGCACGTTCCTTCTAACCCAGTGTTTTTGCAGCTGTTGGAGCAGGGAGCAAGTCATTCCTGACACTTCAAATATGTATATGAAATCTATCTCCAGACAAGTTTCTCAATTCTATATTCTGGCCTTTAAGAAGCACGTAAGAAGTGCATCTTTCTGCCTTTAGATAGCGTACAAGCACTAAACTAAAAACTAAATCCCACACAGAAGTTGATACAGTCGTATGGTTCTTTAAATTTAATTTTAAAAATTCAATCAAGCTTCACAAACTTTGCACCTGGCTAGTTTTACTCATGTTTAAAGTAAATGTAACAGCGGGTTTTGAAGCTGTGTAAGCCTGGGCCCACACACTGGGGTCCAAAATCTTTGCCAATGCATATTTACACTCTTCTTCAAAACCCAGTGTTTTAATGTTGTGTTCACTGAGCACAGTTACAGCAACATGAAACACACAAACAAGGAGACAAAAACTAAAATATTGTGCATATAGATGTATATAGGTGAAACATTTAAAGGGTTAGCATACTAGTTAGCAAGCTAAATGGCTTGCCTTTAAAGCAATTTTGAGCTATTGCTAGCCATTTCTTAGCCAAACTGCCATTCTCTGACACAATGGTGAAAGAGCAAAAAGGTTATCGAAGGCATTATGGGGAAAATTATTGATGACGGTTAAAATAATGAGAAAACACTAAATGAATGATATCCACTGTCATAAGAGTGTTTTGTTTTTTGTCTTAGAATGAAAAAGGATATATCATCAGACCAAGTGTAAACAAATACAGCTTATGATAAGGCAAATATTAGCTGGCTTATGATGAGACAGCAACACCCTGGGGTTATATAGGAGTACATAATGCTCGGCTTTCAATAGGCACAAACAACACAGAAAAACACAAACCTTCTCCAGCCTCTCGAAGTACTCCCTGAGGAAGGCCATGGGCCTGTCTGGCCTGGAGGTACACAGCTGGACAATGCAGTCCTTCAGCAGCTGTTGAATGTTGTGTTTCTGCACGTACTGCTCACACTCCCTCAGGCTCCGCTCCTCCTCGCTGCTCGTACTTCCAGATGCCATGACGACAACGGCAACCCTGCTCTGTGACCTCTAACCTTTGTACTGGAAAGAGTGGACAGTAGTGAGCCAGGGGGGGGGGGGGGGGGCAGGGTTTCAGATCATCACTGTATAGCATGGATTTCACTAAGAGAGCAGAGAGCAACACAAGAGTCGGGGTGTCTGTGTGTCGTGATGAGAAATGAACGGACAGAAAACGTGAGAACGTGAGAAAAATAGAGCCAGAGTGAGAAGACACTGAGAGGTGCTGTGTTGTATTGGCACTGTGGAGCCCGAGTGCCTCTGAGTGTCAGGAGTGAAAACTGGTCATATGATGTGATCACACATATCCGACCACAGACAACAAACTGGGGACAGGCACACTGTCTGTCCTGGGTCTATTTACTCAAAACAATTCAAGTTCTTCACCAGCCTGAATGAAACCCTCTATCAGAGAGACAGTATCATACACACAGCCTAATTTTAGAGCAACAGTGAAATGAAGGCCAGTGAATCAATCCACTGTGAAACACACCAAACCATAAAAGCAAATGCACTTGCTTGGGGTTCCAACATTTCTGGTCACAATGCTGCTACTGAGCAAAAGAACCTGACAGATCCCAGATCATGTGATCAGCCTCTGTGATATAAGCTTCTCCAGATAGCTCTGAGCTTGATCTAGCTGTGGAGTCTAAAACAGGAAGGCCTCTTAAAGCCCTGCTATAATCAACACGTGCAGGTAAATGAGTGAGTGAGTCCTGTGGAGGCAAACGGGCCAGCCCATCCTGCCCCTGCAAGTGCATCATGCATGTGCATCAGAATAATTGGATTCAGATAATTTCTAATCTGACAAGGCCCAGAGGAGATTACTAGCCATGTTATCAAAGATAAAGCTGGCAACTAACTACACTCATGGTGGAAACTTGGCACCCTTGCTTTAAGCTAAACCTATCACAGGAATAACTAAGTGATAGATGATACTGTTTTCAGATCAGGTGGTGCAAATTAAGAGACTAAAGAGAAGATTCAACAATAAGGCACCCGTGTCTTATATTATTAGCAAAACTGATTTAGTTTTAAGTATTTGTGGTAGTGAGTATACAATTAACATTTTAATTCTCTAATTCAGTTACTGAGCTGCAGCACCACCTCTGCTGTCTGCTAAGAGGCGGGCTGTCAATTAAATTAGAGAAAACACGGTGATGCACAAATGACCTTGCTGAACAGTAAAGCATGCCGGATGATACATGATAAAATGCACTCAGTGGTGTACAAACTGAGTAAATGCTATCGCCTTAAGAGGCAGTGTGAAGCAAATGCCCTGTCTGTAACGCCGTCTAGGTCAGGAAGGCTTCATGAAGGGGTTGACGGCTGCAGCCGAGTAACTTGCAGCAAGCAGGATATTTCCTGAAATACAGCTTACCCTAAATTACAAAGACAGTTAATACCAAATACAATTGAGTAATAAATGTTTCATACTTTCGCTGCGTTTTCTCGGGCCTGCGTTATGCTACAGTATGTCTAGTTTGATGCCTAGCTGGCTAGCTCCGTGCAAAGGCAAAGCTCTCCTCCAATGACGCCATCTTGAGTTCTATCATAAACAAACGAGAGACGGAGGAAACAAATTTCACCTATCCAGAGGTCATATGATCCATGAACTGGAAAAAACGCGAATACTCACAAGAAATTGTAAATTTTTGCCGAGCCCTTCGATAGCGACTCGGGATGGATGATATTTCTCAAAGCGTACCGTTACCAGATCCTCCTCGCTTCGATTTTTTTTCCCGAGCCCTGGACCGCTGCCCCACCGGATACGGCTGAGAACCAATCAACAGCCGTCACTGACGTCAATTCTCCTCGTTCTGACATGTGAGCCCGTAACCCTTAGCAACCTTAAAGGAGACCGCACGGAAACCGTGACGTCAAGGAAATAGTTTAGAAATGAAAAAAAAAAATCGATTTATCTGATTAGAAATTAGCCTGAGAGCGGGAATCTCTCTCTGTTATCTTTATTTGGAGATGCGTAAATCCCTGGTTCATTGCAGTGCGCATTGCCTTCTTTCAATGTCCAACTTTTTGGGGCCATTGGGGACAGCTATCTTGGAGGCAACTGAAAAGGTTGGGCTCCCCAGATAAATAAATTCTCACAGGAACATTGAGAAATAGTAGCTAACACTCGTCACATTTTTCTCTGCGGATATTAGGATCCACTAAATATGAAATACAAAACAGTAAACATGAACTCACATTAATTATGTAAGTGTATGTATTACAGCTCATTCACTTGAGTGGAGGTGGTAAAAATCAACTCAATGTAAAAATCAACAGCAAAGTCCCGCATTCCAATTGTAACTTAGGTAAAAATACAAAAGAAAAGTACTCATTAAGCAAAAACATGCCCCCTGTGAGAGTTCCATTTGTAACATTACCACTGATGTATAAATATCCAAACTGTATTTTAATATTGTAGCTGGTCAAAAATATAAATATTTTAATTGATTAATGTTCTGCCAGGTTTAAACTAAATAAACGTAATGTAATGAAGGCCTAATGATAAATGTTGTGGAGTAAAAATATTAATATCCCATTAAATCCTTGGGTGCTTCTAAAAATGAACATTTAATGGAAAGACTGAAAAGAATATACAGGCCTACAAATTACTTTCTGTGGCCTAAAATATACTTGGAATATATGAAAAAAAAGTTTCAGCATTCAGGAAATGCATTTTGGTTTAATTACATAGGCAATTTAAACATAGCCTACACATGAAATAATGAATTTATTAATTAGGAGTAACAAACTGTCAAAGCTTAACTATCTAGCAGTTAAAAAAAAACTAAAAAAAAAAATTGATACGTCCTTTATCCAATGAAATCATCAAAACAAATCCTCGTGACAAGACGCAAAACATAATTGGTCAATCAACCGTTTTTTCACCAAAATGGGCGGCTCTTATTTAATGGACAGCTGCAGTGTCAAACAAATGGGAGGCTTTAAACAGCTCGACCAATAGAAATGCCGAAGCGCAGTGTTTGATATGTTTCCGACAGCCAATCGTGATGCGTCTCACGGTGACGCATCCACCCATCAGCTGTTTTTGTTTTGCTGTGTGGATACTGAAAGTTAATAACATAATAACAACACTGTCGACTGACCGAAGTGAAACGGCTCATTAAGAAGGGTCTATCGTTGATCTGATAGCCTGTTTAGCTTCAGGATAGTTCACTCGCTTTTGTGATGTGTGCCAACTGAGCCCAGCTTGCCCGGACATTCCTCTCCCTGAAGAGTGTGAGCGTGGCGCTTAGAGTCGGGGAGCAGAGGAGGGGAAGCGGGTTCCGGCGGGGATCGACCCGAGCCCAAAGGCCTCCGACCTCCGACCAGCAAGAGGAGAGGGAATTTGACGGCTCGGATGGAGTCCCAGGACGCACCGGACGGTCCCGAAGCACAGCGATGCTTCATCTGTGCCTCGTTTAACCAGGACACCACGTAAGCGACCCGCGGGCCGAGCCCAGCATGAACTCAATCTCCTTGATGCACCTGACTGTTGCATAATTGTTTTCAGACGCATTTACATACTCTGTTGTATTTGCTTTCATTTGTAATAGCGCCAGCAACCGGGGTGTAGTCAAAATGAAACTACACGCTTCTGAGAGTCTCATTAAAACTTGTACATTTGTCCCCACCAGCTCAAAGTGAAGTAGGCCACTGTGTTAATCTTCAAGGCCTGTTGCACATTAAACTGGGTAGTTAGTAACCAAACTTATGGCTATTGTGTAACAAGAAACAGTTTATTACAAATTGTTAACAGGCCTATTTCAGAGTGTCTAAATGCAACTTTCCAGCTTACATCCTCCTTGTTTCGTGACCAATCACAGAATATTGCATGTTAAGTTTGAGCAAATGTGCCATTTTATGAGGTTATAGCTGTATAATTGGATGTTGCTTTACAAACAGAAGCTCCTGCATTATTTGTTGACCAGATGTGCTGTAGCTGTCCCATGGTTAGTGATTATTACAGGGTAGACCATAACAGACAAACCCGGCTGAACTCACTAACTTCTTCAGTTACAGGTGTGTCACCTTACATAAACGTCTCCTGTGTCTCTGATTGTAAAACTAACCAGGTGGCCAAACAGTCAAACAGGTCTTCCTATCTCTTTTCTCTCATCCTGTTCTTTTCAACTTCAGCCATGATAAGATAGAGCGTCTATGGGGACAGTTAGCAGATTTTAGTGGAAGCTGTGTTCCAACTGTCTAACCAAGATAAGATAGTCTGGAAGATAGCTTATAAAATGAGGCTACCAGGCACTTCTTTGGAGGTACAGACCTAAAGGGAGCTGGTGATCGCCTCATCATGCATCCTCCTGCTAATAAGCACAGCATGGCCAGTGATGGTTCAGTTATCAATAGTTCCTTAAACACCTCATATGAGTATGTAATACAAGGATGTGATGATCACACTGATTTCCTTGATGAAAACAGTGGTAATTGTTACACTGCTAATGGAAAGACTGAAAAGTATATATTGTATTGTAGAAACCTTTACACTACAATCTGCTGATTGTATGTGTGTTTGCATGGCTCATCCTGTACATTTCAATAACAAAGCTATTTCTTTTAACCAGATCCACATGGGTATAGTAAGGGTAACACATCAGATTTGACATGGATCATGTCCAGGGTCATTCTTTTTTTTAATCACTGTCATTGAAAATCTAATTATTGTCATCCCATTTTATCTTTTTAACAGCAACAGCGTTGAATATGGCTGTAAGATAGTGTGTGTTTATGTCTTTATTGTAGATCTCTGTCAGTGGGCACCAAAACTGGATACCGGCTCTTCTCAGTCACTGCTGTGGACAAACTGGACTGCATCCATGAAGGAGGTAAGATGGACACTTTATTATCAGCTGTTAAAGAGGTCAAATAACGTCACATGCACATGATGATGATTTCTAAAAAAGTCATGCACAATACAGCAAATAAACTCTGACACATCAGCATTCCCTCCTTTAGGTCACATAAGAGCAGAGTGATGCAGTCTGCTCAGTATTATCTGAGCTGTGGTCAGGTTCACCTTGGTCGTACAATAGCTCAGACAGGCAGCAACATGTTTGCTGTGCTGCGTACAGAGGGTAAACACAGGAACATTCGATTCTCTGGTCCTCAACAAGGAAAGAGAGAGAAGTCAGTTTGAGGAAGTTTAAACTCAGCAGTGGTTTCTTTGTCTGGGAACCGACAGTTTCTTTGATAGCTGAGAGGCCATTGTTATTTGCAACTAAAATGCAGGAAGTCATACAATAAAAAACAAAGAATATATATTTACCTTTATGAATGTATTGTCCACACGCTGGTGATTAAATAAAGCATGCCACTCGTATCCAATCACTTGCCCTTCCCAGTGGAGTGCCCAGACGTGTACATAGTGGAGCGGCTATTCTCCAGCAGTCTGGTGGTGGTGGTCAGTCTGTCCATGCCGCGGCGAATGAATGTCTACCACTTCAAGAAAGGCACAGAGATTTGTAACTACAGCTACTCCAACAACATCCTCTCTGTCAGACTCAACAGACAGGTAAAACAGGCAGCGGACCTTTCTGTTCCTGTAATCCTCAAAATGATGTCCCTGGTTTGTGCTATTATATGTATTATTACTGAAACTGTACACTGTTACGTCAGCGCCTGGTGGTGTGCCTGGAGGAGTCGATCTACATCCACAATATCAAAGACATGAAACTGCTCAAGACCCTGCTCAACACACCCACCAACTCCTCAGGTACACTCAAGCTGCTACATATAGAGCCTCCCAACAGTATGAACATTGATGCCAGGGAGTGGAGTGCTACAGTAGTCCTGTAATACAAATCGAGGCTCAAAATATACTGAATTGCATATTGTGCATTTTTTTATTACACAGTGAGCTGAAGTCAACATCTTGAAAAAAGACATGTAGTGACTGTCTTTGGTCCAGCAGGACTATACTAAAGAATTTTGGACCAAGATAACAAACACTAATGTAGCTCCATGTGAAGTAACTAAAAAGATTGGTCCAATATGTGTTTAAAAAAAGACTCTGTACTCTTTTGTAGGTCTTTGCGCGCTCTCTGTCAACCACAGTAACTCCTACCTGGCATACCCCGGCAGCGCCACCATCGGTGAGATCACCGTCTACGATGCCAACAACCTGGTGAGACTGCATTAGACTCTTAACACCACAACAAAGGAAAAACTGCCGCTGTTTTCATGTCACTTGAAAACCCCCATGGGGACAAGCAGCCGGTGTTGGTGCTGATGTCATTAGGCACTTGTGTGCCCCTTTAGAGCACGCTGACGCTGATCCAAGCTCACGACAGTCCCCTGGCAGCCCTCACCTTCAATGCTTCCGGCACCAAACTGGCCAGCGCTTCAGAGAAGGTGAGGAGAGTTTCTTCTAAATCCACCTTTCTTCTGTTTGATCATCCTCCACTCTCCAGCCTTGTTTTGATCACATTGTCCTCTACAGGGCACTGTTATCAGAGTCTTCAGCATTCCTGAAGGACAGAGACTGTTTGAATTCCGCAGAGGGATGAAAAGGTTAGCATTCGTTTTTTCATGCATTTCAATTGGAGAATATTAACAAACAAACAGCCAGTGAAGAAGATGATAGATGATGGTGGTTGTACACCAGAGGTGAAACGGAGGGCTCGTGACAGAAAGGTGAGTGGTTCAAATAACCCTCCTGTTCAGCAGTTACTGTTTAGGTGAGTAACACACTTACTGCTCTGTTGCCAATGGTAATTGGTTGCAGTTGCAGCTTTCAGTGTCAGTGACCAAATACCGGTGATTAAGACAGCAGTGTGAGTAGCTCAGTAGTGGAAACCTGAGACTCAAACACACTGGAGAGTCAGAAGTGCAGCAGTGCTCTTTAATCTAAAAACATCAACATAAGTCGACATTTGGGCTACTTATTTCTAAAACATCAACTGTGTGGACCAAAGCAGGCTTGTGTTTTTTGTTTTCAATAAAAATGCACACGTCATCTCGACTGATTTGTCCTTTTCTGTCTGTTTTCTGTTTGTGTCAGATATGTCAGCATCAGCTCGTTGTCCTTCAGTGCGGATGCACAGTTCCTGTGTGCTTCCAGCAATACTGAGACAGTACATATCTTTAAACTGGAGCAGCACGGCCCCAGGTAAAAACACAAAGACACACACACAATGTGCTGATAAAGCTTATGAATGACAGATGTAGTACCCTGCTTTAGTCCACATGATGATAAACTTATTGTTGGTCAATAGAGATTTTTTATTGCTGGAGAAATGCTTTTCTATTCTATGAAATTTAAGGGTCTTACTATAAAAAAAAACCTCAGTGAGGATTTACTGATGTTCTTCGCACATTTAATTATCTTGTTTCCATCCAGTCAGGAGGAGGAGTCCCCTACTTGGTCAGCATACGTAGGTAAAATGTTCACAGCAGCCAGCACCTATTTGCCCACCCAGGTGTCCGACATGATGCATCAGGACAGAGCCTTCGCCACCGTGCGACTCAACATGTTCGGCCTGAAGAACATCTGCGCCCTGGCTATGTAAGGCTGAGAGCAAGAGTCAAGAGAGGGATGTGTATTAATGAAGAAGTAGGGGCCTTTACATGGTGTGTGTGTGTGTGTGTGTGTATGTTTCGTTTGTCAGGATTCAAAAGCTCCCTCGCCTGCTGGTGGCATCCTCAGACGGGAATCTCTACATTTATAACGTGGATCCACAGGATGGAGGCGAGTGTGTTCTGGTCCAAAAACACAGGTGTGTGTGTGACTTAAAGTCATTGTTTACACTTTGTTAATAATTCATTTTTCTTTTTTTGTTTGACGTCTTTGGACATCACTTTGTGACATCAGATGATGCTTTAAAATGTAAAACTGGTTCATGCTTGTTCCATCACAGTGAGTTGGGTTTAACAACGTTTAGTTGGTGTCTGATCTGCTCCTGCAGGCTGTTTGACTCCAGCGAGGAGCCAGTTGAGCAGAGTGAAGAAGACAAACAGGAGGATGTCTCTCCCCAACCAGCCAGCCAATCATACGCTGCTACTGTGGCTCTGCCTTCAACCCCACCCTCTTCCACTACACTCATGGGTACAGTAATCACAGCCTGATCAAAAGCATTCCAAGATTCAACACTGGTGTTCTTAACTAGAGATGAATACTTAACTTTGGCTGTGTACCTACACTTGCTGAGATGTTTAAACTAGTTTCCATTGTCGATATGTGACTTCAGAAACCTGTTTTAACTTGGAGCTCTTCTGCTTGTTATAATATATGCAAATAATATTGTAGTGTAGAATTGTAATATCCAAAGATACAACAAAACTCATTCATTCAAAACAAAATTAATTTTTGACAAATTTACTGAGGAATTATTTTATTAAAATTACTTTTATCTCAGAAATAGTTTCACTGAGAACTCAAATTGCACTTACCTGGCAGATATGTTGTAAATAGGCAGGAACACAGGTGCCTTCAGGTCATTTTTTTTTTACAATACAATCACTTTGTGTTACAAATTAATATGTTTAGTTTATTAAAAAAATACAGTCTACCAAGTGGTTGTAGCTTTTCAGGAAATGTCACAGTACTTATAAGGATGTCTTCATTGTTAATGTACCATGTACAAATGATGCGAGTCTATCTGATCGACTGAATTGCGATTATAAATTTATAGGTTTTAAGTCGATGCTGATGTTTAAAATGTCTCCATTCTTTGAAAACCAGGTGTAAATCACCAGGCTTTATTTACCATTATCTCTTCATATTGTTAAAAAAAGAGGATTGTACCTAGCAGCTATAAAAGCTGCTTAAACCATATTTTCCTCTCCCGTCTCTCTCCAGGTTACTCTGAGGATGGTGGAGCGCAGAAGGGTGAGGTCATCCCAGAGCACGAGTTTGCGGAGGGCCCTGTCTGCCTAGATGACGAGAATGAGTTCCCTCCAGTCGGAAACCAGAGTAACTGACCAAAACTCCCACATCATACATCCAACCCCTGCGTAACAATCAGACTTGCTTGTTTCAAGCAGGGGAGGCTGACAAAGTATTTGTGTGTTTGAGACATTGTGGCAGCCCCACCCTTCCACGTGTACCCCTGCTGGCCTTGGGTCAAATCTTGCCACCAATCTTGTTACTTCCTGGTGTTTCTGCGTCCCTCCCACTTTTTGACAAACATTCAAAACATTTTAAACAGAAGTAAATGTGTCCCACTGCTAACTCTCATATTAACAAACCGTGTAAGATCTTTTTTTAAAAAATAATGACTGCACAGCAAGAAACCCTGACAACACAGTGACATTACTGTTGCACAAGATTATCGTGGTGACAACAAGATGAACATGGGGTTGTTTAGGCAGGCTATTAGTGAGAAGACAGAACATGCAAAGGTGGTAGCAGACAGAAGGTGGGCCTGGCCTGCAGCTGGGCCAGATTCACAAAAATGCTCTTAAGAGAGATGCTATGACATCACCTGACAGATCATTTCATCAGCTTCTAAACAAGCCTGTGTAATGTGTAATGAAATCAGTCAAATCTGTCAAGATACATGTCTTGTCTTCAGTCACAAGTCTTAGGAATAACAATAGAATCTATTGTAAGGGCATTTCTGTCAATCAGGCCTCAGGAATTTGGGGAGCCAATCAATGGGCATTAAATGTGTCACACCTCAGGAAAGACGAGCAGTCATTCACTCAAGACGAAAGAGATGTTGTAAGTGTGATACACTATTTAAGTCATCATGCGTGCAGTAAGTATTATATGACTCGCAGCTGTCATTACTAATTGTGGTAGCGAGAGATGAGACTGAAAACCTGCAGTGTCACAAACGTAACCTGATGATGCATCTGGAAGAGTGGGCTCTGTGGGAGGAGCAGTCAACAGCTGAATGTGAACGGCTTGATGCTGAGCCGAACATGACAGAGTTACAGGTCCTTGAGTTTCAGAGATATCCTGAAGACTGTTTTTATTTACTACGTGATGCCGAGTATGTTAACATTGAAGTCAGTCATTTTTACTTTGATGTATTAAATATTCTTTTTGCAAAATGTTTTAAGTATTACACATCAAACGCATAGACTTATTAATGCGCCAATTTATATTGAAGATTTTTACCGTGTGTATAATGTGTATATAACATTTATATATAGTATTGTTGTAATAAGTAACATGGTAATACCATTTGATTTGCCAAAAGGTGGCGCTGTTAGGACACCCTTATGCTGCATTGAGTTCAATACTGGAAACCAGAGACTCATTAAAGCTGAGAAGTGATTCAAACTCTGCAAAGTGTAGTTTTGGTTTTTAAATTAATGTCATTTATGTTCATGTTTAAATCTCGCCTGAAATCCCATCAAATATGAAGCTGAGTAATAACATTTTTAAAGAATCGTTACCTGACATTTCACAAAAACTCAGACTTTCATGTTAAACTAGACTGCAACAAACTGATGAATGAATTGTAGCACGACTTTACTGTGTAATAGATTGTATTTTCCCTAAATGATTGACCCCCACGACACCAACTGGCCAAAGTTTGGCCGCTTGCACCTCTTTGCTCTTTCTGCTTGTTTGCATGTCCCCTGCTGCATCTGGACATTGAACCTCCCAAACAACACGTTCTACAAACAAACAGCTGAGCAAATCTAAAAGGAGATATTTGACTCCGCATCTGTTTGCTTACATCTGTGTGTCTGTCTTTGTTTTTTTTTTACTGTTTTTATTGTGTGAGTGTTTGTGAGTGCGATTTCCCACCATCAGTTCAGCGGGTGGCAGCGGCAAACAGCCTGTCCAGGGTCACAGCAGGGCGCTGCTGATTCGTCTGTGCTGTAGTCCGCCGTGGACACAGACTTGTCGGTGGCAATGTCCCATAATAACTCCTCCCTCCTGCGGCCGATCCTCTTCGCTACCGCCTGGTATTCAAGTGTCTCAGGCTCCAGGGGTGTTTCCTCAGCCTCGTCACGTTCTAGATCAAATATCAGCGGCGGGTCATGGAGCTGCTGCCTTCCTGTCGCACCACCGCAGGCTTCAGCCGCACCTGCAACGGAACAAAGACATGTCTATCATTAGACTTTTCTCACATGAAAAGGTTTAGACCTTATTTTAATGGACAAAGTGAAATATAACTCAAAATCATGTAATATTACATTAAGGCATATATTATTGTGAGTTACTGTTATTAGTATACTAAAGGACAGACCCTGAGGTTACCTGTGGTTTTAAGAAATTAGTTGGGTTTTGCAAACACAGAGGGGTAAATGACTTCAAATTCATCTGAAACACAACACATATAGCTAGAGCTAACACTAAAGGTTGCAATGTGTTATTTTGTGATAAACTGTGACATGAACTTAATATGAACTTCATTTAATAACGAGATACCATCATACAGCCTTTTATGTACAGACAATACATCTACGCAGACAAACTGGCATCTGGACTGGTACCACCATGTTGACATATTGTTGTGCATATCATCCACCATGGTGGCATCACTGTCATCATCATTAGAGAAACAAGATTTGCAATTTTGCCATCAAACTGTTTAAATTACAGTAATAACATTATCTGTAATATGTCCAACAGTAATGCAGTGTGACTGTTTTTTGCACTGTGGGAAAGTATGACCTGTATTTGACACATACCTGTGATGTAGAGAGCTTTATATTTCCCTGTTCGAACTGTCTGCAGGTCACCAAACCTTCCTGCAGCACCGCTGTTAGGGTGGAAAAGAAACTACGAGAAAGAAGAAAAGAAAAATTAATGTCTGTAACACTTAATGTACAGCCCCCGCATAATACAGGGAAACTTTATTCACATAAACCAAAGTAAGACTGACAATGCAAACTGGCTAGTACCTCATGACCATTCTCTTCACCATGCAGGAGAATATTTGTGATGTCAATGCCGTCATAAGGTCTGTCTGAGGGTGGAGTTACACCTGCCAGGGACAGAAGGGTCGGAAAGATGTCCATGCCACTGCAAGAGGCCGTGAAGAGGAGAATAAAGGACTGTTGTCACTAACACATAAAGTTTTATTCTAGTTCGGTATGCTTTTGTTCAGTTTTTTTGCTTAGTTAAGGTAGCAGGATATGTGATAAACTTGGAAGTGAAAAGAAAAGAAAAAAGAGTTTGAAAGAAGAGCAACATTTATGTCTATACAAACAAGACATGCTAACATATTTACAGCCATGTGAGTGGCCACCATGCTAAAGTGCTAAAATGATAATGCTACCCCGCTGAAGTTAAGCAGGTATAATGTTGATTGTGTTCACTGTTTTAACATGGTTAACGTGTTAACATGCTAAGACCAAGTGCAGCTGAGGGTGACATCATTAGCTCTGGAGGAAAGCTGCCATGAACCAAATTAACAAACTGAACATCAAGATTATCAACTGAACAAACTGAAATGTTGACTTGCAGGTGGCACTAGATGAAAAATCATGGAATCACTGAAGCCAGTATGACTCACCCTCTGAGCACCATGAATGTCTGAGTCAAATTTAATGGCAATCAATCCAACAGTTGCCACGATATCTCACTAAATCTCAAAATAAGTTCTTCAGTGGAGGACCAACCAATTGACCGTATGGAAGTATATATTTACTATATTTATGCTGCTTGTATAAGATAATAATAATATAAGATAATGTCTGAATCTATCTTCCTGCCTCATAACTAGGCGCGTGCCTTGATAAACAGAGTTGGATCCATAACACTAAGGCAGAGTTCTTATGACAACATATGTCATAAGTATACTCTATACTGTAACCACAGGATTTACAAAGGTATTTGAGGGATTAAGTCGCTGCTTACAAGTAAAATGGAAACACCTGAGCAGGGCAGAGCTAGTGTTGTTTGCAGGGATCCTCCCAGGCCAATAAGCCACTGTTGGCACCCTGTGACCTCCCTCCCAAGTAGTTTGCTTAGCTGAACCTCCGCCTAACACACAGGCAAGAGATGACTTTAGAAGAAGACTCACCAGAATAAAATGCACAGCAGCTCCAGCCACCGGCATGTATTCAATCCTCCTCCTGAAGCACGACTTGAACAAGAATCTTATTCCTCTGACAGCTTATTTTTATACCTCTGATGGCCTGCCACTTTCCCGTGAAAGGCCCAACACTCCCTGCATACTGGCACTTCTGTTCCCAAGGACCATTGTCACCTGAACACAACGCACACAAATAACACTGTGATTCAGACTTTCCTAGATAAAAATTACACTGGCAGCATGGAAGAACAGACATAATCTATCCAGCTAACTAACCAGTGAACCAGATGAGAGTATTGTCTTTGTCTGTGTCATCAGAAGCGCGCTTTACCGCCCCCACCAGGTCATCCATCTCTCGCAGGCTGGCGGCGTACACTTTGCCATCGTCTGGGAGATGTGATGTGGCAGAGGCATCCGGAGGGAGTGGAGGAGCCAGGGGAACATGCATGTGAGCCAACGCTATGTAAAGAAAATAGGGCTGTCTCCGCTCCCTGCAATAAAGACAACTTATGCTGACAAATGGATCAAATATTTGCACACAAGCAGAATTATGTCACAGCAAGTATCCAATCATATTCTGGTTGCCATGGACACTCAAGTTCAAATTTAGAAAAGAAACAACCCAGGAAACTCTGACAATGATTTGAACAATATACTGCAATAACTGTGTCTTAAATATTTGTTAATGAAACAAAGAAAGATTTGATAGGTTTAACTACTTTTTGCAGTATTAATGGTTTAAAGTTATATACAGCTGAAAAATAAACGTAAACACATTAGTGTTCAGAATCATGTTGAAAACAATATGTGGCATTCACTGGGTATGAATATGCACACTGGAACATGTGTCCTACTTTAAAGTCCATGTTGACATTTCATTTTCATAGGAATGTGGACTTTCCAACTTTCTGACGTATGAGAACACAGTGTTAGTCAGTTAAAATGACTTCACTGAAAGAGAGCCTGCATGCTGTTCAGTCTTGACAGCACATGACTAACAACCGCTGCACTAGTTCACATGACCTTGTACTATAGCATGAAGGCATGTTGTCGTTCACAGACAGCTGCAAACAGCAGGGTTTGCCGCCCTCCTCCTGTCCTCCCAACACACACACGGACCCACAGACCCACAGAGACACACACGCACAGAATATCTGTACTGTACTGCTACCAGCATTCTCACATTTTCACATGCAGGTTCATTTTTAATGCTCCTATGTTCGTTTTGGTAAGTTCTAAAATATTTTTGAAACTAGTTTAACATTAAAAAAATATAGAACAATTGTCATCTCAAAAAATAAAAAGGTAATGGTTAATGAAAGGTTATAGCGTTATATTACATTACACAGACTTTGCAATATTATTAATACACCATTGAGACAACAGGACAAATTGGTCAACGCTGCCCACATTGGGGCCAAATCAGACCACATGTTTGATTTGTCTCATCAGATATTTTTAGCAAAAACAATAAAAGTAATAAACAATTTAAAAGAATATGCTTTAGATACATAGAATCCTTATTTTATGTATTTCCTAAAATGATGTCTCTATTACCTTCCAAATGCCATTAAAAAGGGGGCTTGTTATTGTATTTGGTGACATATATTTCTTTATGACATAGGAGACAGATTTATTGTCAAACTCAAGTGATATTCTGATTTGTGGACTGTAGCCAGTCCTCATTTCCCAGCCAGTGGTCATGTGACATGCCAGTGAAAGGCAATGAACTACAGGCAGTTACAAATGTTAGCACCTGCCGTAGATTCACCTGATCTTCCCATCTCATGTTCACCCCAAATGAACCACACAGACTCAACAGACCACTATCTTTACTGCCATGTGTACTTGGTAGCAAACTACGAGCTGAGTGTTGGGGACGGTGACTTTTATTTGCCTTATCATACCCTCCAAATGTTTTGGTCTTGCTGTGAACAGGTTTACTTGACATGGGAGATAAAAGTTTGCGGAACTTTGGGAACAATGTTTGGGAGAGATTTCATTCCCCTTTTAATGGACGTGTTTCACTTTCTCAGCTGTCTCCTCTGGACCAGATCACATTTGAGTTCTTAAGTTTCACTGTCAGACACACCTGACAAAGTACCACTGGTTGCCAAGTCAGTGCAGAACCTACGGACACATAAGATTAGCTTATTCTCCATGGGGAAGGGCCAGGGAGGGGGCAGCTTATGAACCACAGGTTGCACAATTAGTCTCAGTGAAAGCTGTGCTCACTCCCTTTAAGACTATTTCAGTGCATATTGCACTGTCTGTCAACATCTAGACAAAGAGCTGACAATAACAACTGAAAGAGGAAAATTCAGGTCTGTCGGGTTTTATGTAACAGCTACATCTAGCATTTTGCTTTGTAATTAAATATGAAGACTATCCCTGTTTCTCTGAGGACTGTAGTGGAGGCAACGTGAGAAAGAGAGGATGACTTGCATCCACAGATATATATATATATAACATATTTAAATGTGAACGAATTCAAAATAAATTTCTTACTGTGCTTTGTGTATGTTTGCATACCTATTGTACCTTGCATTTTGTATAATCCTTGTTGCAGCAGATTTGTATTGTTCTGTTAGTGTCCACAGATCAAGTGGTTGCTCCACAATGCTGCTGTTTTCAATTAGAGGAAGGCCCACCTTGGAATAACAGCCTCCATGTACACTCCTCTTCAGTCTAGAGCATAGAGACAATAGAGCGTAAGAACATAATAACTCGTATGTGTGTGAATGAGGTTGTCAAGTGGTTCCAGGGTTTGGAATTCATCAGGAAAGACCGAGCTCAATGGTATGAATCATTTCGACAGCTTTTGCTGAGTAGCTTGGGTAGGAGAGACTGTCTGGGTTTGGTGCGTCATTAGCTGGTTGTGGCTCCCTATGCATGAAAATAAGTGCTCTCACCACCTCTGGTTTTACTTACTTTACTTACTTACTACATTACTAAACTTTTAAAATTACATTTCATCAGCAGCATAAATGTCCTTGGTAACAAAAAAAAAGGTTTCTCTCAAGAGTAAAGTAAGATACAAATGTCTACAGTTTCTGTGGTGCTTTGCTGAACATTAAATGGAACATTTCTCAGAACAGTTTTCATTATGGTTATATTTGTTAAGAACCTAGAGCCACACCGGATCACTTGAGGTCCAGATGAGTCACAGGGAGGGCACCATGGCAAATTGTATCCGGGTATGTCAGTACAGCCCATGTCATTACTGTAAGGGACACCTAAGTAGTAATCAAAACCTGCCCAAGACACAATAAACATGGTACACTTATTAAAAAAAATACTACTGCAATGACTTGTTTCCACAAAATGAATCATGTTTGAACAGTGCCATAAAGAAATACAACATATGCAGACACACACACATTGATATGAAGTAAAAATATTTTCAACCAATCATACGAGGAGCATTTAGGACGTGTTCAGTCACAAGCATGCAGCAGCTGCTAGCTATAACTTGTGATTGCTCTGTGGTGGAACTTCACTGGGTACGACCCAGAGACCCAGCAGCCTTAGCAGTGGGAAAGCTGCAGTGTCAAAGAGAGAAGTCTATCAGATCTTGTAGGCATGCTGGTGTTTCCTCTGACATTTGCAGGATTGTACACTGACATGGTTTGAGGCATCCATGTTGTATGATCTGTTATATATTGATGATTTTACAGTAAAAGACCATAGTGTATGTGAACAACTGTATGATCTAACTGACCTCAATACTAAAGATTCTAAACCCCTTGTAGTAGAAAGAAAATATATGTATATGTAAGGCATAATGTATGAAATTAACCTTCAAGGATCCCTCAGCACCTTCCCACCCACAAAACCCCCAGTTTTTCTCAAAGACGATCCCACCCAATGTGGAATTACAGCAGCTGCTGTTCAAACCCTAATCCCTGCAGTGGTATGCAAATATGTTTTTTCCTTTGCATGTCGTGCACAGCCCTGTTGATGTATATGAACCAGAATACATCTAAAAGGTAAAGCGCAGCATACTGGAGAAAAGCCTAGCCAGTCGACAGGTGCTCTGATGGGCTGCATTATACATAATGTGTTTCAAAGGCCAAGGGTGTTTGAGGTGAAGTGGAGGAGGAAGACTGAGGTGGTGGCTGACGGGTGAGTGGTAGTGGGGGGTTGGTGTTGAGTCAGCTGTAGGCGCAACAGTCAGGAGCAAGTCTGTCTTTTGACAAGACACAGCTGCGGGGACTTGGGTTGTATGTTGTCTGCTCCCTGCAGCGAGGCAGACGGATTCGCTCACACACTTGTTGGGGCTGGAATGGCCTAGAAAACTGATTGACGCCATAACACTGGAAAACACAGTGTTGTGCAATCGATACGTAGCTCATATTTCATATTTCTGCCTTCATATACTGTTTAAAATGCTTCAAATGTGCGCTACATGGTACAATGTATTTGCATCTCAGCAATTCTTCTGTGTCTGATAGTACTTCTGGTATTTTGCAGATCTAGTCCAGCGTGGGTGGACTGTAACCTCCGAGCAGTTATATAGCTCTGTTCTTATTGATATGTCACCGCTTAGATCATTGGGTTTCCAGACAGATACAAATGAGGTGGGAGAGCTAACAGCAGGTAGGAACAGGACTTTTTTCTCCTAAATCTTGTCTTTGGAGAGCAAACTTTATCCTTTAGATGATGAAATGAAGAATGAGCTCTGCTAAAATTCACATACACACATACACCTGTTGGATTTAGTCGGTAAGATCCCACTTACCTCTTTTAGTTGGACTGTATGATCCATTGTGACCAAGATGCCATTTCCCGATCATGGCGGTGTAATATCCGGCCTCATGTAGTAGCTCGGGCAAGGTGACTTCAGACAGAGGCAGACCAGCCACAGAGTTCACAGCAAAGTTATGAGTCACCCCGTTTCTTAGGCCATAGCGGCCTGTCAGGATGGCAGCACGGGATGGGGAACAGGTTGAGGCAGGAGAGTGGAAGTCTGTCAGTCTGGATAAGTGAGGACATTTTTAAGGGGAAGCCACACTTCAAGAAGAGAGTATAGACAACAAAGTGCCATTCATACTGAAGAAACCATGTATAATCCATTACGTGTAGTCTCAGCAATCCACAATTCACATTTGCTAACTCTGACTCCAGCCTACAGACCCCAGATCTGCAGAACACAGCTAGCTGTCGGAAAAGTGCAGGTGCTAGTCTGAGGAATGCTGCAAGACTGCTTTGATAACATATAGTAGTATTTGTTTGCAGTAGGAAGTTTGAGGAATATGGTGGAAGAGTTTGACACATGCAGCAGTTTGATAACAACAGCTGATAAAAGTTAGACAGTTTGTTTTAGTTCATTGAAAAGTAGATCCTGGGACTGGTTCCTTCCTGGTACTTTGGGTGGGACTTAAACACACACTATAAACCTCGACACACACTTACTCACACCCACCACCACCCTCTGATACCACAGACACAATTTACATCTCTTCATTCATCTGTAAATTTATAATGAGTAATTTACGTTTATTTTAAATACTGCTTATATTTGTTTGATTTGAACTTCATCAGGAGAAGCCTTGACTATAAAGATCCTTCAGTTTTTAATATATTCTCTACCTTACTCCTTGCTCTGCCATCAGGTTAAGGTGAGGTGTGTTGTTTGCCTTCTCTTCTGGCCTGTTAGCATCCAGGTCTCCCCAGCCTATATCATCTGCCAGTATGACGATGAAATTGGGCCTCTTCTGGGGCTTGTCAACACTGGCGCCATGTTGAGACCTTGTGTGGAGAAGCAAGCCACACAACAGCATCCCACATAGAAGGAACGGGGTGAATCCTTCTGCCATTTTGGATCAAAATCTGCAAAGAGTTAAATGGGTGGTGTTTAAACCTGAGCTGGCTGGCACGGTAATTTAATCCAGGAGCAGCATACCAATGTCTGAACAGGGTTGTGAGCAATACAATAAAAAAATAAAACATTTACAAAGTTACATGATAAATATGACAGTGAGGGAGAGAGTGGAAAGGGTGTCAGGCAGCTGTAACTAAATCAGCTCACGAAATGTGAAATACTGCTCTGCATCTAAATGACTACATTATTCCCTTCTCCTACTATGTCTACTTGTCATGTAAATAAAGAAGACATAAGACAGAAATATCATCCTATTTTTGGATCTGCAGTCCAGTGGTCCCCACAAAACCTATTTCTTCAGATTTTAAGTAAACGCTCTGTATGTTTTAGGATATAAACACACAACTCTGTCAGCTAAATAGCTAGCCACAGAGGAGACTATAGATGTTAACATGATGGCTGTTTTAGAAATAAGGGAGAGATTTCAAGAGCAGCTTTGCCAACTTTGATGGAGCATAAAGATGTGAAAATGTCTAAAGTGCTACAATATGTGTAGTTTACATACAGAACAATTTTATTGTTTGACTATTGTGTAATTATTTTATATATATATGGTATATATAGAAAGAGTAGGAATAGGGACAAGCTACAATACATCATAAAAAGCACAACAAAGCTTCATAAATGAGAGATATTTAAGAATCACTATGAATACTCATTAACCAGTTAGTCAATTAACTACGTTGGGAAATAGAAAATCCAGAATGCATCTTTTTTCCCCTGAGAAAATTGACCTTAACACCTCTTTGAAATGTCTTGCACCAGAACTGTATCATATATTACTGTGTCTGGTATAGTCTAAAAACCCTTTTCCTGACCGCTTTTCCTCTTACCATAGGCAGAACTTTAAAGGTTTCTTGCTGGGATGGCTCATTTTGAAGAATGTGCCAACTGTTAAAAAATGATGTCTACGAGGTTCTCACTTTTGTGGGAGGATATATAAAGACGAGGCCTATATTGGAGGATTTTTTACATGCTAATAAGCCTCTCTGCTCTTTGAATCCACTTTGTTTTCAGCACATATGAGCCAATATTTAATCTTCCAATTCGTTCTCTGGAATTAGATAAAATTTTCTTTTTACCTTTATCAGATTCTTCTCAAACATTGCATCACAGATGTTAATTTTTGCATGGTCCTAACAACTTATTCTCCTTTTCACTTTAAAACCAACTAGAATGTTGGAAAACTTTATTACTAAACTTTCTCTAGTGACAAAATGTCTTAAATGCCTTGTAAACAAATAATCTGGGTTTAGGCCATTTTTTCTACCATAACCCATTTTCTCCCAAATACAATGGTTACCTACGGGCATGTGAACATTGCCAATGATAAAACCAGTGCCACAGTAGGTGTCTCTGGTGATGGCTTATGATTGGCGCAAAGTTGTTTGGCTCTACCAAATGTCCCTTTCTTCTTCATAATACCAGTATATCGAGCTTAACTTGTAATTCAGTCTGACATTAAGCAGCTATTCAAAACCTTAAACAAATAAAGAGCGAAATGTCCTTGTTAAATGCACATCCCATAGCCAGGATGGTCAAAACCTACAGCAAGCAGTTTAAAATTCAACAGTTGATTCTCAGTGACTTCCTCATAGGGTAACAAATGAAACGAAAACTTATTGTAATGAAAACAGGTGCAGTCAAAGAGTTTATGCAAGGTGATGACTGAATAAATTAAGTCACTACATAGGGCGTGCCTTGAGTCCAAAGGCAAGACACTACACTCAACATATTTGCTAGGCTAACACTTAAAAGGGGAAAAGACACACTGAAACATTTTAACTTGCAGCATTCACCCACAAACCCCCCACACTGACAGCCTCTCACACACCCACCATGGACTTAGCCCATTCCTCAACAACCCTGCACCCCACAGTTAAAGGGGGCTGTGGGGGAGTCTACAGCCAGACAAGAACTGGCTGTAACCAGATCTCTTTAACCATTCTTATCCCCCCTTTGCCTGCTAGGGAGGGGTCAATCATGAACGCAGCCAGTGTCAGACAGCATGTTAGTCGGTATGTTTGCCTGTGAATGTGTGTCTCCACGTGTGCTTGTTTGTGGACATATTCGAGGGAGAATATGTAAACACCGAGTGTAGTCTTTCATTGACGCAGCGCGCGACACCAGCGGGATTGCAGCCGCATCAGTCGAGCGAAAGAGGGACCGTTTACTCCGGAAACTAGCCGCGCACAGGTGAGACGGGACTACTTAAGTGCAAGTTTTTTTTTCAAGGGCTAATTTCCCTCCGAAAAGTAACTACATCTGTAGAGACATATTTTCAGCACGTTTTGAATTAAAATTGTGGCTCGAGTAAGCGATGCACGATACTTACAAAGTGTGTGTTAGCTGTTATTAGAGTCACATTGTCCGCCGACCACATGAGCCGCCGCTGGACAGTGGGCATTGCGTCAGCCGCACGAGGACGCACCATATGGCTCCGTCCACTCAATAATACCACCCTCTCACCCCTCCTACTTAAAAAGTACAGGATGAGAGGTTTCAAACCAACTCATTCTTTTAAAAGTTGTTCAACGGAGCAGAGAAACACGATCATAAGAAATAATGTTATAAATAATTTAATAATTTAAAACATAGGTGTATAGGGGTGGAACGGGACAGGCAGTGATTTCAAACTAAACAACTAGCTATAACAAAATCAACAAAGTGGAATAATGTTTTTATCTGTTATTTAGCTAAAAAAAAAAAATACACTATGGATCAATAACCCCTGGATTATAAACCTGCTTGGGTTTGAGTTTAATGGAACCGAAAAGATTTCTGTTGTTAGATTATGAAAACCATAGAAGTGAACTAGGAAAAAAGCAAACAAATTCTAAACATACAAAGAAAAGGGAATTTGAGGTACAATTAAACCGTGCAGCAAACGGGTTAACATTTGACACAATGTATATCGATTTGATCGATTTTCCGCCGCCCAAAATAATGTTCACTTGTCCCCGACAGGGCTGCAGATAGGGCAGAGCGCAAACTAGGTCAAAAACAATGTGATTTAATGTCATTAAAGGCATGACCTGCACGGCGAAGATGAATTCTATTTTATGTCAAAGATGCAGAAGGTATCATCTTGAAGCCTTAACACAATTTACATAACCCTATGTGGGATTTAGGGTGTGGTTACGTCATCTAGAAAGAGGATAACAACATGTGTACTACCCCTAATAAATATCAGTTGTGCCAGAAAATTAAACTCACATAAGTGATAGTATGTGTTACCCTGTTTACTGAACGTAGAAGGTCAGGGGCCAGTTGTGAATAAATTGTGTATCATTTTACACTCATAGGGCTCAGTTTGCCTAGAATCAGAGCAATTTTAGTAATCTTCTCTTAAGAGTAGCTGTAAAAATGCTAAACACATCTGATTCTGCTTCCAATGAGCTTTTGCATTAATAATTGATTGGGCCCATCCTCGTGCAAAGAGGGGCTGAACCCAACTGCAGGCGTTTCCTCCCAACCATATTTGGTCATAGCACTGACAGTGTTTGTTAAACAGTAGCCTGATAAGGATGCTCAGGACCACTTTATTTAAAAAAAAGGCTGCCAAACAAAGAGGGATATAAAAGAGGGGAAGACCATATCGACCTGCTACACCACCAGCGAGGCAGCAGGTTTCATGTCAGCTAATTCCTGTGTCCACAGACTAGGTGCACGTTTATCTCACCCGTTCTCTGATGAGGAGAGGAGCACCTCGAGTCCTCTGGCAGCAGAGTAAGTCAGAGCTCGCGCACAGCAGTCCACGGGACGGGCACGCGCCTGGCCATTTGTTGCCCGGTTAGCTAAATTTGACCTCGGTTACGACGTTTATCTACTTCGGCCAGATTTCGATTTAAATTAACTCGCAAACAGTTGCCAATGTGAGTCTATAAACATTTATTTATGCCTAACCATATTTTTTTGTTTTCTTTAAGTGAAACAAAGGTGTTGCTTTGATTTGTAGCTACTCACTGCGGGTAGTTGCTAGTGCTGTGAGGCAGCCAGGCTGATGTGACCGATACAAATTCGCGCACGGTGCGCGTTCACGTTTGGTGAAGCGCCTCTGCAGCGATAAGCGTCTGAATGATTTCACAGATTGCACAAACACTCTTTTTCCTCAAGTCAGTCAGCCAGTTAAAGTATGCACGTTTAAATTACTTTTTAAAAAGCAAATTTTGAAAATTGTTATTTTCTCTTTACAGGGCATGGCACTGTGTGGAGTTAAGGGGCCACGTTTTCTGGGGCCCAACGTGTACCCAGAGGCCCCTGATGGAGGTTGGGGATGGGCTGTGGCTGTAGCCTTCTTCTTGGTAGAGGCTTTTACCTATGGCACCATCAAGAGCTTTGGTATCTTCCTTCAGGATCTGATGGAGGAGTTTGGAGAGACCAACAGTCGGGTCTCCTGGATTGTTTCCATCTGCGTGTTTGTCATGACTTTCAACGGTGAGTACAACTGGTGAGGTAGACTGGGTGCCACCCCGCAAAAACAAATTAATTTGAAGCTAAATGCCAAAATGGGAGTAGGGACTAGTCAAAATTAGGCAATTCTAATAACTCTACGTTCAATGGTTGTTCAATCATTGTTGAGCCTAAACAACAGGTTTGTTCGTGGTTCTCAGGTCCCCTGTCCTCTGTGATGACTAACCGCTTTGGGTTCCAATTTGTTGTTATGACTGGAGGATTCCTCATATCCTTGGGTACCATTGCCACCAGCTTTACCAGCTCCATCAATCAAATGTACATCACCTATGGATTAGTTGCAGGTATTGAATTACTTTCTCCTGTCTATTGTCATTTAATGTGATTATTCCATGAACTGAACTTTTTCAGCAGCATGTCTAGATGTTTTACAGTTGAAAAACTTTCATCATTTTCACTGTGCAGGTCTAGGCTACTGTTTGACATTCCTGCCAACTGTGACCATCCTGTCTCAGTACTTTAGCCGTCGACGGTCTCTGGTCACAGCTGTGGCTTCCACTGGAGAGTCCCTGTCCATGTTTGCCCTGGCACCAGGTGAGTGCAAGAGCCTTGTCAATAACTCAAAAATATAATAAAGTGATTATAAGCCTCAATTCTATAAGGCTTTTTTGTTTTGGATAACTTGCTCTGATGTGTTTCTGTTTTATACATTAAAGTACAGTACTTTTTTATTCACCATATATTTAATACTTGTTCCTGAGCTTGCACCACTTTGAGACAAGGTGACTTGTATGCAGTTATTTAGTGACGAGAAAACTCTAAACAGTCTCAGTGTCACTCTAATGCTTCTAGACTGTGTGACAAACATAAGAAAATTAGACCATCAGGGAAAAGACTGGCCTTTTCTATGTATTTTGCACTGCATCTGGTTCTAACCTGTAGAGCCTATGTCTACATTTTCCTGGGCAAAATTTCAAGTGAATTGTACATCAGCCAGTTAAAAGCAAGCCAGTTCCTTTTTGATTTTATATTTTGGGGTGATGGCTGATATTGGGACAAAATAGGCAAAGGAAGTTTGACACTGATAGAGCATGGGTGAAAACACAAGTCAACTGAAGTCGTTCAATAGATGGGAAGAATTGCAGGATTTTAAAGGATCCAAGACTAATCCTGAATTGGCCCTCTTCCTACTAGACTGATCCCATAGGAACTGTGGGGAATGTTAATAACTTTAGCTTGCTTAACAAAATTACTTTTACAGAGTAAAAGAATCTGTTAGTTGTTGGCTTAATTTAACCTGATGCTAAAAGTACTAACTCACTAACACAAATTTATTTCAAAATTGTCACATTACAGTTACATCTCTCTTATCCAGATTTGTTAAGAAAAAAAACAGGACTATACAAAGTTACATTTTCCTTGATTCTCATTTTTTCAGCATGTTGCCAAAATCAACATAAAATAAAAGTTCCTTGTAGTTGCAGTCTATTTTTTAAATTTGTCATCAACTACCAAAAAAAGACTAAAACCTCCAAAGAACTGATCACACTAACAAGTATTCCTAGCACAATAGTCTAGAACAATAACAAATCACATCAATAGCCACATCTCTGTCTGAGGTGACGTGTTTCTTCCTGAACATGAGCATGGGCTCTTTTAGCTTGTTTACAGCCAATCCCATGTACGCCACCCTGCTGCCTGAAAGAGGAGTGTGGCTGAAATTAGTTCCCAACAGATGCGCTATTTACTCCTGTTTGTGTAATCTTTCATAAACACAGCAGATCCCAGATATTGTAGGAAATTTATATTGAACTATACAGTTGATTTTTTTATTCATGAGGATTCACAGCTATAGTGGGACCCAATGGGATTACACGAAAGGTACTGAGAGAGTGGAGTTTTTACTCTTTTCTCTAGACGTCCTGACAATAACAGTGTGTGTTTTATCTTTTGCCCTTTTCCATAGTAGTTACTATACGAGTCAGACGTAAACACCCTACACCAAATAACAATATGCAGTTTTATTGATTAACACTCACTATAGACTCTCCTCTTGCCCCTCAGCCTTTTCTGCATTGAGGGACCGTATTGGCTGGCGCCACACCATGGCAGTGATTGGAGCTTTGCAGAGCACCATCATCATCTGTGGTGCTCTGCTCCGGCCAATCATTATCAAACCAAGAGTGACCCTTGAGACTGACGGGTTATCCCCAAAAGAACTGGAGGCCCTCAGTACACCAGGGAATGTCGAGGGCACCAACCCAGAGGACTCTGTAACAAACAACACCTCGCACGCACAAAATATCTCCTACAGTTTGGACAATGAGCTAACCAGAGACTCTGTGAGTACTGGAGACTCTGGCGTCCAGTCTCTCAAGGACATAGACAGCAGCAGCCCAGAGGAAATGACTTTACTGGACAAAGAAACAAGGTTAGAGACAGACCAGACATCTGTGGAAACCAGTATGGCTGAGATTAGAGAGTCTGAAACAGAGGAGAAAAAAATCAACAGTGCAGAGAATCAAGCTATGAAAGGTGAGGAAGTGAAATCAGCTGATGAAAAGCTAGCAACAAAGAGCACAAAACTTCTAGATTTCTCCATTCTCAGAGAGTGCAGCTTCATTCTCTATTCTCTGTTTGGACTGTTCGCCACACTTGGCTTCTTTGCCCCTCAACTCTACATCATTGAGCTGAGTGTGAGTCGGGGCGTAGAGCGGGACCGCGCCACTTACATGCTCTCCATTATGGCCGTGGCTGAAATCTTTGGCCGATTCTCCATTGGGTGGATACTGACCCGGAGGCTGTTTATGAAGAGGAAGCTGCTTGTGCTTCTGGCCTGTGTGATCACCATGACTGTGGATCTGGTGGGATTTACATTGGTTAGAGAGTTCTATGGCCTGGCTGTGTGCTGCACATTATATGGGTTCTTTATGGGAACCCTAGCATGCACCCACATTCCGATGCTGGCTGAGGATGATGTGGTGGGCATAGATAGGATGTCTTCAGCTGCTGGAGTCTACGTGTTCATACATAGTTTTGCTGGGCTGGCTGGACCCCCACTTGGAGGTAAGAGTTATTGACTGCATTTTTTTATTTTCGAAAGAATCATTTATAATTTAAATGTATGTAATGTTTCATTGACAATATTTCTCCACTGCCCCAACATCTTTTTAGCACTGAATTTCTAAAGTTAACTCACATGCAACAAATCAAAGACAAAATTAGAATTAGAGTTTACAGTCCAGGTGACTTTAAATACAGTGGATATGAAAAGTCTACACACCCTTATAAAACCGCAGGTTTCTGTAAGATAAAGACAGAAATAACAACAATGAAAATGCCATTATTATTGTATTTTAACAAGACCCCATATCCATCCAAAAGCCATAGAAAAAACTCTTTGGGCTGTACAGGAGTACAAAGACTCAGGAGATGGATTTTAAAAAATTACTGAAGGCTTTGGATGGATCTGTGGCATCATCAGTTTTGTTGTTTCAGCATCCTGTGACAATTAAAGTGAACTCGGTGTGTAAAATAGTTGGAGTGACCTTTAATGCTTCCTTTTCATCCTCTCCTATCCCCAGGAGTGCTTGTGGATGTGACTCAGAACTATGGGTCAGCCTTCTACTCCTGTGCAGTAGGCATGGGACTCAGTGCTCTGTTTCTGGGTTTGGTAAAACCTGCAAAGAGAGGATTACTCTGCAGAAGGAGAAACTCACAACGCCATGAAGATATAGATGCAAGCAAAGGGGACTCAGAGGAAAACAGTACAGTGCCTAAACCAGACAAAAGAACTGACAGCCATCATGATTGCTCTGAAGCAGCTGACACCTTGGATGATGAGCAGGCAGAGGCTACAAGAGATGTCCAGGAGGTTATTCGTTTTGCTTGAGCTGAGGATAATAGAATAAGGGTAAAACAGCTGAAAGGCAAAGACTGCTGGAAGGTGCTGCAGTGATGTGATACAAAGAGAAAGACCAATATTAAGTGTTCATCATCTGCCATTGTAGATCTGAGAGAAATCTTGACAACTTTTAGATCACAATATGCACATAGCAATTATGCCTTACATAACTTATGTACCAAACAGTGTTTTTCTAGAATCAGTACTGTTAAAATGAAAGAGTATGTCATTAAATTAGCTTTAACTGAGTAAACGTTTGATATAGTCTTGCTTTAAGGGACAATATGTGAGGTATGGACATATGGGCATGTTCAAAATGGACCATGAGTGTTGCAGTGTTAATGGAAGTACCTTCAGTTTTAGATCTTCCAGAAATTCAACGCTGATACTTGATGAACTAATTACCTGCTGGTGATCAATATCATAATGATAACCAGAAAAACTTTGTCACAAATGTAGCTGCCAAGAATAATGAATTGCACAGATTCTGTAACATGTGTTATAGAAAATACATAAAGCTCAGGAGATAACATTTGTGATTTAAAGCTTTTATTTTTAATCAAACTGTCGCCAGGTTGACAGTGCACTGTTATGTGATATGAGATGTCAAACTAAAACTATTTTTGTAATGAAAATGTGTTCAATCGCAATAAAGCAACAGTGATTTGAACCTTTCAACCAGGCGTAACATTTTTTTTAATAAAATATAAAATACTTCACATTAAATAGACTTCATGTACATATTTCATCTTTCTTTTAGAAAAACATATTAAGCTGAACTCATTCTGCCAGGAAACACATGGGCCCAAACAGTGTCTGATCTTTAAACTATTAAAACTCAAGATAGAACATGTGGTCTCCCAGATATTTCTCACATATGTGAAATAAGTTTTTAAGAAGATTAGGATCTGGTTTTATGTAGCAGGAAAGTTCACCTTGCTTGGTATACACGAGTAAGTCATAACTGTTGCACTGATTTCCCAAACACTTCCCATTTAACATGAGATATATATTTCAGCTGTTTTTTTCAAGTATGCCGAGGCACCTGCGGAGCCACAGTCTGGATGTGTGGAAGGCTTCAGTGGGTTTGGGAAAGTGGAGCGCAGACTGACAGGCAGAGGCCTCCTCTGGTGTGGCTCTTTGACTCTGGTCCTCCTCCATCCAGTGCAGTAAGGCCTGTTAAACACAGATAGACATTCAGGTGGGGGTGAACATGGTCCACACTAATGGGCCGCAGTCATGAAGATATCAAAAGTGCCCATAGGATTTATTTTCAATAAATAAACCCTTCAACTCACAGAGGTCACAAAATAGCACAAACTAATCGATTGAGCCAGTGATAGACATGCAACTCCCTTATTCTGCCAGGTAAAATTTCCGCCTGCTTTATAGGAGTCTGGTAAATTTGAACAGAGTGTAACAGCCTCAGTTTCCTGTTGGAAAATGCTGTCTGACAGCAAGGTAAAGTAGCGATCTAAATATAGTTTACCTTAACTGATATTGATTTGTTCAAGGTGAGTGTTGTTTAGGGTGGTTAAAATATGTTTTGCTGCTGTTGCCCATCACAGCAATGAATTTCTTAGCTTCTGTGCTGGTTGTATTCTCAGCTTCTCGAAACTGGGGTGGCCATTCCATTTACTGTAGTTCATACACTGTCTATTCATAAGTAAAAACAAACCAGCTTTAAAAAA
The DNA here is from genome assembly GCA_008933995.1 of Datnioides undecimradiatus. Classification (NCBI taxonomy): domain Eukaryota; kingdom Metazoa; phylum Chordata; class Actinopteri; order Lobotiformes; family Datnioididae; genus Datnioides; species Datnioides undecimradiatus. Next base: position 8,522,880 of record WARS01000012.1, read on the forward strand.
CCCGAAATTATCCTTTTACGACTTTCTTAATTAAAGCCCAGAGCAGCTGCGAAGAAAATGACATATTTCCACAACAGCAGCTCCTTCTAATGAGCTATAATCTACCAAAGTATTTCCAATTTGTGTAGATGATTCTTTCATCTTGTGATTTAGTAAAACCACAAGCTTCTTTGTAAACTAGCGCACATGTCGCAACAAATCAACTCATTGTAATGTTGCCATAGAAACAGTTAACAGCTTATGCATAAAACTCAGAAAAAAGGTGAATTATGTACTTTCTGAAACTGAAATATATTAATTTAGGTTAGCATTCGATCTGTATTTAAGAAGCATAAGATTATGTGTGAAATATCTCTTTTACTCAGAGATATTTCTTGTTTTCTATGCAAAATGTTTTTGTTTTACCTTGTATCTTTCAGCTATTTTGAAGCCAAGTGCAACCTGCAGCTTGCGTAGGCAGATGGGACAGAAATCCAGTGGCCTGCGATCAGACTCCTCCAGGTGGTTGGAGCCCTGCATGAGACAGTTCAACCACTGGCAATGCTTCATACCAAACATGTGGCCGATCTCATGGGTCATTGTCTGTAAAAAACATATATTTAACATGAGCTTTTTCAGATAACAGGAGGAGGTTAGTATTGAGTGTCTTTATCAGAGATATTGACAAAAGTAAAGATGTGGAAGACCTTTGGCAAGAGCACCCAAAGGGTCATAGTACCAAAACTGAGGGAATGGAAGAGCATATTTGTTAGAAACCTTGCAGGATCGAAGCAGCAGAGTGCTGCTGATGGGGGGAGTGTAATATCCATCAAACACAGAGTAGTCCCCTCGCTTTGGCTGTAGTGATTTCTTCAGCCTTCCAGCGTAACTTCTGCTGTAGAAGTTGTCATCATACCTGGCAAAGCTAAAAACACCCATTCCTGTAAACACAGTAATGAAAAAACTGTAAGGATGAAGGTGATGAAATCTGTCTTGGATTGCATGCATGCATCACTTTGGCACCATCTAGTGGCAACTCATGCACATTACATCATCAGAGAAGGACCACATGACATGAACGAAGCAATATTGACTTCTTTCTTCTTTAATATTGTGCTTGTCCTGGACATGTCGAGGTATGTTAACAGCAGATTTACAGCATATTGAAACACTGTGGAATAATGTCATTCAATTTTCAAGCATTCATCTACAGAAATCACAGAGACAGTTAAATCTCACCCATACTAAGAGAAGCCTGTCCAAAGACAAAATTCCAGGACTCTTTGGGGTACAGGTCAATCATTGTGATTCCAATAATACAAAAAGCATCTTTCGGTTTTCTGTTCCCCAAGAATCGTAGAAGGTCACCTAAAAAAGTAGAAAACAATAACAACAAAGCAAACTTGTGCACAGTCCAGTTGGAGATTGGACATTTTACATGTCATGTTCTTTTGTTCATTTGTACATAGAAAGTGGACGCTACTGCAAAACCAGTATGGCACAATTTAGGCTAGCCTCAGGTACTTACCAGTGAGGATCTGAAGGTTGTGTGAGTTACTGTTAACCCTGAAAGAGCATCCTGTTTCAGCCACAGTAACGGCAGGCAGAAACTTGACAGAAAGCCCATAAAAGAAGGCCTGGCAGTAATCTCTGAGCCACTCAACATACTGGTCTGTCTGGGCCCCCACCTCCCCAAAAGAACCTACAAGAGACATAGTTTGAATTAAAGCCAAGCAGCTTTGTAACATGCAGGAATCCGAGTAACAATGCAGCTGAATATACTATACATGCTTCATGTGGTCATTTAGTGACATTAACTACGTTGACACGTTTATTTTAAGTTCTCATGTATTACGTGTATACTGACACAGAGCAATAGCAAATATAAACATGCTTACATGTCCTTTCCTTTAAAACATTGCAAGGGCTGATGCTGTGAGAACATTTTCACAAACACACCCACACACTTCACAAGGACTGAGGATTTCAAAGGCTGTAGCTGCACCACACACAAACATAGTCACCTATGGTTTGAATATAAATAGTGCTGTGGCTCGCATTGGGGGTCTTGCGGTAAGGGTCTCTGTAGAAACTCTCAAAGTCTTGAGGCTCCTCAGGGTGAGCAGAGATCCAGTCTGAGTCAGAGTGCACTGTGATGGGTTGGAAAAGGGAACCCAGCTGCCCTGGGTGAAATCCTTCCTCCAGAAGATGTCTTTCTTCTTTCGTGTACTTGCTGTAAAGTTTAGCCAAGTCCGGACGTTTGGAGATCAAAGCTGTTTGCAGCCTCTCCACAGAGTGCTGGATAACCTGCATCTGCATGATCGATACACAATGTGAACATGGTTACAGATGAAGTATAGGTGAATTTTGCAACATGGCATTGCAATCATGTCATTTTTCTCCATTCCTGCCCCCAATGTCTACCCATAGGTACCTATAATAAGCTGACTGTAAGAGTGCTGTGAAAATAAACATTTAACTCTAAAGACTAAATATGTCTTTATTATATAAACACAGTCATGTGTAGCTTTATAGCAGCCAAACGGGTAATAAAGGGTAATCAAGCAAACTGTATAATATGTTACAGAAAATTGTATGAAACATAGATCGAAATGTATATAGGTTAGGTTAAAAATAGCAGACAACAGCTTATTGAGGTAATGCAACGTAGCATAAGCATGTAAGTAAATTTAAATGTAAAAACCTGCCTGGAAAGACACTGTAGGTTGATTTCACATATAGGATAACGAACGCTGTTCTTTCGTCAGCACAAAATACGTAAAAAACATATCAGTTTGGCAAAAGGAAAGCCTGTCATTCGATCCTCTTCCAAGGAAATTATTTTTCAATTGACTTAAAACAATTATTCGAGCTTTAAAACAATAAAGGTTGGATAATTCTTCCCGACGAAGTTAAGTAGTTCACTATGGAGTTGACACCGGAAGTCTTTTCCACTCTGTACGTAATCTGGTGACGTCAGGTAAACAGAAGGGTGGAGCTTCTCACTTCAGGCGACATTGACGACAAGCAAAGAAGACGAGCTTTCTGTCATGGTACACCGAGCTATTCCGACGTTTCGTTTATCCTCCCGTGGGTAACATTAAAATATAATGTAGTTTTAACTTTACTGCTTCGTTGGTTTCTCGCTTCAGACTGCTGTCACGTACAGGCAACAGTTAACCAAAACTAACGACAAGTGGACGGAATACGAAAGCGGAAGAACTTTCCGTTAGCATGGTGCTGCATTAGTTAGCTAAAGCTTGACAAGTAGCAGATATAACATACCACGGTAGCAGCTAGCAGGCTAGCTTGCTCTCTGTGCTGTCATGCCCGGGGCTCCTCGAGATTTCACTGCGTAAACGAGAACGGCTAACGTTAGTAGTTAGCTGGTATAGCTTTCAGACGCCCAGCAGCAGTTTGTACCTCAGCCGAGGCGTAGGCAGGGTGGACTGGACTTGGATTTGTGACAGGTTTGAACTAACCCACAGCTGAGGTTTGTTCTTTCCTACAGCGACCTGTGCTTGAGCCGTCTGGAGGATCGTTCACTCACCCATCCTAGACTTTCTGATGAGATGAGAAGGAGCCTGCCACACTGAGTTTCTGCGAAATGATCGTGGAGCTGTAACAAAGCCAAAGCTTTAAAATAAGACATCTCTGACCGGCTCTGAAGGAGTGTCAGTCTTTCTCTTTGCCAAAAGAACATCCGTCAAGACTGCAGAAATGCTGACTGACAACAGGTAACGAGAATAACGATTTTGTCGTCAATACGGCCTCAGCATTACATATAATATCCTTTGATAATTGTTTCACTTTATTGTAAAACAGCATCATATTACACATTATCATCACCACAATCATTGACCAAGACATTGTCCAAGAGTATTTAGTCTGGCAGTGCACCATCAATGTGATTTCAACATTATATTCAGTCTCTGAATATACCTCGTGATGGTATGTTGATCAATGCGTTCTCATTATGGGATTGCCACATGTCTGATCATGTAACCGCTTGAGTGTGGCTATTTTTGGTTCTTCTTCATGTTCTCTCTTTGTTATACTCAGCCTTTCTCCGCCCCATCTCTCTCTCTCTCTCTTTCACTCCCTGCCTGCATCATTTCTGTCGCATTATCTCTTTCAGTTTCATGTACACTCCACTGTCCTCACAACACTGTCTGTTCCTTCCATGTCTGAATTTGCACAGGAAACGACACCGTAGCTGTGACAGTGAGGACGATCAACAGCTGAGTCCTCTGGCCAAGAGGTCAGGAGGGGGTCCCAGCCTGCTTGTGTCCGATTTGGACTCAGAGGTTAGACTGACTTTATGTTTATATTCATCTGAAGACCATACATAGACCCAGGTTTACCTATATTTCAGCTGACAGAATGATGAAAGTTATCTTTAGGCAGAAGATGCACTTCTCAGTTAAGGTAATTTATTTTCTGTCATTGCCTGCACAATGTAAACCCCATTGAAAGCTGAACCAAACATTCTGGGATCATGCATACAAATACACATGACTCTGCATTGCACATGCAGTGGACCACTGTCAGGAAAAGCTCAGAATGTTTTATTTAAAGACTCTGCATCCATCCATGAAAGTACACTTCAGTGCCCATCTCTGTTCTGTATTTGCAGTCTTCCAGCAGCGACAGCAGTAATGGGATCAGTAGTCCAGAGAGAGCAATAGTGGTCAGCACCAGACCTTGCATACACAGCCAGAGCAACCGCATCACCCAGTACCCCCGCAGCCCAAAGCCTGAAGACTCTGCTAGCTCCTTGCAGCACGGTTTCCATGGTGACGGCAGCACTGTCTCTTATGACTACATCAACAGAGTCCTGAGGGAGGCGCACTTCAGTAGTCTGCAGACCAGAGGGCGTCCAGGCTCGACATGACTGCGACCTCCAACCCCTCTCCTGATCTTTTGTCCCTTGCCCATCAGTGCTGACACTGCTGGCATGGTGGCTCCTCCTTGAAAGCCTCAAGTGATACACTCGGGTCAGGGGGAAGGGGATGATGAGTGGGGAGGTTTACAAATTTTGGGCACAAAGGCTCATCCCCACCTCACCATTGTACCATTTGTCAAGACCATAAGCACATCCGCCTTTCCATGGCCCAGCCACTGTGGTTTATTGTGCAGTATTGATGTGTATGTGTGTTTGTGTGTGTGTGTGTGCGCGCACCCTGTGCACTTTATAAAGAGGTATCACCCTCTTTACATGCGTGCGTTGATGCGTGGACATTTTCATTGGTGCTAATCACAAAAGTGTGATAATCCAAAGTGCTTGCAAAAGTAAATATAGTTAAGCACTTTACTCAATAACTCCTCATTCTGTTTACTCTCGACTGGGGAAGTCAGTCGTATGTTTGTATCTGTGATGTGGGAGCTGTAGCGTTCCCAGTCACAGTGGAAGTTCATGAGGGCCAATGGATTCAAACCTGAGGAGCATTATTAAAACAATCCAATAAAACATTTTAGGCCTTATTTGTTTTCTTTGACCAAAGCGGTAAAGTTAAACTATAGTGTATTTCCAGTTATTTTCACTGTTTACATGAATCTCTATTGTTTTGGTGTGGCAGGTCAGTGGGTTCAAGGTAACAGAACAGAAATTCCGCATGAGACTCACCAACAAAATCCAACCTCAGATTAGAACCTGGCTAATTATAGAACAGTGAGAGTAGACACTGGAGTCTGCGGCTCAGGCAGCGTCATGCTCAGCACAGTGCTCCGAATGAAAAACAGCCTCAAGGAAACACTCTCTAAATTAATTTGTAACCATGTGTTTACTTCTTCGACATTTTACACATCGTGTGTGTGTGTGTGTTGTAAGCCTGTCAGCCATACTTGTTTACGTATGGATGAATACGACCAGCGCACTGTGTTGCATAATAAAGAAGAGAGATGTGAAAGTGATTCATATTTTGTGTAATTTTCCAAATCATTTGACATTGAAATAAAGAATTGCTAAAAGTGATGTCCACAGCATGTCACTGATGCCGTTTAGACCTCTGTTAAGCACAATGGAACAAGACTCATTTCTGTAGTAGTTAGTGCTGTAGCAAAAATACAGCATGTTTTATTGTTCTTCAGCATGTGCAATAGCATAGCTCATGTTCACTGAAACCAAATACATCAGTAGCGTTTATTGTGTGAATCAGTAGGTTGTATTACCATCTGGGCATGTAGCTAATGCTACATTCCACAGTTGTGAACAACACAGCACAGACTGTAACTGAAATAAGGAGGAGATAGTTGATTGCTTTCATGAGCAACTGGTCATGAAATTGCAGGTATTTTGCATTATGCTGACCGCAGATGTTTTATCACACATAATTCCACACACTGATTATGCACATAGAATATCTCAGTTATGAGTTTTCCATTAGTTCTCCAGACAGGTTTTAAATCATAGACATGCACTCTACGACCACTCTCATGGGTATGTTTGAATCAATACAGGGTGGAAGGTAATAAATAATTTGTAAACCAACACTCAACGTTTACATTGACATAATAGCTTAGTACCAAAAAATATGGAAGACAACTCTCATTTGTAGGTTTATGAGTCCATAAGAAAAGCAAACTGTAGTGCAAATTATTAAATGGAGGGATTCTCCCCCCAGAGGTTCAGGGTGTGCTGCAGAGGCCTAAGAGTTGTTTCAGTTAGCTGAAAGGAATCCTGAGATAAAGCAACTGTCAATAATAACCTGTACTTCAAGACAGCCATTTCTGGTAAAATATTGAAATCATACCTCAGCCACAGCTTACAAACCAGTCCTCACTTATAACAACAGTTGATAGGTTTCTCATACGAACTGTAGTTGCGTGTCCTAAATCTCTGTCTCCTTGACTCAATTTGCTCTTTAAATACAACTTCTGAGGAGGCACCATACAGATAAAAACAGAAAAGCCTAACAATGTGAATCTGCTGTCTGTGTACAGTTATACGTTTACAGATCAGATCAAAGTTTATAAAATTAAATAGATTTGTGAAAGCATATTACATGATGACATCATTGGTTTAACTGTAACAGTTCCAGCTGTAAAACGTTGGTCAAAAGTTGAGAAATGAGAAGGCCGATACTGGTTGGCTGCTATCTGGGCTGAAAACTGACGGACCATCGTCACTGGTTTTACCGATGCTGTTGTGCCCCATCGGATTCTCCCTTATGCTGTTGTCCATGGTGTGTTTCTCTCTTTCACACAGGGTCCTCCCCTTTGTCACCAGCTCCATACCACTGAACAGGGACAATCTGCTGAGACAGGGCTGCTCACTCTGGGGCTCAGGTGCAGCGGGGGAGCACCTGTCCGTGTTAAGCTCTGTTTCATCTGCAACCGATTCAGGCTCTGCAGTCCTGACTGACTCCACCTGGTTTTGCAGCGGCTCTTGCTGAATGGGAGGAAGTTTCTCCTCACCTGAGGAGTCCCTCTGGGCCAAGGCCTGACTAGAAGGGGAAGGGGGGTGATTTGGTGGTTGGGAGTCATCTCCAGGTGAGGTGACAAGCTGATAATGGTTGAGGTTGGTGCTATCAGCCGTGTGGATTGGTAGTAAAGGGTATGTAGATGTGGGAAGCTGATTAGTTGTTGCCTGATGGGTGATGTTTGCTGTGTCCTGCCTCGGAGTGTGTGGAGATCCACCCATCAGAGCCTCGAACTGTCGCAGGATCTGGTGAGAGGAGATAAGAACAAAAGATACACCCTCATGTTGAGCACTATCTAGTTTTGTTCTACCAGTCTTCTTTGAAATTTGTGTAGATTTCTTTTTGGGTCTCTTGTACCTTGGTGGCTTTGTTCGCCACAGGTCCTGGAGGGCCCTCACTCAGCTGGCGCAGCCTTCGTTGAGTAGCTCCAAACATTTGTTCCAGAGAGAGGAGGTCAGAGGTCAGGAGGCATGATACAGCACACAGTGCGCGCTGGAAAACAAATATGCGTGTATAGGGACTACACAGCACCATAAAGAAAACATGTGAATCTACAGTGAATCTCAGCTGCTGTTACCATCTTAACAGTGTTTGAGGAATCTTGAAGCTTGCTCGAGAGCAACTCCAGCACGACCTCACAGTTGAGGATGGAACACCTGACAAATGAAGAGAGACAGATCAGTCCACACCAGTCCCAGTTATAAAAAAAAAAAAAAAGAACATTACAGTTCATCAGCACAAATGGCTCTATTCTCGGTCTAATTTTAGATGCACTAACTCTTTGATGAAGTGCTGACTCTCCTCTCTGGACAGGAAAACTCTTGATCCTTCACTCAGTCTGCTGATAAGTGCCATCTCCTGGCCACAGTCCCCCAACTGCAAGGCCTCCACCCTGGACACCGGAGCAGTGTATGAGACGAATGATGTGGAGAAAATAAGATTATGTATTTTTGTCTATGTTTTTAATGTAATGCTAACGCTACCACTCACCTCTCTGATAAGTCCCCACTGCTCTCCCTACTGGCCCCCGACTGGCTCCCAGTACCGGCTGACTTGCTGCCCACAGAGGCCCTGCTGGTAGCTACAATATCCTGAGAGGAGTTGTGAGAGGAGCTGTTGCCACTGTCGGTCTCCTCCCAGCCACCTCCTATCTGCCCTGGACACCTCTGGATCAGTGCTGCAGTGTAGACACACAGTAGTCTGTACAAGTCTGAACAAGTATGGACAACCTGAGCTGGTCAATGATTTAAATGTTTCCACCACACTAACGTCTCACCTTTTGGTCTACGAGCAGGCAGGTTATAGGCACATGCAGGCACTGCCACCTCTATGGGTGCAGACGGCGCAACCACAGCCCGGTAATGGTTGTCATGGAGACGGATGCCCTGGTGTTCAGTTGGGGGAAGGACAGCGCTGGCCACTACCTCTGCAGCCTTTTGGATCTTATCCAGCAGTGAGTCACTGCCACCTGATGCCGACCAGGTACAGACGTGAGAAAGAACAGACGATGAGCTTGGACTGGATTTGTGTGTGTGTGTGTGTGTGTGTGTGTGTGTGTGTGTGGCGTGCCACTCACCTGTCCCCTGCTTGGCTGGACTGTATCCAAAGCCCTGCATTCCTGACCTGTGAGAGGTTCCTGAGCCCATACCTGGAGAGAAAAACACAGAAGACCTATTGTGCTCTGGGTCACAAAGAACCTTATGTAACGCATTAAAGTTCATTAAGCTCTTTATAAACACTCCTGCTCGCTCTGATATTTCAGACGATGTGCAATTAATGTACATCGTTTAATTAACAATTAACAATTGTGGAGATTGGTCCTATTTAAGTGCTTGTTGCAACTGACCCATTGTTGGTGGGACTTGGTTCTGCAGGGAGACGCCGCTTTTGGTGGAAATTGTATCTGTAAAAAGTAGCCTGGCCACTTCCTGCATTTAAAAATAGTAAAAAGTGAGTGTGTTTTCCAAGCTGCTCCAGACTATATGATTTGACATGATGGTTAAATTCAACCTGTGTCTCACCTGTGCTGTATTTCTCACTTTCTGGTATAATGCTGTGCCATGGATAGGGTCAGGGGGCCCACTGTAAACTTAAAGAAAACACCAAACATTCAGATGCTGCAGTGGCAACAGAGTGATGAGGGTTCAATTTAGCTGAAATCACAATGTCTTACCTGACGCTTGCTGAATGAAGGTGGAGTTTCTTCGAAGTTCTGTGAGGAAATGGTTGGAGCCATGACCGCATAGATGGACAAAGATCTTCAGCACCTGAAACACAGGATGCATGAACTGGACCTCAAGTGACTCATAGACCAGACAGGGTGGGGAATCCTCAACATTTACTTAAATACTAATCCAATAGGTGACTGTTCTCACCTTGAGTTTGACGTGACAGGACTCCACCTGCAGCCTCTCCAGAAGGTACTCCAACAAACACTGACCACAACCTGAAGACTCATGGGAGATTTCTACAGTGGGACCATGATTAAGGACCTTAACATAGCATAGTGGACTCAGTATGTCTTATCTGGGCTCCAGGGATTCCGCCTTAGTTTAGTGTGTCACTGAGTTTTGCTTTGCAACATATCATCAAGCAAAGGACTTCAACACTTTATCTCCTTAATTTCCTCTTAATAAGCTTATTTAAAGCCTTCTTTCACAGTTTCACATTTTAAACCTTCAAGCAGCTGTCAGGGAAATGAATTTCTATGCATCGGTCACGTGAACCGCGTATCGTCTTCAGAAGTTGCAGCTGCCGTCTAAGGATACTTCCAATCTCTTGGAAAAGGTAGCCAGGACACGGGTTCTCATCATCAGCTGTAGCCTTCATCAGAGTCGGGACCTTTAGTAGGTGGAAAAGAGAAACGGTAAAAATGTACAATAACTGACAGTAAGAGACTGTGTTGCATCCCATTAGATATGCATGCATAAGCCACAAATCATTTGATTATAATTCAACCTGTGTAGTTCGACTGACAGTTTCAAATATCCTGACAAGAACTCAAACATGGCATGACACCAGGGTTAGTTTTGGCCAAACAAGCCGTGTTAAAACAGTGTTATATTCCAGTCTGCTGCTTTTAGACTGAAGCAAAACAAGCAGGCAGGGCAACTGACAAATGGCATGAAATGCAATTAGCTGCTGAATTTGTTTTTTCCCTTGCTGTTAGCTAGCAGGCTACTAGCAAGCTAGTGATAGCACAACTTAACAGATTCAAACAGATACGTTAACGTACGTCAGTTTCGTCATGCACCTATCCGTTGTTAATGAGTTTCACAACCAGCTAGTAATGAATACAAAGAGGACTTACTTTCTGAAGAAAAGCTAATCGTTCCATAAATGTTGCCATGATTTAGCAATCCTGGCTGCGGGTTACTCATCTTCCTCCTGAGTGTACGAAGGGAAGGCGGGGCTCGAGGTGACAGCTGACCAATGACGGGACACCAGGAGGCAATCTTCAAGTCGATTGGCTTTCTTGTTGCGAATGTGGTCGAAAAACAGCGAATCATATCCAGAAAAACTAGAGCTGACGCTTTAATTGGCAAAAAGATGAGCGAATCACGTTACAGGATATTCTGCGGTACGTTTCCTTGATGACAGGGTCAACAATATGGCGCTGCCCATGGGTTACAGAAATGCTTCATCTGCTCATTAATGTGTTTGTCATTTATACACCTAGGAGGTACATTTAACAAACCACGAAGCAGCGTGGGTGTCTGAATGTTTGGTTCATCCCTATCGTGCTTGATTTAAAAACCTAAGGGACCTCCGTTAACGTCGGACCATGTCTGGGTCAAATGTCTGGAGTCGCAGTCGAGAGAAATTGCGACTTTTCCCCGAACTTTTTGCGGAGTGTGCAGCAGAGGTAAGCACTGACAGAGCAGAGCTGTCGGTTGTTGTCACAGCTTAGTGAGCGAAAATATGCTGCGCAATTCTGTGACCGTCAGTTCAGAAGCTGTCCACTACACATTCAAATTAATTTCATGCGTATTCAACCCAAAGCAAACACATTTCACTCATCCATTTTTGCTGTTCCCAAACCAGCGCACCTCACGTCATTTGAACGTCGACTTCCACGTGATCATTATGCATTTGACTAACTCCTGTATATTTCTCTCTGACGTTGCTGATGGACTGTTGCTGTAATGCTGCAGGTTACAACAACATGGGAGTTATGAAAATATAAGGCACATGATTATCTCTGTTTTAAAACGTTTGTTGATATCCTTATGCCGGCCTGGGTTTGGTCATGGGTGAATAGGAGCTTTACTTTATTCATCATGGTGCATAAACAAATTTTACAAATAAGATGAAAAAGATGAGATTGCCTGATTAAATTGTGTAAAATAATTTAAAAAAATAGAATATCAACAATCAAAAGAAATAATATAATTACAAAATGATCTATTCATGTATTAACAAATATATAAATGCAGTATACAGACTGCGAATGATTTAATTGTAATTAGTACGTCGTTAACTAAGAAGTAAGTGGACACACTGCAATAACATATTAAGTATATAAAGCTTTCTTTTAAGTCACTCACTATTCTGGATTGATAGCCAATCAGTAAAGAAGGGTTGTGGTGGTATATTTGTTAGATGGTAAACTGTGGTATTAAATCCAACGGTTAACATACAGTGGATATTTGCTTGTGTATGGTTTTGAATTTTACGGTATTAGTGTTACTTAAAAATGATTTTAATTCTACTGTTTTATATGTTTCAAAATAAAAATTCTACTGTATTAGTGTAAATGAATTTCTTCTGTATTAAAAATGCTAAATCTAGTGTTTTCATTCCTTTAACTATTGTAATTGATAGTAATAATAATAATATTGTAACGCAGTGATATTTTCTGAGATGGTTATACTGTGAAAATCTCACACCCTTGCATCGCCATCACTTTGTTTTTCTTTGTGTAAAAGTCATTTTCTGTGTGATTCAGGCAGCGGTGTATGGGAAATGTGTGGCAGCTACCACAACAAGCAGGCAGGAGCTGAGGAAGGACCTGTGTGCCAAGGAATTCGAAGCACTTAAGACCTGCTTTATAAATGCAGTAAGTAACAAAGTTAGTGAGCCGCCCTCTAGACTTGTGTAGTGCTGACAGATGGTCATCCTTTACAAGTTTTTACTTTTTTGTTACAGGCCAAGAAGAAAGCCAAATGAATGGAAACCATCCTCGCTATGTTGGAGCTGCAAATTCAGTGGACTGTCTTCAACCGCTCAGTGCTGTGGGACAAAACAAGAAGTGTTGACTGACTTGACTAGATAGTATTTAATCTTGATGATTATATAACACTGCTTCTACTTGGCATTGTAAATAAATTGAATGTCTGTTTATGATATTGTTGAGATGGCAACCGTGTGTGGTTGCAGCTGATAATATGCTCTATTTAAATGTGCCCTCAATACATTTCTGTAATATACACAGGTGAATAAATCATTATTGTCTTGTGCGAACACAGGCCAACATCATAGTTGTCATAGAGATGTTTTTATTTCTTCTTATGGCAAAATGTACAGAAATACAACGCACATAGAAAAATAGTCATAAAAATAGCCTCTTGTACAAAGCGAAGGTCCAGCATGTGTTGAAGTGCTAACTGATGGAGGAATTTTCAGAAAAGGTTGAATTACTAAGAAACACTACAAATATGGTCCAGGTGTAACACAATGTAAATATAGTTTTTCCTGTATTACTGTAATGTTTACAGTAAGAGGTCCAGTGGTGAAGAGAAGAAGTGAAGTGAAGAGACCACAAAGTAAGAAAGACAGACATATTTTTGTTTTGATTACACATCACTACTGCAGCATAAAGACTGAAAGGCACTGATAAATCAACAAGGAAGAGGTTTTGAAGATGGAATGATTAGTAAGTACAGTCATGGATCCAGATGGATCCGGCTGCTTCAATGTCCACAGTTTATCAAACTCTTAAGGCTACACTACATATACCTCATAGCTTTGGCGTAAGGTTGTAATCAGTTACTTTCATTTAGAAGTAGAGCGAAACAACACTTATCAGGCTGCCTGAACACACATTACATCCAATACGTGGTAAATGCACGCTCAAAGAAACTTTGAACATTGATGAAACAAAACATTTACATTATTTACATTTCAAAAGTGACCAGAACTTTTAACACAAAAATCTAACAGATCCTGCAGAGAGGCACGCTCCACAAAGCTGGTGAGGTGACTCAAATACAAACATTAATATATTCACCCTGTCTGAACGTTCCACAGAATGGTATTTGCATAGAGATATAAACATTTCAACAGCTACCTCTTCAAAACGCTCCCCCCTAAAGACAGAAATAAGTTAATATTTACATACACTTTGCTCTTTCATATAGACTTTGGGTTATTTCCAGAGTACAAGTTGCAGAGAGAGGGACAATGTTCCCCTTTGTCCAAAATGTTTCTGAAGGCAAAAAAGAATGTAAGGCAACAATGTCATGGTCCACAGTATTAGAGGGTTTCTGTAGGTGCACAGTGTGTGTTGCTGTCTGATGGTTGTATCTGATGTGTGTTATTTCGCTGCCTCATCCTCTGAGGTCTGCTTAATCTGCCGTGAGTGCACCATCGCCCCGGCCAGCAGCCGTTCCTCTAGGGCCACGTGCAGGTCTGAGCCCCCCAGCTCCAGCAGGGGCTCCAGTCCCGCCACACCCCTGGTCTCCTCTGGAGGCCCTGCAGCCTCTCTGGGTCCCACCTCCCTGCGCCTCCGCCTTAGATCCATCTCTCCCTGGTCCCTGACCTTCTCCTGGGAGCCCTGGGGGTGAGCTTCGGCCCTGATGGCCCCATCTTGCACGCCTTCTCTGGGGGCTGCCTGAACAGCATTTTTCTCTTTGAGGTCTCGTCCTCCATTCTTCAAAGCTTTGCTGTCTTCTCTCTCAGCCCCCCGTGCAGCCTTCTCAGCATTTCTGGCTTCCAGGGCTCGCTCCAGCTGGGCCAGCCTCTCTCGAGCCTCCTCGGCATTCTTCTCTTTCTTTGCTCTCTCGAGTATTTCATTGTCTGCTTTCTGGATCTCCTGCTGAAGTCTCTCTTCTGCAGCTTTCTCCTGTGCAAGCTTCTCTTTAACCACTCTCTCCAGCTCCAGTTCTCTGGCCAGCTTCTCTCTTTTCTCCCTTTCCACTCGCTCTTTTTCCACCCTCGCCTGCACTTCTTTCTCTATCCTCTCTTTCTCAGCCTGCTCCTTTTCTAACTCCTGCTGTCTGGCCAGCTTCTCCTGTCTCTCCCTCTCCTGTAGTTCTTTTTCTAACCTTGCCTGCACTTCTTTCTCTATCCGATCGCTTTCCTCTTTCTCTAAATCTCCTCTCACAATCTTTACCTCCTTCTTAAGCTGCTCTCTTTCCAGTCTGTCCTGAACCTCATTTTCTATCTGATCTTTTTTAAGATTCTCAATTTTATCCTTTTCCTTATCCAGACTTTTCTCTTTATTTACACGTTGAGCTTCCTGATCATCGGCTCTTTTCCTTCCCAGTGGAACTCCCCTCGCTCCCAGCTCACTCTGCTTGTGGGATTCTACCTCAGCTGCAGCATGGCTGTCCTCCTTGTAAGGTGCCTGAACAGCTACTTTAGGGGCCCCCATTTCAGCACCCGCATCCCCAGCCTGAGCTTGATTCTGGGCAATGGCGTGGGGCTCAGGTTCAGCTCCCTCCTTTGGCTGCTTTGAGTCTGAGGCCAGGGCAGACTCTTTGGGCTTAACGGCTCCACCCTCCACCACCTCCTGGTTGCCTTTCTCTGCCTCCCCTTCAGCAGCAGGCCCTTTAAATCAGAAAGTCAGAGTTATAACTTAAACTGAACACTACCACAGAGTGTGAGCTCTGCCAAACACCATGCGTGTACACACCCGCTGGTTGTTTCTGGTGGATTTCCTTGTGCTGCTCCTCTATGACAGCCAGCAGTTTCTCCTGCTGGTCAAGAAGTCTCTTCTGCTGCTCTTGCTGCTGCTTGATCACCTGCAGCAGCACGGCGTGGTCGAGCTGGCCCTCTACATGACAGACGGTGAATTACAATCACAACCTGCTCTGAGGATACTATCAAGGAGCTTAGCTAGGCTAATGTGGGGCCTGTTTTCTAGGTGAGAGGGGAAATACTCCACTATAGCTTAGTACTGTGCTCATCGACTCATTCAAACACACACCTCTAAGTTGTGGAATGGGTAGCTGTAGACACACACAAACTATGTTAGGAGGCAGGGTGAGTGGGTGGATTCTACACTGGCACATTTAGTTATGTAATAAAAACATAAATAATATACATACTGTATGTATATATGTAAACACCTATGAACTTAATCGATAAATGGCCCACAGAGTGAATGACAGAGCAACAGACCAAGATTAAGTGAGGAGGCAAGAGGGGGGTTTCATACCTGCAACCAGCTTTTTTATCACTGTGACAGGAGTCCGGCAGAGAAAGAAAGAAAACAAAGGGGTAAAGATGGAGAAGGAGAGAGAGAGAGGGCAAAAGTAAACAGACCGAGGAGGTAAAACAAAAGCCAAAGTGAGTGCAGAGTGTATCAAGCCAGATCAGGAAGTAGAGGAAAGAAACTGATTTTAACTTCCTGCTGTTTACACTGTTTGTACCGTCAAAAGTCGCAGTAAGCAAAAACAGATCAACCAAGCAAACTGGGATGAAAATAAAGGCAGGGGCAGAAACAGCATGCAGCAGACCTCTGCAAACCTCTTACACTAGTTTGTGATTAAGTGTTTTCAGGTGGTATTAACATAAAATAACATTTTGATTGCAGCCAAATCTTAGATTTCATGACGTCCAGTCAATTGTGGAAATGAAAACTTGTGAAATGCATCAGCAAATGATGCAGGTGCAGAGCATGTGTGACTATGAGCTCATGCCTGGATCCCTGGACGTTTTCTAAGTCCACTTACCATCTAACTTCTCGTCCGCTGTATCTTTGCTGTCTGCAGCTGGAGCCTCCTCTGCAGCAGCATGATGCTCTTCAGGAGCTGGAACTGAAGGATCAGCAAATATCACCGGGTCAGTATTTCCTAAAACTGTTTTTCCATTCAGCTGCCTCAAATTCTAACCGTTATACAAGAACAGCGACAAATACTCACCTTTCCCTGCAGCCTCTGGAGCTTTACCCACATTATTGACTTGTGCTGCCACAGCCTGATTGTCCTCCACAGCTGTGTTGTCTGCATTGGGATCTTTCACAGGGTCGAGCTTCTCAACTTTCTCTAGTGGTGGAACATCCTGCTTTTTGCCAGACTCTGCCGGCTTCTCTAGCACCTCATTAGATAGAACTTCACCTCCACCCAAGTCCACTTCCTCCTTCCTCACAACATCCTCTGCAGGCTCTGGCTTCTCTTCGACCTTGTCGTCCTTTCGGTTCTCGATCTCTGCAGCGTGTCCTTGCTCTTCATCTTTTTTTGGCTCTCCCTCTTGCACTGGAGGAACAGCTTGTTTCTTGCCCTCCACCTGCTCTGCATTGTTCTTTCTTGTGTCTACCTTGACCTCATCGTGAGGGATGGGTGGTTCATGGCGATGGGCCTCCCCCTCTGGCACAGCAACACCTGGGTAAACACACCAAACATCACGTAGTCTACACAGATCACTGAAGAGCCGGGTGTAGATCTGAGCGTGGTTCAGTTCGCTCACCAGCATCAGGGCGATCCAACTGCACCTCCTCCTCCTTCTTCCTCTCAGGTACTTCCACTGGCCCTTTAATCTGAGGTGGCTCAGCCCTGTCTGCATGTTTTACCACTTCCACAGGTGGGAGGTCGGGTTTCTCGATGTCCACTGGCTTCTTGTTTGCAGGATTTTCTACATTCAGAGACACAGTCTGTTACAACAGAGAATATCCAGCATATTCCTGAGCTCCTTTGTGCTCCCTGCTGCACAGTAGTTGAGCCCTTTAGTAACTGATTTACACAACCATAAAAATCAAAGTTTTAACACAAGGATATTTTTACTCTTGTTTACTGCTGCTGCTGAGCTTTTTATTTGCCATTGCTGCATTTTCTTTCTTCCGCACAGCCAGTATCTACAGTCAGTTTGAAAAATATGAGACACATTAATGCAGCTAAATTAAGAAACTATAAATATGACGCCTCGTTTATTCCACCATTTTCTCTCGTCTGGGAGAAGTCAAGTGACCGTATTCGGGTGCATTACTATTTAACACTGGCCCTGACAAGTACAGTTGTGTTTATTACACACATTAACTGCTGGCATTAAAACAAATGAACACCTCGGCATATCTCACACAAACTGTGCGCGCTCAGACACTCAGCTGTTCAATGAATTTGCTGACTTTTGCCAGTGAGTGGATCCACTAGGTGGCAGCAAATGCCGACAGAGGCAGGAGCCAGACATTTAGCGCAGGTACAGCAAGTGAGAGAGAGTGAGGGAAGAGCGAGGGAGAGGAAATCAAATCGAAAGTGACAAAGTAAAAGATTGAGGAAAGAATTAGGAAAAACAAACAAGAGTTCAGACTGACAGAACGACACAATCAACGATGCCGGCAGAGAGACTGTGTTGGTGCTGGAGAACAAAGATCGAAGAGCGGAAGTGAAACGGAAACAGAGAATACGTAGGGTTCCTCTCCGTCTCATCTCCATTTGTTTCGCCTGCACCCCTCCTCAAACCCATATCACTCTCTTCTCTTTATAAAGCTGGAGCTCGCAGGCATTTTATAGCTGCCACAGGAGATATGGGGGGAGGCGGGGGTGTAGACAATGTGTTTTTGGGGGGGGAGGGGATGCCAGGAGAAATGAAACAGAGGTAGAGGGGTGGAGAGAAATTACTCGAGTTTGAAGGGCATCACTCTCGCTCCATCAATGTCAGCGCTGCTCTCTGATATTATCAAGAGGTTATCTCCTCACCCTGGCTGTCTATCTGTCTGTCTGTCTGTCTATCAGTCGCTCTGTCTGTCTCCATCTTTTCTTCTCACAAAGATAAAAGAAACCTTTTTTTTCTGCTGTGGCTTTGTGTTTCTGTTTAAGCCGCCCTGGCTCTTTGCCACAGCCTCATATTCTCTTTATGTTGCAGTTCTGGAGGAAAATAAAACAAGAATTAAACACGAGTCCTGTGCTGCGGATCCCTTTTGCATGAAGTAATTACATATGTCCACTCTCAGACCCCGCCAACGACCCTGGCTCCGGCCAGTTGAGCTAAATGTTTCCATGGGTCATTAGTAAACCACTTTAATCTCCATTCCATCAAGCAGATAAGTGATTGCCAGCCATTAGCGCGTATCGTGATCTTTACCATGCAGTTCAGGGAGGTCCGGTCGCAGCGGGATGTTCTTGTCAGGCGCTGGAGGAGGTGGAGCTTGGTTCCTGGTGCTAGGGCTCCTGGCTGATATTGAGAGGGTGGTAAAGGTGCTGATCAGCAGGATGCCCAGACCCACCCAAAGCACCAGCTGCAGGATAAAGAGACACTGACAGGTCAGAAACGGAGAATACACATTCCTGAGCAAATGATTTGGATTCATTCTAAATGAGTCACCTGAGCGATGACGCCGTTCTTCTGGATCTTTCTGTAGATTAGAGCAGGGCATATGAAGCAGATCAGGCTGCCCATGGTGGCTCCAGTCAGGCCCAGAATGGTTTCCACTGAAGAGAGAAAAATGATTTTAAAAACTGCTGAAAGTATTACATACACAGATGAAATATTTAAACAAATGTAACATATAATTAGTACAAACGTCCAGCTGACTGGGAGATATATGACACCGACACTGAGCTGATGGGCCTCGTGTCCTGCTGAGTCCACCGTTTCATGTCTGCTCTGCTTTTCTGTCTCAGCGATGCTCTTTATCACGAGCTCCATTCATATCTGCCTCTGCCATTCATACCCGGCGCCCACCCAACACCAGGCTCCCATCCATGGCACCCTGCTCCTGGCAGCGGCGAGCCCTGGCCCCACCCCTGTCTGTGTGGACCGTACCAGCTGGGCGTCAGCCCTGGAAGCCCATCATTCATCCAGAGGACGGACACCATATTGTCTCCCTCAGATTTAGTGTCCATTCTCCCCGGGGTCCTTACCTCCCTTCTCCTCAGTCTATTAGTCTGATTAGATACACAAAGAGCCAGCCAAACCTGTGTGTGTGTGTGTGTGTGTGTGTGTGTGTGTGTGTAAGGAGGTGGGGCTGGAGGGGTCCTGTGTCCACCCAATCAAAAGTTTAACAAACAGCCACCATATAAAAGGATGAATAAAACATAAACTCATGCTAACCTTTACATCTCCACCATTTCGGAGCTGTTTGTGAGAGGGACAGACTGAAAGCGAGAGCCAATATTCCTGTGTGTGTGTGTGTGTGTGTGTGAGAGCGAGAGAGAGAGAGAGGGAAAGAGAGAGAGAGAGGGAGTCTAGGAGAATAATAGCCCTATCTTCCCGTCTGCCCGTCTAAAAGGAGATAAAAGTTAGGGCCCTGATTTAAGGACTGTGTTAGAGTGTGACAGTCACTGACTCGTAAAGTCACATTCACACACGTCGTAAAGCTCCCCGGCTGCTCCGCCCACATAAAGGAACACATG
Source organism: Datnioides undecimradiatus (assembly GCA_008933995.1). Classification (NCBI taxonomy): domain Eukaryota; kingdom Metazoa; phylum Chordata; class Actinopteri; order Lobotiformes; family Datnioididae; genus Datnioides; species Datnioides undecimradiatus. The sequence continues at coordinate 8,542,792 of WARS01000012.1, forward strand.
CACCTTAAAGACCCCCAGTACACATACGCACACACATACAATTTCAGTCCATGCCTGATTGTTTCACACACACACACAGGATGTACCGTTGGGGATGAGAATGCCTCCCAGCATGGTGCCAAACACAATGCAGAGGGTGATCGCCTTGAAGCGCAGAGGAGGCATGTATCCCCCGGCTGCAAACGTCCCATCCTTCTGCTGTTGGACACAAACAGAGTTGGAAAATAAAAATAAACCTAAGACTGATGTCTGGATTTTTGCACAATTTGAGTTGTGATTCTTGGCGTTACTGCTACAATCATTCAAGTGCTGCGGCTGCACCCATTGATGTGTTAGACTCATTCATTATATTTCGTCTAAAACCTTTCTTTGAACTTTTATCCGAACCTTCAGCAGGTTTATTTGTAGTACTGAGCTCACCTGCTGCTCAAAAAGCATGGTGTTGATGGCCTGGCGGCAGGGCAGGATCATCATGGGGAATCCGACGGCCACGGACATCATGAAGCCCACACGGATCATTTCCGTCACCAGGTTGGACGGGAAGTTCATCAGCACGTTGCCCGCGATGTTCTCGGTGAAGCTGACGTAGCCAAAGAAGCCCACCTGGTTGAGAGAGGTGGAGGCAATTCAAAAAGAGGAAGGGGACAGTAAAAAGAACCAGATGTGAAAATGTAGAAGAGCAATTTTTAGAAACAGGGTTAAGTTCGTGATTGTTTCCTTGATGAAAGTTCGTGCAGGTGAAAACACAAAAACTGCTGTGCTGTCTGATGGAAACATCACCTTTAGAGACTCTATTGCCAGTTAGAATAACAGACCACTTTTACCTCTTATCATTAGAAAAGATGTACTTTTGACAGATAAGCAGATAATATCTCAACGTTTCCATGTGACAGCGCTGACAGTGGCTTTTCTTTCCACTCACAGTGATGTAGAAGATGGTGACTACGTTGAGGGCCGAGGTGAAGATGGTGCTCATGCGTTTGACAGACGGCTCGTCCAGGCTGTCGTACGTCGGCAGCACCTGCCTGTGAGAGACAAGCATCCCAACAACGACACAATCCGCGTGCTGCACGACACAAGACCCCGGTGGCGCTGCTGTGCATTCATGTGCCGCCCGGACTATCGGGTACACAACTTCTGTTTTCTGAGACCGTATTCTCATTTATGTTCCATCCATCAGCGGGGTCGTGATTTCTTTTTCTGGAAACTGCTCTGTAGCTTTCTAAATGCAGGCCCATTTTTGTCACTCAATCATCAAATCATGGATCTCTCTCTGCACATATCTTTGTTAGCGCTCAACTCCTGACAAGTCATTTCTTGGCCCATTAAAGTTAAAACTGTCAGATTCATTGTGTGACAGTCAGGCCTCCTCACTAAAGCCAATTTGTTTCAGTATTGTTTAACAAATGCAGTTAATGGACGACTTCTGAAAAACGGGTCTCAAATGTCTTCAGAAGTTGTAAAAGAAAATCAAAAACTAAGTGTAGCCTGTTAAAAGACATTAGTTTGAGATGATAACACCCTCAAGTTGAAGTTTATTGACCTCTGATTGATCAACAAAGCAGCCAGTTTCAGCCAACAACCAATATTCTGCAACACCTGCTGAATGACTGACATGAACAGCCAGCTCCCAGCCAGATGGCTTGTGTTGTACGTATGCTATATGAACATCGCCTTGGATGAAAGCGTCTGCCAAATGCCATTGTGGAATTGCAGAAATGATAAAGTTCGTATTCACTCAGTGGGAATAATTTGTTTGGCCTATGTGTTTGTTCAGTGTCACTTATCAATTCATTCAGGAAAAGGAACGTTTATTCATTCATTAATTGCTGGATTTGTCCTGGGATTTATCACGTGGTTAGCTGATTCAACTGATTAAAGACAAAAACGGGCCCCACACAAACACATCCGATCATAATTTAGACATTTTCATTCAAGTCGTGTGTCTGTAGGTACGCCTGACGTGCACATGAATGCAACGAGTTCCAGCATGGGTTTTGTTATAATACGAAAACAATGCTTATTTCAATTATGCAACGATTCTTATTTCCAATATTTTAAACAGCAGTAGGTGGAAGTCATGTCACAGTGGGGGAGGAGCGTGTGAAGTGTGTTTAACTACATGCAAACGTGTACATGTATGTGCGCGACACAGAATGGGTGACAGTAGTCGAGGCCGGCTGAGGTCGAACCTGAGACCGAGCTCTGGGATCTTGTCTCTGTCATTTTCTGTCCTGCACTGTAAGAGAGCGTGGCGGCGTGCGGACGGCGGGGCATCGGCACATTACCCTGTGAATTTACAGGCTTTATATATATAACAGCGAGTGCCTGGCAGGTTTTAGAGCATTATAAACTTTCCCGGCAGACTCTTTGTGCTGCTCGACTCCTCTCTTTCTTTCTCCTGCTCCCTCATATATGAGAAGGGAAGAAGCAGAGAGAGAGAGAGAATTTCTCTACCTCTCTTTCACACACTCTGGTTTTATGAGCAAGCACTGTCCCACGGTGCTTTTACTTGACGCTTGTTTAATCCGCAAACCAGTAAATCTCATAGCCAAGGTTAAATAAAACGGCATATTGTAAGCGGGGAGCTGAAGCATCTAATGGTCACTCAATAGTCCCGACTCAGAGGCTAATGTGTTTTTGCTTTAACGCTGCCCTTAAATGGAGGAAATATGACGGGGAAGGTCTTCAAAGTGAGCGCCGGGGAGGAAGGGCCGGGGGCGTGCATGTGTGCTGGGACGCCTTGAGTGTGTGCCGTAGATAATATCATTAAGCTGGAGTTGAGAGCGCTGACGGTAGCATCACAGAGGGACATTTTTCGCCGCACATGTTTTTCTTATGTCCCTCTATTATGAGCTAACTGCCGCTCTCTATTCCAACGTCAGCCAGAGAAACAACGGGGCCAGCTCCCACCCCGTCATAATGGTGATGTTAAGTAATGTTTTAACTGAAAGTAAACACATTTCATGAATGTAATAAAAATCCAATGTGCTGAGAGCTGTTTAATCAGCCTGTGAATACATCAGTGTGTGTCTGTAAAATGGCGGCGGTCCAATGTGTTGATTAGTGGTTTGGCTGGAGCTGCCTGCCGCCTAACGGAGCGCTTGCCTCGCTCGGCCTGACCACAGGCCAAGAAATCGCCCTGCCAAATATCACTCAGCGCCGCTAGTGGGAACCGACGCTCAAAACACACAAGCGTAAACACACACACACACACACACACACACACACACAAGCACACTTTCTTCTTCCCCAAATATGCGCACACCTCACTTGCTAATGAACACGCCTGCCGTACCATAATGTTATGCTGGCTTTGTGCGATTACATTAATTAAAGTCACATTTCAGTCTCGAGGCTACAGTCACCCACTCCTGCCACTTACCTCACTCGCTCTCTCTCACACACACACACATACACACACACACAAACAAGCCCATACAGTACCACCACCCAAACATCTGGCTCCTAATGACCTCACCGTCACACTTCCCCTCATCCTTTCCATGCACTGCATTCAAAGCAAAGATAAGACACCGCACGCCGGGATCTCTCCAGGCCTTCGCGCCTTCACCCGCTCGACTCACCACAAAATCCGGAGCAAGCAGTAATGCGCACAGGACAGGACAAAAAAAAGGAAACAAAGGCCGTGACAGAGCATGCAGATGGGTGAAAATGAGGAGATGAAGCAGCACGGTGAGTCGGAAAGTTCTGATTAATCTGTGAAGAGTGGCATGTCGTTGTGCGACCTCGGCAGTCATTGTGGGGAAAGTTAATGGGAAACTTGAAAACGTGTGTGCAGTACTGTGTGCGCGCGCTACTGAGCAAAATATACATACGCAGTTTCATGTTTCAGTCATGTCATATATATGTTTTGCTCAGCTTCAAGTAAAAGGTGACACATTTCACCAAACACTCTCCTTCAGTTTTTATGTTTTTAAAATGTAAATTTTAAATGTAAAAGTCACTCAACAACTCTGTGGTACTGATTTCCAAGTAATCGAGTTTGATTTGTGACACATCTGAAAAAAACAAAAGCAGCAGTTTGGACAAAAAGCAGTTTCAGAGTGAGCAGAGGGAGCGATGGAGCAGAAACAGATGAGCTGACTGTGAAAGCAAATTAGCAAAATTAAGCAGCCTCCCTTTGCAACTACAAATCCCTCAACGATGACCTCATCTCCACCACAAACTTGTGTGTCTCTTGACACAAACTCAGCCCAAACCCTCCGCCGTGGCTTAAAATGAATGATGGCAGCACACATGCAATAATTTTGATGTTTGCTCAATTTCTACATGCAGCAATGAAAGATTCATTTCACTCTGCTGCTGCAGGAGTTCAGACAATTTGAGCATAAAGGCACCACATGATTTTGGGACTTCTGTGGGATTTTCCTTATTCTGAATCTTGTCTCGAGTCTTGTTAGACATTAGTTTCAGTACGTGGTCCCGTGCGGGTGGAGGGGCGGGAGGAGTACTTACGACTGACAGGCGAAGGCCATGCCACAGATGGGGAGACAGCGAAACACACCCTCCCAGCGCACCACATTGACCTGCTCTAGCCACCAGCCGCTGAGCAGCCCGTGTTTGAACGAGGACAGCACCATCTGAGGGGAAGGAGGGAGGGGGAGGAGGTAGGGGGGTTACGGCCCAAACCAAATGAAGACAAGTGGAGGAAGAGCACGAAGAAGAGGGGATGGGGGGGGGCTGCACCCATGCCGACGGCTCACAGACAGATAATGAAAGTAATGGATGAGGAGAGAAAAACAGAGAAAATGAAGAAAGGAAACAACAAAGAGACACGACAAGAAACCCCACACTGAACTAAAAACCTGTCACGGCTGACAAAATTGAGTAATGAAGGTGAAAGTGAAATGATAACTTTGATTAAAAAAAACATGAAACTATTCCACAGGTTTTTAATCAGCATGCGTTTCCTACGTCTTTCTCCTTGAATTACCTGAACAAGTCCCAAAGGACAGTAGGAGACCCCACAACGCTCCAGCCGCCCGCACACACAACCAGGCTGCTCATCCTGGGTGTGGGCAAGTGGGTGGAGGAGAGCAAAGCTGAAACTCTTGCTTTCAGTATGTTGCGCTCCTCTGCCTTATTACTACTGCCACCAAACACGCACACATACACACACAGAGCTCAAAAGGCTCAGACCAAAACCCGAATCAAAAAAGTGAAAAAATGGGGATGGCTGAGAGGAGTGGGCGGAAGGTAGAGGGAGGGAGGGGGGTTTAAGGAGTGTAGAAAAGCAGGGGATATGGGCTTCCTTCACTCTCCACCTCCCCCGCCACTGCCCTTACAGTGGTGTTATTTTGGGGGTGGTTTCTGTGGTTTACTTACGGGTGACAGCAGAAGGTTGTGGCGATAATGGGCAGGCACTGAATGACGCCCTTGAAGCGCCACAGGTGAACCCGCTCCACCCAGGAGCCCGAGATTATGCCGTACCGCAGAGACGACAACACTATCTACAGCACCGGCAACAGAAACAGCAGTGGGACAGAGGGGGGCAAACAAGGGTGCAGAGGAGGAGAGGAGGAGGTAGTCAAGGAGAGTGAGGGAGAGCAGAAGGACACGAGGGGGGAACAAAAAGGAAGGGTAAGAAGTAAAGTGGTACAATGAGCGGAAAGGAAAAGGGTGAAAGGAGGGAGGGAAGGAGGGAAGATATCACTGTTAGAGGGTTAGGGGTCTGGACTGGGCCGGGCCGGGTCGGGCCTGGATCTGAAGCCAGACACACACGCACACACAACACCAGTGTTCCAGGTTATGGCCATGCTACAGGACTACACAGCAGCGAGGAGTCTGTGGGAGCAGCAATACAAGTCACTAAAACAGAACTACACACACAAACACACACGCGAACTCTGTGTGTGCATTTAAAGAGCAAATTAGCCGAATCACAAGAGGCAGAAAGCTCCTGTTTGGGTCAAACTGTCGCGCCACTGAACGCTACGTGTTTTCAACGCTGCTCTGTGTTGCACCACTTTTTGCTTTAATGACCGTTTACATGTTTACATACTTGTGCACGTATACACTGAAATGATCAGTCCATTAATTGATTCCATAAACAAACATTTGCTGGTTCCAACTTTTTCCATGTGAGACTTTTTGCTGCTTCTCTCTGATTTATAGCAGTGAAATTTGAATGAACGCACGAAAACAGCCATTTAAAAATGTCATCACGGTGTCTAGAGAATTGTGATCAACATTTTCACCGTTTCCTGACATTTTATAGACTAAAAAGAAATGTCAAGATATGACTAAGTTGAAAAATGAATTAGCTCTAGCCTTAGTTTTTGCACTGTGATTGTGTTGTTTTAACCTTGCAAACGCATCAAAAACGCCACAGCAAAACATCCTAGACAGTGAAAAGAAAATGCAGCTAGAGGGAAGAAAAGCACATTGTAAATGAGTGAAATGAAACGGTTTGATATTTAACAGTCCCACTGGTTGGAATGTGGCCAGAAGTGCAGCAAGATTCAAAAGTTTCAAGGAAAGATGCAACCCCAACATCATCAAAGGGTGGAAGCAGGGCTGCGTGGCTAAAAATGTGACTTATGCGTCTCCTCAACCTTGAATCTTTCGATTTTTTTTCCCCAAGGTTCCTGAATGAGCTGCAGTGTATCCAAATAATAATTAAGGACATTAGAAATGTTTCAGCTGCCACAGTGGTGTTGTTAAATCAGTGCTGCATTAACTGAGACTGAGAGGTGTGACTTGGGTTCAGAGAATAAATTTGATTTTCGTAAAAATTATAGATAATTTGTCAAATGAGTTTAAAATGCTGTACAAACAGCAACACGTTTGCTTGAAAATGAAGTCATAAGAGGTCTGAAATATTAAATGAATCTGACACATTTATATCTGGCAACAAGTCGGCAAATATAGAAAGATAATTCCCTAAAGTTGCTCCGGTTTGTGATTTATTGGAGTTGCCTATCTGACCTCCATTTACTGTGCACTTAAAGGCTTAAAGTGTCTCTAGTGGCTATTTCCAAGTGGTGCCTCTTTCCCAGGGGAGAGCCTTTGTTTCAGCCTATAAAGAGCAGTGCAGCAATTGTTTTCTGCCTGATGTAATTTAGTGTGATTTGCTCTTTAAAAAAAAAAAAAAAAAAAAAAGACAAAATTGCATTGGTAAGAAAAACATAGTTCTGCATGATGGAGCAAATAAGGAGGAATTGACACAGAATACAAGAAAGTAACATTTAACCAAAGAATTTCTGAAAATTAATGTTACAAGTTAAAATAGAGAACAAGGTCAATGAACCATGCTGCAGTTTATAACAAAAGCCTTCATTGTTAATGTGCAAAATCTCTTTGACAGCTAAGAGCACATTGGCTTTAGAGTCAAAACAAATCTAATATTCAAAATGCTATGAAAAGGTTTGTTTGTACTGAGATACACTGGTCCTTATTTTAATCCATCTCAGCTCCCATTTACCTACTTAACAGTTTCTGATCTAACCGAAACATTAATAGTTTTGACCTATAGCTGGAAAATTTTAAATAAATTCAGTCTTCATGCACTGCAGATTATCACTGCACTCTACAGTCTTCCTTATGTATTTTGATTGTTGAGCTTTAGACTCAAAGCCAAAGTGTTTCCAGTGCCTTCTATTCAGATACATCTATTCTACATGGACTCAAGCTGTGACCGCGTTTCACTGGGCTCACCGTGAACATGAAGAAGGTGTAGAACATGAGGGCCATAGCAGAGAAGGACTGGATGGAGGACATCATGTTCCTCTGCAGACTCAGTGGGAGGACGATGAACAGTGACACGGCGATCAGCAGCAGCACACGAAAACTGAAGGTCACCTTCAGAGGAGAGCGTGACAGGATAATACATCGCTCAATACACAACGTGAGTTTGTGCTAAAGTAAAGATACGGGGAATGCACAAGAGAGCAGTGGACGATCATAATAGCGGTTGGAAATGTTCAAAGATTGATGTAGAAAACAATGATGTCAAACCTGTAAACCTAATAGCTGCGCAAAGAAATTTGAGCCCAGATCAGCTATCACAACGTAGAAGGCAATACAGGTCCCCAACATCAAACCGATCATACTGCAAAGCAGGGACAGAGGGGAAATCGCTGTTATTATCAGTCTCTACTGTTATGGAAATACTGTCATAATACACACTTGAAACCCAGCTTAATGTGTGTATTGAATGGTTATTTAGACTTGCCTTGTCTCAACTAGTGTTTTTCCAGGTTTCCCGTAAGCATGGAAGGCTGCAAACAGAAGAGAGTGACAACAACATGTGAGTCAACAGGTGGCAACGTCCTTAAAATAGTGTCAGTATTACCTGTCAATACCCATCATCCATCATAACTCTGCTTATCTTGCATTCCCAAAACACTGGTTATTCTTTCACTGTGTGCACTACAGTAGAGTAGCTTCAGCAAGACCTTTGTTTACGGAAATGAAGTTTCTGAGCCCCACACAATTTTATCACTCTGCTCAGTCATGACGGTTACATGCAAAGCAGCAAACTTTGACATTCGTTTACAATAAAATGTCAGTACCTGCTATCTAAACTCACCTAATCCTGCATAGGTCCTCCTTTTGGTGTTGCTCGCTGTGTGGACCAGGAACATGCAGGACTTGTGGGTCATCCACGAACAGAAAAACAACAGCAGAGTTCCCAACACAATGCCGCACTGTAAGAGGAAAGAGGGACAATGACATGCCTTGAAATCTGGTCAAGATGTAAAGAAAAGCTTTTGACTGGTCCATGGCAAGAGGTCTGAGAAAATGTAAACACACACACTTTAGATATAACAAAATAACATACAATTTATCCATTTGATATAAATATAGTAAAATCACACAATGTGTATCCACCCATTAGACTTCTGTGGTAAAGCTGAATCTATGACTGAAACTGACACTACCCAATAAAAACACTATGTTATTACATTGGGGAAGACTAAGCATTTAAAAAAGGTGCCACCCCCACTCTCTTAAGCTATTTTAGTAGAGAAATACCAATAAATGCAATACAAAATGCAAACTTCAATGCTACTTGCATGCACGCTGGTTCATGGCCACAAACAATAAAACACAAGCAGGCAGTAAGGCAGGAAGTTGGTTAAAATGCTTCATAACATAACTATGATCCCATAACTGAGATCATACTGTGAGCACAATAAATTCATGAATTAGTTTAGGAATTCTATTTCCTTTTTACCCTATTTTCTACTGTGAATACAGGAAGTTAATGCCTTGCCTAATAATATTTTGCCAAAGGGTATTTCAGCACAGAAGGTTTTAAAATACATTTGGTATTTGTGCCAAATCCTGGAAGATAATGTGCCCAGACAATTTAAAGGACTCTTGACAGAGTCAAACACCAAGATGGAGAAGCTGTTTATGTTCAACCTTGCGTCCACTGATTGAGGAAGTTACTTCGCTACAGCACTAAAAGTCACTCACTCAGTAAATTTCCCTTCACACTCATGTGGTGAGGACAAAATGAAGCTCGCTGTCATGAAGCTGAAAGTGGCAATGTACAATTGACAACTTCAGGAAAATGCAGATTCAACAATTTGTGGATGTTTCATGGTTCTCTAATTTGTTATGCTGTTGACAACTTCAATATATATTGTTAATGAGATGGACGTCAAAGTAAAGCAAGCGGATGGGTCACACCTTGTGTTATTTTTTCAGTTTCAGTTCAATGATGTACAGTGGACCAAATCGTGCCAGTGTTTTCAGATGTAGGTTGGTATAGCTACTGGTAGGTTTCTTTTTGATATCCTCCTGACTACCAGGAAAAAAAAATACTGTCCAATCACAATTTTTTAAAAATTCCCCAATCTTTGTAAGGTACCAAAGCCCCACCCCTTCACATTTGGTATCACTGGAAAGCCCTAAATGTCCTCTGTAGATAGCAAAAGGAGTTAATTCAGTAGTATAAAGTGGGTGGGAGATATTCAGGTTTACAAATGTCCTCCACAGGACAAATTTGAACTACTGGTAGTCAGGAGGATATGTGTTTAAATGGAATAAAATAAAAGTTCATATTAATGTTGTCAAATATCTTTGCTTTTGTGCATATACATAGTCAATGAGGGATAATAGCTCCATTACTTAATTACTGTATTAATAACTGTAATATTTTGATTATTTCAGCTTAATACTGATATAGTTCTTAGATTTTAGAGTTAAGATTGATTTATAAAATATATAATGCATTAATAGGGATTAAACAGCCCGACAGTGTTGTTAAACAACCTACAACATTAAGGCACCATTTCCATCAGCGTCAAAACAGAGGCTCGTGCTCCTGGGAAAGATTTTGGCGCGGAACCTGCATTTACGGAGGTGCGCGTGCAGCCGCAGGTGACCCACCTGTTTGAAGCAGAAGGGCATGGTGAGCACACTGACTCCGACGATGCTGTTCACCACGTTCATGATAAGACCCGAGTTGGACGCCGTCATTTTGAGCCGCAGGTCGACAGGTCCTCCCTCCTTCGGTAAGAAAATGTCAAACAGCACGGACACAGCCGCTCATTGACGGCTGACGGTGAGGTGTGTGCGAGGCAGCTGGTATCTGGCTTGATTCCGTGTGTGTGTGTTTTTCTGACTACCCCGCAGATCAATGACGTGGCGCTCTGGGAGAAAACACAAACAAGCAAGTTTGACGTTTGACACGCTTAAAGCTCTCGTAGCGTTAATAAACACCCACTAACCAAACAAAAATATAAATATACTTTATGTTACAATGCAAAGTAATGGTTATAATAGACTATAGCTTTTAGCTAGCAAGCTAACGTAGCCGTTAGTTTATTAACTCACCTTTCTCTGCGACTTGAGCGCCCACCGCCTCACTGCCCTCTCTACGTTATCATCGGTATTTTCGACCATTAAACGGTAATTTATCGTTGAAAAAACTGCGTCTTTGTGAGTGTCTGTGTTTGTGTGAGAGCTACAGGTTGACCGATGCTCTGTACAAGATGATAATGACAAATCCAACCTGGCTGTTTTTCTGAGCGCGTATCCAGGAAGTAGAGACTGTAGTCGAGGAGGCAACTGAAGACAACACAGACTGCTGGTGTCATGGCTGTTGAAATACTTGGGCGCCCACTAGTGGTATATAGTAGTCATGGGCCTGGTGCCAGATGTAGGTCTTTACTTTCTTCTAGCGTGTTCAAGACTTTATTATTTCTGAATAACTTCCCTTTGTCATGTACTTCAGGCAAGTCTTTCCCTTTTTAAAACTGCTTTGCATAAATAGTGAACTTTTCTACTCTGCTACATCTATCTGACAGCTATACCTACAAGTCATTGTTCAGATTTTCCATAAAAGACATACAATGACCTTATGAAATGCACACACTGGCTCTCCAGCTTTGGACATTTTGCAAAAACAGTCTTCTTAGAGCCTTTGTGACATATGTGAGCTGTTTTCAGTCCCACCAAAGAGTGATTTTCCCTCTAGACCTTTCTGATTGTTTACTTTTAAATAAAACAGCTCTAAACCCAAAGTGGTCAAAATATAAAATGTTGAAGAAAGAGCGAAGGTCAGCGAATAAAATAGAAATACATATTTATGCAGCAATTATATTTATTTTACTTTTTACTTTCGAACCTCAATAATCAAATCACAGTTCCTCAGAGATAGCTGGTAATCCTTGAAAGGGTGACTGAACCATGTGCTGAAACCACTAGACAAAACTATTGTTGTAATAAAAAAAATATCATATGTATTATATATAATTCACGTGTATGTCAATCACTTCAGATGTTTTTTTCTGCAGCATGAGTACTTTTAATTTTGATATTCTATACAATATTTAAACTATGACTTTGGATGAAGGATACCTGCTCGCACTTGCATATTTTTTAGATTGATTTCTTTCCGCTTTTACTTAACTGAATGACCTGACTAGTTCTTCCATCACTGACGAGCCCTGTAACAATACCGACACACTTGCTTGAATCCTGTTTTTCCAGATGCCTCAGAGATTCCCTTCAGGAAAGGGAAACAGGCAACAGAGGGATACGAGGGCGAAAGGTGTGAGGGGCGAACAAAAAAAGACTAAAACAGACAAGACCAATCATGGATGACGTCAGAGAAAATAGTCAGCCCAAGCACCTGAAATGTTGCTGGCGGTAGTTGGGTTTATTTCTGTCAGCCAAAGCGCCTGCCCGCTGCCCTCTCTGATAGATGACTATTGTATTGTTTGACCAGGAAAGAGAAGAAGGAGTGAGGGTTTCGAGGGGGGTGCGGTTGACCTGGGAGCTTTCCCCCCAACCGGGTGTGCTTTCCCCCTGGGGATGAAGGATTTTCAGAAGCAGGGATGTGATGAAGCTTTGAGAGGCGGGCAGGGGGGATTTTGGATTGTATAGATGTGTGTGTGTGTGTGTGTGTCTGTTTTTGTGGACTGTGTGTGTGTGTGCTCCTTCATGGCAAGATTGTGGAAAGTCCTGTCTGAAGAATGTTCTTTTTACATTTTTGTCTGAAAAAACACTTTTACAGACCTGAGTATGTGATAACCTTTATCCTACATATTTAGAGTTTCCATCGTTACACAGTTTCTTATTCAGACACTTATCCTGTCATATGTATCCTTGTGCTGTCTATTTTTACCTCTCATTGTTTATTATTCTGGGATTTCAACTTCCCATGAAGCACTTTTTTAGCTCTGCCTTTTAGCTAAATGATATAAAGAAACATTTATTGTCATTATAGGTGTATGTGTGTGTGATGTGTGTGTGATCAGAATGTGTGTGTGTGCATATGTGTGTGATCAGAGAGGTTAAGACAGGAAAACCCTGGCCATTGTGCACCAGTGACCCCTCAAAATCAATGTGACAGACCGGCTGATTGGCTGGAGGGTCCTGTCTCTCTGCACCTAATCCCTCAAGGTAGACCCTCAGCCAGGCCTGCTGCGCTCATAAGTGTGTGTGTTTGTGTCTGTTAGTATGTATGTATGTATGTGTGTGTGCATGCGTGCATGTGCCTTCTTGTATGTGTGTCTTTCTGCACCTAATCCCTCAAGATAGACCAAAGGCCATGGGATGGGGTATTAGTGCAGTTACAGGGGGTCAGGCGTGTGCGTGTGTGTTTGAGTGCGTGTTTGAATGTGAGTGTGTGACAGAGTATGAGAGACCTTGAGTGTGAGCACCACTCCAAAGTAGTCCAATTAGACTGCAGAGTACCTATGTATTTCTATAGGACCCAGTCATGTGTGGAGGTAGTGGTGGGTTTTAGGGTGGGGTGCAGAGAGGGGCAAATTTTAGGGCAGATTTGGACGGATAACCCAGTTGGGGCGAAATTAGACGCAGGCATCTGGATTTGACCTCAGGCCCTCACTGTGACCCCGGGTCACTCTGGGGTCACGGGGCACAAAGCAGAGCACTGACCCTGCACAGGTCAAGCATGCGGGCGGCTGAAAGGACGCCTTTGTGGGGCCTGGCATGCTCACTATTTCCCATGAGCACCAGGGGACTGTGTCTGCCCAGGAAACTGGACCGGAGAGCAGGCCAGACAAGGTGTGTGTGTGTGTGTGTGTGTGCGTGTGTGTGGGTGGAAACCATAATTGATTTTTGTTTATATTTCTGCTTGTTTGCTTTATGATTATCACTGACTGAAGGTCATCGTTTACCCTGATTTTTATTTACTGCTACATTACCTGGTATGTGTTTGTTTTTGTGCTTTTTGGAGAGACGCAGGCTCACAAACTGTCAGGTAAAAGCCTTACAACACCAATTCATGTTTAAATTTCACTTGAAGGATTACATAGTCCTTGGTTAAAAGAAAAAATCTAGTACCCCTTGGCTTATTCCCTTTCAAATCTAATCCTGCTGTCTTATTGGCTGAAAAGTTGACATTTTGGAGATACATGATTTTTAACTTTTGTTTATCTTTATATATGTGTGTCTCAGGGAGACAGATATGAGTTAGATTTTTAGGTATGCCTGTGGTCGTTGCTTGTGTACATCTGTTAGCGCTTCCTTAATGAGCGCATGCACGCTGCCTCCAGTCCTGTGTGTGGCCCTCAGAGAGGGAGAGAGAAGCCCTCTGCTCCAGTAATCACATTTAATTACGCACCAGCATTAGACTGCCTATGAATAGGGTTTTTAGGCAGGCCTCTCACACAGAAATTGGCTGCATCCAGCTGAACATTGCCCATCTTTGTCCTGCTGGTCCCACTATATTCTATTAAGACTTTGTCATTTGACCATCAGCAAAGCACTATGGTCTAGCACTAACAACTGCTGGACTAATGCTACACATTAAAAACGGGAAGGTAAAGGGAACAATAGGCGTTTTCTTGGCTGAACGGCTCGCGTCTGCCCCATTAATGAAGCAAATGGACCACACATTAGGCTCTATCCACAATTACATAGCACCTAGAACCACAGATAAAGGATGTATAGTCTCAAGAAAATCCTCCAAGTCTGCTTATCTGTGGTTTAAGCTAAAATTTGTGGGTGTTTCTTTTGGAGAGACGAAGTGGAATTTACTTTGTTAATCTCCAGGGGGGCTCTTGCACTGTGAAATCAATTTGGAGGCAGAGCGATTTTTAAGATGACATGGGATTTTACATTGCAGAGAGAGAGATGTCAAGTTGCCATCTGCACCACTCAGCTCTCTATGTGTGCATGCGCAACGTGTGTGTGTGTATGCAAGTGTTAATATCGACATTCATCACCATGTTTACATGCAGGAAGATATCTGTTCTTACTCACATAACCTGGTTTGGGGTCAACATATGTAAACATCACAACTCAGATAGTTTACACCCCAAACTAAACATGTGTCTGCGAAAATATGAAAACATTTTAGTGCCTTTACTTTATTAATGCTTGTAAATGCATCATGGGTACATTTTTTATTTTATTCCTGGTTTTCCTGTTTTCTCAATCACAACTAAGTTGTCCATTTTCCTATTATCTGACTTAGCCAATGGTTCAGTTAGAAAAGGCAGCTGGATCTTTGCCCTTATGTTGTTTTACTTTTAGATGAGATACCTGGGGTGGTCAGAAACATTGTAGTGCCTGTTTTATTTATCTGTATCTTTGCATGTGCTCAGACTTTTTCAGCTAATATCTGACTCATCACTTCGACTGTTTATATGTTTAATTCCTCTTTTGACAGCAAGCAAGACTAATTTTCTACATTAGTGTCGGTGTTTAGGAAAAAAAAAACACATTCTCTCTCCCACTCCTCCACACACGCACACACACACACACACACACACCGTGTCTGAGATAGCGTCCAAACTGACCATAAATTCAGTATGTTTCTAAAAGGCCAGACTCATAAAGAGAAGAGGTGACAGAGCAGCACTGATGGGTCAATATGGCGTCCATCCTTACACACACACACACACACACACACGTGCGTGCGTACACACTCACAAACTAAACTCTCTTTCTCTCAATCTGAGATGCCTTGGTTACAGCACATACAAGTGTACTCACATGCACAACCACGCGTAGCACACACTCACACACTATGTTACATTTGCATCAGAACACATTCAATCACATTCATATATGCATATTGTATACATATCTAACCACGCACATACGGTACATACTGCAGCACATGTTGTACAGTATGCAGGGACCTGCGTGTGTGTGTTAACACACACACAGAACCAGTGCATAGTGAATGGTGTGTTTGACTGGAACAGAATGACTGTGGGGATTCATGCTGGCTTTCCTCTATTAAACTCTGCAATAAGGCTCACTGTGTATGGGAGTGCTGACGTCCCTGCCCACCTCAGTGATCTACAGCCTGTGTGTGTGTGTGTGTGTGTGTGTGTGTGTGTGTGCATGCGCGTGCATGTGCATGCTAAACTCTCTACGTGTTCCAAATGATCTATAGCTCCAGGGGATTTTATATACCATATACGAACATTTGTGTGCATTTGTGTGTGTTTAAATCAATGTTTTGCGAGTGAGCGTGTCCACATGGGCGTGCAGCTGCATGCTCCACAGCTCCGGTTTGCAATGGCTTTTGGGGTTTGGCACACAGAGGGAGGGAATTCCTTCAGATTCGGACCGAGACAGAGGAGGGTCTCACTGGTGACTCCAAACTGCTGCAAACCTTGGATGGGGGAGTGATAATTTACAGTCCGAGTGGGCCGCAACTGAAGGGGACTCAGTAAAGTGGTGGAAACGGGCCGGCCCGTATATCTCCCAGTAATTGACGGTGTTGGAGACCTGTGCCGAGTTCAGAGCCAGGAGAGACGGTGTTATCCCAGGTTCTCCTCAGGCTCCTCCACTGCTCCTTTCTCTCCGTCTGTCTGCGGCTGCTCAGCCAGAAAACAGGCCTTTCATTTGAAACACTGCTTTATATGGCTCTCT
Source organism: Datnioides undecimradiatus (assembly GCA_008933995.1). Taxonomy (NCBI): domain Eukaryota; kingdom Metazoa; phylum Chordata; class Actinopteri; order Lobotiformes; family Datnioididae; genus Datnioides; species Datnioides undecimradiatus. The sequence continues at coordinate 8,559,130 of WARS01000012.1, forward strand.
GGTGCCAGCAGCATCATTAGGATTTTAGGAGTGGCACTTATCACATGAACAGCCAGGTCCTTACCCAGCGAATATTAGGATTATTTCTGCTTTTTTTATTGCTTTGCTGATTTATTATAGACAGAGAGAGAATATACGGCAGGCTGAACGCCCTCAACAAACCCAGTAAACAGCCCTGTATGATAGTCTCTAATAGCCCACACTAAAAGCTTTAAGAAACTGTTTGTGAAATGCACTAAATGTGAGAGGAATTTTCCCAACCACAGAAGAATTACATAGAAGAGACATGACAAGAAGCAGACAGTGGTTTGACATTAAAGCACTGAGGTGAGGTCTGGGGTGGACAGCATGCCATGATTGTTTTTAACTCTATTGAGCGTTTGGAAATCCTGCAAAAGCTTTTTGAATCTTTTTGGACTTAAAATGTTCTCGCAGTCTTTTGTGAAATTTTCCACATGGAGGCTCAGAATGCTCTAGGATCAGTAGAGAAAGTGAACATGGAGACATTGGTTTTAAATCACTAAACTTCACCAATAAACTTTAGTTTATCTATTTTTCATTTAACTGTGCTTATGTGATAGGGTTAAATCCAATTTTTTGGGGTTCACCAAAATTACAATGGCATCTTGCAATGTAGTTTTTTATTTTTTCTGCAGGATTTAAGACACTTACTGCTCTCCAAGTACAATGGAGGTAAATGAAATTTCACCTATTTACTCAGCAAATTTCATAACAATTCAATTCAACAATTCAATTAGTCCCCAGGAAACCTGTTCAAGGTCTGTGGATGACCAAAGTAACCAGCACACATTTCCTTGATTTTTAAAAAAATAAGTTCTATTTCAACCATATTAAACTCATCTCCAAACTCATCATGGTGAAGATAGAAATTTCAAATGAAACCCACACTAACTGCACAAGAGTCAGCTAAAGGTCAAAGGTCACATTTAAGATCACAACTCTGACTTCATGTTAACATCTCATCTCATAACATCACACCAGGATAGATAAATCTCAACATACAGCTGCTGTTTTTCTCCCTCCTATCTCCTGTCTCATCGTTCTTACTACTTGAAACTGGTGCATGCGTGTGTGTGTGTGTGTTGATGCAAACACAGCAGATTCCCCCTAATAAACAGGAAATATCTCTTTAATCCCAGCAAATACGACACGGGCACAGACACTCACTTGTCAGCACAAATTATAGGACGACGCTCACAGTTATGGATGTTATCTTGGACCAGAAATACACACACACATATGCAAACACACACTCCGTGAACTACACTAGTTGGAGATGAAGATTTTAATTTCATTTTTTGTCTGATTTTAACATCAAGGCTTGCCAAGCTCACTCACACTCATCTAGTCTTCTACATACTTTTCCACATTCCTCCCATTTCTTTTTTTTGTCTTGAAGGATATACTATCCTCCTTCCCTCTCTCTCCCTTTTCACATGCCTTCCCCGCCTCTACTTGTTCTCCCTTCCTCTTTCTTTCTTCTGTTCTCATCGAAATTCAGCTGTGTAATTCCCTCTCCGAGGACACCATTGATCTCTCCCTTCCTGCATGTTTGAGGAACACTGGGCGGGCAGAGCGAGACAGCGAGAGGAGAAGGACGAAGAGGAGAGGGATGACAGAAGTGAACTGGAGAGAGAAACAGGAAGCAGAAAGAGAAAGCTGAAAGGGTGAGAGAAGAGAAAAAAGGAGGGGGGCAAAGATGAGGAGAAAGGGGGGGCCGAGGAGGAGAACCAGACCCCCCTCTATAGTGGCTGGAGAAGAAAAGACACGGGCTTTCCTCGTGATCGCATCTTCCGCCCCTCTTTTTGAAGCACAGAGAGACAAGAGAGCAGCTATTTACTGGAGCCCACACATAATGGCCACTTTTATTTACTTTCGTCCATTTAGCTTCTGCCAAGGACTCTCTAGTGTGTGAGCCAAAAACAGAAACCCGAGGTGTTTTACAAAGTACCAAAGCCCCCTCCCCGTCCTCTATATGTGAACGTTATTTATTTATTTGCTGATATCCAGCTCCAAACCACCCACAAAACAAAAAAATGAAAAACAAAAAACCCAGTGCAGAAAGAATATCCCTTGTCTCAACATGTGGGCACATTTATGTATATGATCTGCTTTCAATCCTCCCCCGGGCCAGGACACACACACACACACACACACACAGACCCCTGCTCTAACATCAGAAAGGTCAGCAGTCCCATCCAGGCTGCGACGAAGCTGACCCTCTGTCCTGAGGCGAGCCTGGTGACCAAACTAGTCCTCGTCCCCTCTGAGTTCACCGCTGACCTTTACCGAAGAGCTTCATTGCTACCAGACCTCAGACAGACCACAGCTCATCAGGACAATCAAGCCTCTTTTCTGCTGCTTTAAAAGCTTTGACTTTCCTCTGGGAATTATCAAATACATTTTTATTTATTTATGTTGAACTTTTCTCATTTATTCCCGTATGGTCCAACTTATCCTACAAGCTACAAAAAATTATTTGAATAAGGTTTTTTTCTTAATTTCACCAATTTCACAGCACACATTTGAGAAAATCCACATTTTTCTTTATTCTAATTTATTAATAAAACTAGTATACTTACAATGATGATATTACCACTACTATGACTAATTATAATAATAGCAACAACTAAACAATTAATAGGAACAATTAATGTATTTATTTTGCATTCAGATTTTAGTTATGCGCCATTGTCCTTTTAAAAACCTGGCTGTCCAAAATGTCTACAGAAGAAAACAGCTTTGTTTTCATTTTTATCATAAAGTCTTCTTGAGATAATCCAAAGGATTTTTATGGGCGTTATTGGCCAAAGAAGTAAGAACATTTTCTCAACCCTTTAATCCTTCTGTGTATCTGGAAACTGCACTGCATGCTGACGTTATCAGGACTGTAGCCAGGATGTTGTTAATACTAAGGTCACAAGAGTAAATTCCCCCAATGCAATCATCCCCTCCCTCGGAAAATTTTGACCAGGCACCAAAAAGAAAATCAGTAAAATGTAATTATTTTTTCAGATTTTATTTATTTCTTCTGTTGTACAAATACTATATATTTTTTAAAACAACAACAAACCCCCCCCAAACAAACCCTGAAATATTGCTTTCAGGGTCCACATGGTCGCACATAAAGATCTGTCCAAGAAATCATTAATTTTTTATTTTCTAATTTTTTAATTTGTGGCCAAATGATGGTGACATTTAAATATATTAAAAATACAGAAATTACAACCATATACATTCCAGTTGCATTCTTGTTTTTATTTTCAGAATATTTTAATTGGCTCATACAATCTAGAAAATCCTAAAATCCATAGTGCAATTGCTCCCTTCTTATAGACTCAGACTCTTTATTGTGCTTGTTTTTCCTTTTTGCAAAATGAAGGAACTATTTTGTCTGAAATGAAACTCACAAGACAGGGCAGCTTGTGTGTCACTCGCTCTCGTCTTCCTCTCATTGCCTTGTCTGTGTGTGTGTGTCTGCATCTCCGTCTGTGTATCTGCTGACAGTACAGTGACGGATGCCCCTCTTGCCCTGCGCTTGATGCCTTTAGTTAGGGGCCTCTGAGCCTCCTGCATTTAAAAACAAATAAGCTGCCACATAAAGATCATCCCTCATTTCTTCCCCAGTCACTCAGAGCTTCATGCCCTACACACACACACAAAGATGCACCATCACTTAATGTACACTGACCTCCATACCTCACCAATCACTAACATACCAACCCATTTTTACAAGTGTTTCTACATAACATCCCAGCCACGCACACGCTGCACAACAAGCAACACACACGCGCACACACTCATGCACCAGAGGCTAACATCTGTAAGGGATTTGTACAGTGAGATGATACCCAATAATAAATAATGTGAACATTTGAAACTCATTTCAGTCCCCCTCTGTGTGACCCCAAACAAGGTCAGAGGAACATGCTTGTGCTTTAAGTGTGTGCGTGTGGGTGTGTGCAGGAAAAAGGAAGAGAGAACTAGAAAGGAAGAGACCCTGCGTGCACATTTACACCGCACCAGTGTATTATTCATGCATGTCTACAATATGACGAATCCCAGAATCCCACAGGTGTTCCCAATTCCCAGTTACCGTTGCGACCTCGTCTCAGTGTCCCCTCTCTCACCCCTCACCATTTCCACTTTAAAGAATAATAATAATAATACTAATAATACAAAAAACACTCTCCATCGAATCTCACCTCCTCTTCTGACTTTTAATCACTTGGATCCCTTAATTGGTTTAGTTAATCAGATTCAGATGACTCAGGATCCAACCTCAGTGTGGTTTGGTATGTGGCCAGTAGGGGAGGCTGTGGCTCGTCCTTTGAGACTCTTCCTGTCTCTTCCAAGCACGCAACCAGCTGATCCTGCTGGTCAGAGGTCAGAAGACAAAACTGTGAAAAAACACCAGCCGTTCCAGTTGAGCTGATGCAGAATTTAAAAGATTTAAAAAAAAAAAAAAAAACCTGAAGAGGAGGTGTGATGTCACTCCTCTCAGTCACTGACAGAGGATGTAACTCCTCATCCGTCCTCCCTCTCTTCCAGCCTTTGACCTCCACCTCTTCTTCATCTTGTCCTTCTAAGGACGGCCTGTTGCATATTTTGTTGTTGTCATGGCAGCAGCTGTTTGTTTGAGACCATCCTGGGATCATTTGTTATGTCACCTGACCTTAATCTGAACCCCCCACCCCCAACACATGCACACAGAGTCTAGTGTGATGTCATCCAAAACAAGATACCTTCAACTAAAGTGAAGCTCATTTTTCCGCTGTGCTTTCGTGTGTGTGTGTGCATGCATGTGTGTGTGCTGAGCATATATCTGTGAAAATGTATGTTGTTGAGGAATGTAGAGAAATATGTGTGTGGTGGGTTTTATCTTTTTTGGTGAGAATGGGGGAGAAAAGAAGGGATGGGGAGGAAGAAGTGGCGTATGACATGTGTCAGCTTTGAGGGAGAAAGGACGGGGAGTAAATCTGACCCTGTGACACACCCTGCCATATAAACACACACACACACACACACACACACTGCACACCTTCACATCTGCTTTGGCCATTGGTCCCATACTCAAATTGATGTGCCCCTCCTCCTACTCACACACACACACACACACACACACACACACACACATTAATTCTCCCTGTAGTGCTGCTCCTCACCCCTGTCTCTATCACTGGCAAAGTAAACCCACCATGTGAGAATGATGAATGGGCTATCCTGCACCGGAAACACACGTTAGAAACCCCCTGCCACCCCGGCCTGCTTCACTCACTTACACACACACACACACACACAAACACACAAACACACTCCCTCGCTTTCTCTCACCCTCTCTCGTCCACTATCCTATCTCCTCCTCTTTCTATCCTGGTGACCTCATAAGCCTCCTTCCTTCCCGGTCGACACATCTACACTTAAACACACATGGTCCTGATGCGCTATGTGTGTGTGTGTTTGAGACTAATACAGTGAGTGAAGTGTCTTGTCGATGGTGTCCATTGTCGTACACACACCTGCAGGTCATGTGCTTGTGTTTATTGTGCGCTTTGTGTTGAGTGCTTTAAGCACAATGTAGGTTCGGGTTTGTGTGTGTGCGTGTGTATGCGCACAGGCTATAGTGTTAAGTGTTCCACAAATAAAAGCCAAAATTTCAAAGATTTTCCTTTTTAATTCTTTATTTCTACGGCCTTTTTTAACAAAAACACCAGTACAAATAAAAACATAGAATTCAAAACATAATCCGTGCAACATTACACCAGTTTAGCATTGCAAATGACACATTTCATCCGTCTCCACTTCAGCTATAGACATCACATGTGAGTTGACCTGAGGTGGTCTGAAATCAGCCAGGGGAAATGTTGAAACTCCAGGTGGTCCACAACCAATTAAATAAAGCATCACTGTGCTCCTTTTTAAATACACACACACACACAGACACACGTGATGGAAGCCCTCTAGATGCAGAGAGAGAGAAGGTAAAAAAAGAAAAGAACAATTTTTTTCCACAATGTTGGAAAAAAAGGAGAAAGAAACGAGTTACATTTGCTGTCAAAACATTTGTAGTGGAATTAAACATATGGATGCCACAGGCAAAGTGAGGGCTGGAATATATTAGAACTGCACAATGTTACACTAACCCTCCAGTATCTTACACTGCTCCGAGAGATTAATGGAATAAAGAGGATGGGGGTGGAGGAGGGTGGGGGGTTAGTGAGTGAGTGTGTGTGTGTCTGTCTTTCTTGGGCCACTGAAAAAAATCAATATTTTTCCATGATACACGGCTCTCGCTGTTGGCCATATAGTCCAGATATCCCTATCAAAACCTAAATATTAGCTCTCCTGAACTGCAATCTGACGTCTGATGTAATTAGATGCGTCTATTTGAAATTGTAATATTTGATTTGTTTGTGAATCTCCACCTGAGGTTTTCCATTTTTGTGATAGAACCAAGCCAACGCTGTCCTACTTTGGCTTTTCTACACACTGCTGCAGAGTGCATACGGGCCGTCATTCCTCACTTTACAGATAATATTTTGCACCCAGTTCCAACATGTTTGGTCCCATCATGTCAACATGCTGGTGTAAGTTTAAAAAAAATTAAAGAAGCCCGAGGAGCATAATACTGCATCGATTTCTCTGTTCTATTAAATGACTGTGTTTCAGCACGGTGGGGTAATTGTAGAGAGAAGAAGAGGGAAAAAAAGGAATGTTCACAAATGAATAGTGGGCTTGTTGTTTTATGCACTCAGTAGGGAGAGAATTGAACTATGCGTTGAATGTCTCAAAGAGGATAGAGCCTGATGGGAGGGGTAACGCACCAGATGCAGACCTTGCTTTCAAATATACAAGTTTTGCAAGAATGGATCAACTCCAAGCTTGCAAGACTTACTTGAATAAAGGTCCTGTTAATATCAACGAAAATTACTCAAAATTCAGCATAGTTCTCACTTCTTCTACTTCTTCTTCTTCTACTTCTTCAGGGGCCCTTCATGCTCATATAACTGACATCAGTGTGATGCCACTTACTGTGATATTTGCTCTGAGTGTGAGTCATAAAAAGACTCTCAGTGGTTTGACCCTCAACGTGTTTACGCACACACACCAGGTGACTCCGGTCGAAGATCTATAATTTTAAATGAATGTAGATAGTTTATAAGCGGCGGTGTCAAGTTATATAAACCCTATAATTATTTACATTTTTAACATGGAATTAGGTTTCATACAGGACCAACCGGAGTTGTTGTTCAGAGCAGGATGTGAGTGATACTTAGGCTGTAAATGACTGCAATGTGAATCTGAGCTTTTATCTGTTGATCCAAACAGTGAGAAGAGCATCACTGCAGTGAAATCCAATGATTAGATTAGCAGACTGGGCAATAACTTCAATTTATGCAGAAAATTGTAATTTCTATCAGATCTCTGGTAAAGATTGTTTAGAGACACATAAATAAAAAGTATTATATTCTGTATAAATCTAATATATCCACTCATGCATATTTGAAGCATTGGATTGATCCAGAATGGAGACACACTGGTTTAACATGAACCTGGTAGTAAGGGGTTAATTTGATCTGTGTTTTATTTGGGGGTCTTTTTTTTTGAAAATTACTTGAAATTTCACTTTTCTGTAAAATTTGAAACAATAGGTCTCTCCTGTCCTTGTATACATAAAAATCAGTACAGCTGCACTCTCCACAGCGAACACTCAACAGACTTGGATCTAATGAACATAAACAGGCTCATAAAGCAGCCAAACAAGACTAACGCTAAAATTCTTTTTCCTTAACTTTAATTTAATCTCTAAATCCTCATGCAATCCTCATGTCTCCTGTGACATTTGAATGGAGGTGTAACAAAAAGATATGTAAAACTGGCTTGATGGTTTAACGCTCACTGACTTATTTGCAATCTCACCGCATACCTCTCTGGTTTAAAGCAAATACATGTGACCGGCTGTGGATGTGTTTATAGAAAAATGTTTAAATGAGTTTGTGCGGTTTTGTTCTCCTCCCTGCTCCAGAGGCGGCAGGTAAAGACCCTCCCTCCCATCCTCTCCCCCCTCCCCCCTCCCTCTCTCTCTTTGTAATTATTGTTTACACTGTTTACTGCTAAACCATCTTTTGCCATGTACTAATTTCACGCTAGACAGCCACAAAATTATTCAGCATTCTCGCAATATGTGAAAGTCGTGGAATCGTTTTTATTTTGCAGCGGCCGTCCTCCCTCGCGGGTAACAATGTGGCAATTTAGCCCATGTAGCAGTTTGACCTTAAACACTCGCTTTTAGAGACAAACCTGGTTATTTGAGCAGGAATTTCCTAACAAAGGCGTGGACAGACAGCTGCCCCTCCTGGACTAAATTTGGTAAATGTGGGCCTATGCATATTTTACATAACGATTCTGCCTATTATTGCAATTTCAGAGATCCTACAGTGTGAGAACGACGACCAATTTATCATTCATTGCGGTAAATCGCAGCGGAGACTGCATTTAATTGAGTTTGTATTGTATTTCGTAGCTGGGTGCCTTCTCGCTTTAGGGTGGGGGGATTCTCTCTCAGGCCATCCCAGTGCAGCAGGGGCTGAGAAGGAGAGGTGGAGGGGGTTGTGAGGAGGGGGGGGGGTCCCTTCCACCACCTCAGCTCACCCCTCCTCCTCTCAGCTCCGCCTCTGTCTTACCAAACAATCAACTGGTAGAGAAAATTGGGCATCTTTCATGTAAGGCAGGCTGCAGAGTCACATATTGTGTTCTTAAAAATAACTTAATGTCTAGACTGGTATGTAAAAGCATTTCCTGGTCCCTCCTCAATGGTAGTGATGGGTAAATAAAAAAAAGTAGGCAAACAATTGTAACCGCCACTCCAATGTAAACAGACACCGTGAGTGGCTGTTAAAAGATAATCATATTCAGAAAAGCATCAAAGTCCGTATTCTCGCGTAATCGGCCTGATTTTATGAGTGGGACTGAATGAAACAATAAGGTGACGACAACACGGTTCACCTGCACGCGCGTCTGTGTTTAAGGAGGCCAAACTTTGTGTTGCAGGCAGCCTGCTCTGGAGACTGTCTGCTCGCTGTGTGAATTATCGCGGACACGTTGCACGGGCTGCACTCTGTTATATTCCACTTCATAGGCCCACCACTTTGTTAATTTGCGTCTTAATTGTCTGCGATGCAATTATGGAGATATGGATGGTCTGCATGACGCCCATCAGTGCTGCAGGAGGACCGTGCAGGGCCGGTAAATCAACTCTTTGGCACCCTGAGTCACCGGTGTGAGGCGACTGAAACTTAGCTTTTTTATTATTTTTCTTTTTTGGTGGCCTCCACTGGCTGCTAAGAATCACCTCTGAGCGCCACGCAGCTCAGCACGGGTGCATCCCAGCATGCCCCGCTGCTGTGGCCCGTCAAAACCCTTTCTACTCAACTGACTGTGAAGTCTGGTGCGTCTTTTAAAATAAAATCTTTGGCAATATGCAGTGTAACTTATCAGGAGCAGCTTTCTTTTAGGTTTGCATAGATTACGCACGTGAACACACACAGACAGACACACACACACACACAACACACAACACACACATGGGCTTGTTTGTATTGCAAATTTTTATATAATTCAGATAGACATACGATAATTCCACATGCACAACAGACACACATGCATACACAAAAATCGTTTAACAGGCAAATAGGCTACAACTGAAATATTAAAACTCCATTTGTTTTACTTATAATAAATACTTGTAACAAATAGGACATTAGCAAAGTGAAAAAACTTGACGTGGGTTTCATACAGTGAGTGAAAGAATAAAGATACGTTTAGAAGAGGTTAAATTCCAAAAGAGACAAAAGTTTTCAAAACATTTTTCAAACACAAATGCCAGTATGATGACAAAAATACAACACAAAGCTACCCACAGCCCACAGCTCTGTATCTGATAAAGGGAATATTTCGGTACATTTTTAAACCATTAACTTTCATTTAAATTTAAGTAGCCTAAATAAATAAACATTTTGGAGTTGTTTATCATCATATTTATTTGTTAGTTTTTAAATGTATATGATTGTTTAGTTGTAGCATGTTTAAAGTGGCGTTGTCTTATTTCAAATCAAAATTAAAACTAATTTAAATTTATAGGCTATTTTTGAAAAAAATAATTATTACTATTTGCATTATATTTTTATTATTTAAAAGTTTTGACTTTATTATTTTAGGTTTTTTTTTTAAATCAAAACGTAAAGAGTTCACAAGTATGAAGAACTTTAAAGAAAATAATATTTTTTGTTATTTTAATAATGGAAGCATTAAAAAGAGTACGGTAGATTGTATCTATTACTAATTTTCTATTATTATTATTATTATTATTATTATTATTATTATTAATGTCAGTGAAGCTTTATGTAGACAGACGAACGCACATGTATCAAAACGCAGCAGTCATTGTTCAGCTGTATCGTTCGTCTTCGGTGAGTTCGGCTCGTGTTATTGTTATTATTGCTATTATCGCCTCATCGTGCTGCCACAGAGAAGTTGGCCGTCCTGCAGCCGTCACTTTGCATTAACTTCACCAACACGGACTCCTCACTGACTCCAGCAGCCCAAAACACACACACACACACACAAACATACACATACAAACACACAGACACACGCGCGTTACAGTAGGCCTATGTCCCGAATATTAAGCCAAACACACCTAAACACAAACACGTGTTTATAGTTGTCTTCAACTGTGAAGGGTTATTGGGGAAAACTGTGTTGACTGTGAAACAAATGTCCGGACAGCAGAAAACAGAACACTGGCTTTTGTCAAAAATGTTCAAACCGAACAAGAGAAACTGCGAATAAGATAATAAGGATAATATGTTGGCATTTTAATGAGCTGCTGTTGTACACGCTGTGATGATTAGTAGAACTAAAAGCGTGTTCTTCAAAGTGAGCAGACTAGTCCACCGTGTGTAATTATGTAAAGTAGGCCTGCTCCTCGCAGCCAGCCTGTAATTTTACACTTTTCTGAAGCCTGTCGACTTTAAAAGAAGATACAACATCAAATCAGACGACAAGAAACAAGAGGAGAAGTCCCTAAAATTAAATCTTTCAGCGGGAAAAAATACTTCGAAGTCACTATAAATCTGGAAAAAAAGCAGTTCTCACACTGGTGTCAGATTCACTGAGGGGTTTTGTGTGATTTTGTTTTTCTCTGTTTGAATCCAAAAGCGTGATTCCTTAGATTGGGCAATATAATTTTATATTTACAATTAAAGACTAGGTTTAATTTATGAATGGGGCTTGTCGCTGTATTTCGTGTTTTTGGTGAAAAAAAAAAGACAAAGGCCAGGGTAATAGGATCTCACACGGACGGACGGACGGACAGACAGACACACACACACACACACACACACACACACACACACACACACACACACATACACATACACACAAAGGATCTCAACATGGCGAATGTGGCTCGCCCACCCCGCCATTGATCGATTTTTAGGTTTTATTGGTTCGGGTTTGTGCGCCTTGAACGCACCACCTCGTGATTCTAACAGATCTTAAAGAGAAAACATCCTGAATACTTCTAATATTTAAAATAAATAATTTCAACGTTAGATTAAAATTCCACTATAACGTTTAATTAACTTTTATGCAACCTTAGTGTTCAGATATACATTCAATTTGTATTCTTCTAATATTACATTTTTTTGGTTGACTATTTTTTTAATTGCACAATTTGTCCAATTATCGACCTGTGCATAATTTTAAAAAGTTCGTATTTTTGCACATTGTTTAAATAATAGATCCCGTTTTTGTTATTTGATTTTCCACTCAAATAACATTAAAATCAATAGAGAGTAAACAATAAGAGTAATATCCGTGTCCCCGCCCTACTAACCCACGGCGGTATGTGCTAGTTTTTAAGAAATCGCCACAAAACCAATCATAAAATTTCTCACCTTTTGCATTTAAAAAGTCTTTAAAAAGAAGAATGACGCGTTGAAGTTTGGTCCAGTTTTCCTGTTTCCTTCCTCTTATGTCCACACTCTTCTTGAGTAGATGTGTGTGTATGTGTGCGTGTGTAACATGAGACGGCAGGACGGCTGCAGCCCTCCTGCAGCAAAATAAATCTCATATGCAAAGAAGGCTTTTGAAAATGGCGCCCTGCAGCAAACACCTCCCTGTCAGTATGGAGGAGGAGGGCGCGAGGGGCAGGGGGGCGTGCCATGTGCGTCGTGTTACGCGCAATGGGGCTGTAGCCTCTGCTCCCGTGTCGGTTGTAGTATCTGGATATAAAACCGTCCCCGGTATTCGCCGGTGTAGCCTCACACGTTGAACCCCCTCCCTCCCCATCTCGTCAACAGCACGTCGGTACAACCTTCGGAGTGGCGCGTCGTGTCATTACGCACCGAATAAAAGCGCACTTCTCGGGCTTCCGTGGCTTTCCCAGCGTCCCCATCCCCCCTTCCCACTAACCACCGCCTCTCTCTTCGAAAACACGGAGCTGTTTCCCGTTTCTTGTGCGACTTTCGCCTGAAAGCCGAGCCGTTGCTTGCGCGCACTATCTCTCCCATCCGTTCCTTCGCTCCGGTGGCCGCTTTGGCTCCACATCCACATACTGCCATTCCGGTGCGCAGGCAGGCAGGCGGACAGCCCGTGTAACCGCGCAGTCTAGCCAGCAGCTGGGGCTTCCAGGGGAGAGTTGTGAAGAGGGGATCTCTCTCTCTTTCTCGCTCTCCCTCTCTCTCTCCTTCCCTTCACGGCGGAGCTGCAGCGAGGGAGAGGGAGGAGGGAGAAGGAGGGGGAAGCCCACGCTGATAGCTGGAGGGAGCCCCAGCGCGCTGAGCTTGTTGTAGGTGTTTGTGTGTGTGGGTGTGTATGTGTGTGTGTGTGTGTGCGTGCGCATTATAATCGTTGCTAGGAAATCCTTTCTGTGGTTGTGTGAGGGAGGATCTACAAGCAGGATGAAATCGCAGCTGCAGAAAAAAAAATCCGCTGCAAAACGAAATCAACTTTTATCCCTTTTCAAATATAGATTTTATTCTTTTTTTCTCCTCTTAAAAATATAAGTTATGGATTTGTTGAGCAGTCTGTGTGTATGTGTGTATGTATGCATATGTACAAATGTGCAGCTGAGTTCATCCACACACACACACACACACACAGTGGAAGTGAAATAGACTGCTTCATCCATAGTGAAGGAATTGATTCAGAGCAGGGCTATAGGTGTGTGTGTGTGTGTGTGTGTGTGTGTGTGTGTGTAGTTACTGGTGGTATTTCCAGATAAATCACTCTCGGCTTGCAGAACAGTCAGTCCTCACCTATGTAAACGCACCCCTGAGGGCAACAGATTTATCTGCAAGAGGAAGGTTCACCTCCCTTCCACACACTCACACACACGCACACACACACTTGTCCCCCCCTCCCCCTTTCCCTCCCTCTGTTACCCCTTTCCCCTCAGTGTGGAGATGGATGGCCCATGTCCCTTTTGTCTAGATGCAAATGGACTTTAACCCCGAATTAATGGATAACTCCCAGAAAGGCCTAATAATGCTCTGCTCACATGATGTACACACACACACACACAGACACACGAACACTGTCACTTGCAGGCCTCAGATCTGACAATACATTTGAACGTGTTGAGTTGCAAAACACTGACTCTATCTATGTAGCATGTTTATCTGAGCAGGAACACAGCACAGACAATTAAAACTCGCTGCAGTTGATTATTAAACACTATCACAGTTTTTAGTTATGAAACTTATGTATTTACTCTTTCTACATTAAGTCAAGTCATGCTTTGAGATTTTACAAACTACACAACCACTGTGACCAACCTCTCCTTAACAACAACAGTAGAAAACCTCCACTGACTGACTGTTTCCCCCACTTCCTTTATGACCTCTATAACACAGAAATATCACATTGTTGTCATTCTATTTTCATTTTTATGTGCAGACATTTGAACTTCCAGGGCCTGTTGCATCCCGCGCCGGGTGTACAAGATGATGACAGACACTGGGGTTAAACACAGAGCTGGGTGCAGAAATGGGGATGTAGATACGATCCCCCATTAGCTGTGGCGCCACGCTGCTCCGCAACATTACCACGGCACTAAAATTTTATTTGAGCAGCTCGCTCACTCAGGTTGATCAAGAGGAGGAAGGGGGGAGAGAAAAAGTGGGACAGAAAGCCTCAAAGTGAGTGTGTGTTGTGTAGTGAGGTGTGTGTGCATGCACTTGTTGTATTTTTGTGAACAATAAACCCACTTCCCCCGCGTATAACTGTCACCCCCGAGCACAATCAATGAAACACCCCACATTTGCTGCGTGTCAGGAGCAGACTGCATTACCACGGGTCTAAAAATTCATCTAGGGAAGAGGCCACTTGTTGCTGGAGATGACGATAGCTGGCTGGGGGGGGGGTGGCTGGAATTATTTCATCCAAGTAAGATGGATGTTTTAATGCATCTGCTTTGTGTAAAATCCTCCACAACATGCCACATAAACATATCTGTCTTTATGGACATGGCTGCCGGGATGATATTAGAGGAGAGAGGCGGTGAAGAGTTGTCAGTTGTGCAGGGGAAGGCTTTGCATGTGTGTGTATGCAAGGAATCTGTATGCAGCTATATAATATACAGTATATTAGACATTGTTTCTCTACATATATCTCTATTGTCCAAGTCATCATTTCTTAATAGATTTCTTTTTTTAATCTGGTTCTGGTGGATCAGCTGTTGGCTGATGAAACCAAACAGCATTTAAGTTTTGTTTTTTTGAAACCACATTTGGTTCAAATGAAACCAAACACAGAGCAATCTTAATTATGTGAACCCATAAACTATGTTTTTTTTATTTTTTTTCTCAGTGTTAATCACTTCCCTTTCATCAGCTCAGTTTGCCTCTGAACTTTTCCACTCATTCCTCCGCCGCTGGTATCGCCACATTCACTCAGTCCCATGATCAACAGAGGGTGTGTACACAGGCAATTGTTGGTCTTGTTGATGGGGATAATGGTTGAGTTTCATGAAGGAACTTTGTCAGTGCACTGCCATGCACCCATACTTTAGGCAGCAGCAGCATCAGTTCACAGCTGCACACTGCAACTGCACCTGTACCAAGCTCCTATGGCGTAAAGTCTACAAATAAACTTCATGTGGACGTAGTAATGCTTAGAGTTTTATCAAAACTGGTTAAATGAGGACTGAATGAACCTTGGTTGCTTTTGTTTTAATGTTGGTTTAGATTCTGAAATTCCACCATTAGACCATCTGTGTTTTCTATTTATAACCATGAAGGCAAGTTTCTGTGTATTTCCATTTGCAGCAGGATAAGCAGGTGGGTTTTTAGGTTTGGAGGAATTTGATTCAACTGTTAAAAAGTGGGCGAGTCATAATGAAAATGGAGAGTTACAGTGATTCAGAGCTGATGGAGAGACGGTCATTGTCTGCTCCAAGCAGTTGCTGAGGTGGTCAACTATAATATGCTTTGAGCATAATCTGTAACTGTTGCAGATTCCACCTTCCTTGAAGTGATGATATTGCATCCAGCAGGCGCACAACCATGATATTTTGGAAATATATGTTATATTTTATATTATATTGTTATTTTTATATTGCAAGCTTCTGTTGTTAAAAAGGTGCACAGTAGTGACTGTAGGCTGGTGTGATATGAAAGGATTAAAAAGACATTTTTCATTTCATCTTAACTTAAAAGCTCAACTGCTTCACCCTTTTATATTTCACATTCACAAGGCGTGACACATCCCTGCTTTTTCGCATGATTCACAAGACTGAATGGACAGAATTCCTCAAACAGTCGATGTCCGCGCTCTGGGCCTTGTTGTGGTGAAGCGCCTGATATTCGGTTGATGTTTACTCACCACATCTGCTCATATTCAATCGTAGTCAATCTCAGGCTTTGAAGGGAGACATTTGGACCAGACCAGAGGCCATAAAAGCAAAAGGAAAAGAAATATAGTGTTAGAAACAGGAAAAAGAAGGGAAGGAACAGAGTAAAAGTGGGTCGGCCCTTTTTGTGGCTTGAACTGATTGGATCAGCGTTGAGTTGACCTCTGACCTCCCAGCTGGGCCAAAAACGGGTTCTGACACACACTTCCCTTTTCTTCTCCCGGGCAACAGCCACTGTGATCACATGACTCTCCGGGCTGGCCATTGCCAGGCCGCGTGATGCTGCTGCAGATGTGGGGAGAAAAAAAAATCTAAAAGGAAGAAAAGAAGTTTTTAGTGAATGATTGGAAGGGGAACAAGGGCTAGGGGGTGACATGGAGAACAAGCAAAAGCGTCAGCAGACAGTGAGGAGGGGAAGGAGAGAGGGGGTCACAAAGCTAGCTTTGTTTCTGTTCTGGCTGCTGCATTAGCAGCTGCAATAAAAAAAGCTTCGAGAGAAGAGGATGGATGGACTGGATGGACGATGGCATGGAAGGGTGAATGGCCTGGCATGACGTTTAAGAGATGTCTCTGTTTGTCACTTCAGTACACTGTGGTTTAATGCTGCTTCATAGAATATGCATACATGCCATAACTCATAGACAGAGATGAAGACCTACATGGCAGATTCCAGATAAAGGCTCCACTGTGTGTCCAGTGATGCAACACACTTTTATGACTGATATGCATTACAATATGAGAGCAAAGATGAAAGAATTTAGTGCTTTGGCAAGAAGTCATATCCCAGGATGCTTTGCGCTCTTAGCTCACCCTTTTGTGGCCGTCTCAGTTATGCAGCTGGGCTCACCTATGGGGCCACTGGGCCTCTATAAACTTGAAGAAGTGCATTGGTGTGTGTGTTTCTGGCCCTGGCTTGTGTGTTTATGTGTGTCTGTGCGCACTTGCCTCTGGGGCAAACAACGTCCATTCTCCAAAAGTCACATGACCATGTAAACTGCAGAGACCGGCACCATTTTTAAGGTGCGGTGGCACCTTGAACTGTTTTCTGTTTGTCAAAGAGGAGCTGGCCTCAAATTGGAACCAGAAACAGGTTTAGCGTCTGATTCTTAACCTATCGCAGCTGTGTCACTTACACACACACACGCAGAAATATCAGGGGTCCACATACACATGTATGCAGCAGGCGAGCAGTTTCTGAACAGGGTTAAGAATTAGCAACTGTATTACGCCACAGCAAATGAGAAGCATCACATCTAGAAAGTAAATCTCAAACATTTGTCCACGTTTATCAATACCACCATATGTGTACAAGATCATGATGGGCTTAAAAGCTTGTCTGAAACACACACACACCAAATGCTCCAAAGGACAACCATTGTCTTTTCTGCAGCTGCTGTATTTTGAAATGAAAATTACAGATGTTTCCTGTGTCAATGTGTTTGCTCCATAATGACGTTTTGGTAAACAACTTAGAAGATGATATTGATTCAGCACTCCTGAAAGCAGCTAATCGCTGTTCTGCCTCAAGAAACAAGCATGTTTTAATCTCATGAGGCACAACTTCATTCCAACAGGTGCTACATGTGTAACCCAGACTGTGTGAAGGAATCCAGGAGTGAGAACCACCTGACACCTCTGATAGTATCTCATTGAGGTGTGTTTACCCAACACAAGAGGGTCTGGGCTGGCCAGGGGTTTCGCTGTAAAGTGGCCTTGTTTGGGATCGTTCTCATGAGGAGGGAAGGGTTGCGTTTCAGGCTGCAGGCCACAAGTTGAATGCAGCAGAATTGTCCTTCATCAGAGCTGAAGTAGATGGATGAGTGAGTGCATGGATGGTATCTGTTCAACTGTTGGGTCTAAAGCCGGTTTGTATGTGCAGCCGAAACTTTTGGTTGACAGACGAGGACCAGGGACATCACAGCCCACAGAGTTTCCATGAGGTCCGGCTGAAGAATTTAGACACATTTGAGACACAGAGCAGAAATACATTTTTAAAAAGTCATTTAAAGAGATAAACAGTTGCATGTTGTGTATTCTTCATTAAAAAAAGAACAAACTATAAACAAAGCAGGAAACACTCTGGAGCTCTGAATGGTTTTACAAAAGTTATGGTCATACGATGGAACAAAGAGGCTTGGGTTGTTTAAAAGACTGATGATATTAAAAAAATGTGATTTTTTTCCTTAAAGAGACAAAATAGAATATTAACATAAACAAAAAATGTGAAATTCTTATTCAAGTGCTTTATTTTACACACATTTAACAAGATCAATCAGATTCAAATTTAGTGCAAAAAGATTAAAATATCCTTTGCATCCTCAACGAAATGAGGTTTGATGACACAGACTAACTGCAAAACCCACAATGCAACAGTGGGCCATTTCACAGACAACTTAAGGTCACGTTCCTGAGTGGGTGGGGTCTGCTGTCACCCTCCCACTTCCCCTTCCCATAAATCCTTTCAAAGGCAAACCCAAAACCATACTGGAAGGATTTATGTGTGTATTGTTGCTTTTGGTCTTCAGAATAGTTTCTATTTTTCAAGGCTGTGATGAGGGCAGCCATGGTTTGGAAGAGTCATAATAGAATTACTGAGCTTGAGCTTTGGTCAGTTTGTTTAAGTGGATTTGTTTGTTGGGGCTGGCCCAGTTTCTTGATGTTGGATGGGAACGCCTGAGGTCACAGGCCGCTGACACCCCCACATGCTATACGTAAAGGGAAGGAGTTTGGTTTTTGCTTTGAGCTTATTGTTCCATCGGAGCATTCAGGTGTTTTCGGTCTGTGTTTGGCTGCTGCAGCAATAATTCACATGCTGTTTTGTTAAATCAGGAATATGAATCATAACCAACATCTGGAAAGAGCTGGTGTTGATATGCTTGATATGACAAACTAATTTAACCATTTTATATACTGAAAATAAAGTACACAGTGAGTGATTTTTCTTCTAAGTGTTTCTTGAAGTTTGTAGTTCTTCAGTAGCTTGTGTACACAGATATAAAAAGGGAGTGAAACCATGCAGAGTAATTACAGCAGTTATTTTAATACGAGCTGTTGTAGGGTGAATTTCCACCGAATTGAAATAAATTAAAAGAAACCTGTTCCTCATTTTGCCCTAAACCCCCTGGACCCGCCCTTCGGGGCCCCTGCAGGTCCCCGCACCCCAATTTGGGGTACCCCCCTCCTCCTCCTCCCTCCCCTCCTTTCACAAAACCCCACAGGGCTCTCGGCCCCGCTTCTGTCCCGGACGCGGTGATGCAGGGGTTAACGTGGTGACGTGGTGCTCCCGAAGCGGTGACCCACGGGGGCAGCCAGTGGGGGCTGCAAGGGGGAGAAGAGAAGAAAGCCGAGGCTGTGAGGTCCCGTTTGGGAAAGAGGGGAAGAAGACTCCAACAACCGCCGTGTTTCTGCAATTATCTGCACACTGCAGCTCGTAGACTTCGCTTCTTCCGCATTCATCTCCAACCTGCGGCTCATTTGTTTTTTACGCATCTCCAGTAAAGCGCCTTGTAACGACTGGAAACTAAGTTTGTGTGTGTGTGTGTGTTTACTGCACGATTGTTTGCAATCACCTCTTTGTCTCTTAAGTCCAGAGCGACACACCGACGCAGACCGAGCTCCCTCTTCGTGGAGCGAGAACGGGAGATAAATTCACTTTTACGCACAAGCTTGTCTGGACCGTTTGGACTTGATCAAAGGCTGCGGGGCAAACGCGCACAAATGCCACGGACTCTTTTTAACGCCTGTGCTTAATGTTTATAGTGCCCTTACAATTGAAGCCGTGTGTTCATTGCAGTGTTTGCCCTGCGACGGTCATCCCGACACCAAAATGCCCGTGAAACTCGGGAGTCCAGCTCTATCTATAGCAGGCTCTGATGTATAGCCACCGGTGAATTTTTAAAAAAGGTGGGTAAACTGCTAAAAACCTCCAGGCGGTAATTAGAGCTATCATTTAGCAAACACCCGCTGCTATAAACAAACATCAGTTGGGTTTTCAAGCAAGAGTTGATTGATCATTTTCAGACTCGAGCTATTCTTAATAAATAAAAAGTGAACGGATCAGTATGGCCTGCCTGCCCACGTCCACGACACGGCTCTAGGTTACCCCCAAAACTGGTTAAAACTTTTGGTGCAAATCTCCTGTTATCAGAAAGTTGCATGCAGACTTAGTGATGGGCCTCCTGACGCCCTCCTTCACCTCCATGCGTAGATTCGTTTCAGCACAATGACATACGCAAACAAAACAGCAGTGGCCAGAGGAAAAAAGGTGTGTGCGTAAATGTACGTGAAGCCTGCTGTTGTTGTCTCTATCCTTGTTGCTGCAGATGGAAGTGGGTGTATTCCTGGTGTGTAACTCACAAGTATGCTTGATGATGTCCCTTTGCCCCCTCCCCTGATTAAAAAAAAACAACAACAGAAAATGCAAGAAAGCTCTCTTCTACTCTCCTAGACAAGACGAGAGAGAGAGTGTGAGTGCATGGGAAAGAGAGAGAGAGGGAGAGAAGGAGAGAGTTTCTCCATCAATTTTCTGTTTAATGTCAGCGCTCGAGCTCCATTGTGGGAGAGAGAGGACGCGTCATCCAGACATAAATTTGCTATTATACAGCCTCATAGAGACTCACATCTACAGGATCCGGAGCTTGTTGTCGGGAAAACCCCCGTGTGGATAAATTCAGCAGAGAGCTAACGTGTAAGGAAGCGCAGCGCTATTTAAGTCCATACGTCTGAATGCGCGTCGGGTTGGATAAAACTTGTAGGAGCAGGATTTTTTTTTCTTTCTTCATCTGGGTTGTCAGCGTTTTGGGGGAGCAGTACAAACTCTTCTTGGTTGTTTATTTTTATTTTTTCAATTTATATCCATAAATACAAAGCTGCTCTATATGGACACGGTCATTTTATAGGTAGGTGTTCTATTTTGTACTGTATATTTGATAATCGTCAGTATATTTAATCAAAAACACTAAAAAATGAGAGTTATTCGATGTGTTTTCACGACGTTTTGGCTTTTGTAGTTTAAGTTTTGGTTACGGGAGAATACTAAACAGCCCTGAGCAGTTTTAGTGTCATGCGTGTTTTGGCTCCAACGTGCGCCCAAAAAACAAAGTTATTTGTAAATGTATTTATTTATTTAGCCTATTTTATATGTTTGCGATTGCGCGTTTTGAACACTTTTTTTAAACGCAAGGCTGCGTGAAACACGCGACAACGTTTGCGTAATCTGTTTTTTTTACGCTTCCAACAACTTCAAAACGCTAATCGCTGCAGATATATTTTGTATTCCGTCCTGTTAGAGTTTCTGTTTTGTTTTTTGGAGGGAAACCTCAATTCCCCTCTTGAACACTGAGTCTTCAGCCCATGGAAGACGGTTTATCAGTCGGGGCCTCTCCAGGGAGGAGGTGGGGGTTGATATAGTGGCGCGCGTTATACACATACACACACGCCCGCGATGATTCAACCATGGGGTTCACTTTAGTTGATCGGCTCCGCAGTTGGGTGTTATAGTTTGTCAGGCTTACTTGTGTTATATTAAGTTACACGGTGACACTTTATAAGGATACTGAGTTGCGCCCCCCCAACACACAAACACACACACACACACAGACACACAC
Source organism: Datnioides undecimradiatus (assembly GCA_008933995.1). Classification (NCBI taxonomy): domain Eukaryota; kingdom Metazoa; phylum Chordata; class Actinopteri; order Lobotiformes; family Datnioididae; genus Datnioides; species Datnioides undecimradiatus. The sequence goes on from WARS01000012.1 coordinate 8,580,673, forward strand.
ATACATCAAAAGCTGTTGGCACCACCGCTGGCCATATAGTCATCCATGCGAGATGACACGCGTCTTTTCCAGGTCACTTTTCTGATTTCTGACTCAGGTTAAAAAGTGGCAATGAACACACATGTAATGTAGCTGATATGGAAAGTCCCCAGAGCTGCTTTTATTCTTTACCTAAACAAATCAAAAACCCCGTTTATGTAAATATTGCCAAATCTGTCTAATTTATGAATAATTGTGTTTAACATCTTAAATTTCAAGTCAAATTTAATATCCACACCAATGCAAAGCTTCCTGATCTGAGCATCTGAATGTACACTCTTTGTTTTACGCACTTTAGCTGCAGAAAAGAAAATAAACTTCCTGTCACTGTTATGCTACAGTGTTCAGTGCAGAGAGATCTACATTTAACACCTGCGTTACCTTTCTATTTCCACCAAGCTCACACTTAATACAGTTCACTGATTATTGTTATTATTATTTTTAATTTTAGGAAAAACACAGATCCAGAATGAGCTAAAGGTACCTTTAATGGATGTAGTCTGGTGAGATAGTGGGACAAAGTGGAAAACACTGTAAAGACATGGTTGAATATTATAAATTGCAGCTGTATAAAAATTGAGTTTTGGTGTGTGACGATCATACAAATGATAAAACAGTGTGATTCTGGTGGTTGTTGGATACATACAGTTCAGTAATAATTGTTTGTTTGTTTGTTTTCTTGTAAGAGTTTTATTTGGTCTCTTGCATTTTCTCCATTCCCAAATATTCCAGCTCTTGTGATCAGTTCAGTTCAAAATGTAATTGTTGTTGGGTGGGTTTCATTTTTGAGAAATGATCCAGAGGCAGTGCTGTGTTCTGATTAGGTGCTTTGAGTAAATTACAACCAGCAAAAAAGTCAAAAATATGACCAACATAAAGCAACAATCTGCAACAGGACAATATGAAAATGTTTTCTCTCAGAAAGTTTTGTTTTTTTCCCCTTAGGAGTTAATTGCTGGTGCGTCACTAAGGCACTTTATGGGCTTCTCCTTAAATTATGAGTCATGCAAAGACCTTGCTGGCTAAATAAGAATCAATTGAAATTTTAAGTGATGAATTGCAGATGGTCAGCTGACCTACTGACCCCTATGGCCCATACTGGAGATTCTCAGCACCACACCTAACATTTGCTTTACATTGCAAGACTTTCCAATTGAGCTGTGCATGTTTTATGATGAAGGAACAAACAGAAAAACAAAGACTATGCCTTTGATTTTCAGTAAAGTGTGTTTCTGTACACATTTCTGACATTCAGGGAGACAAAAAAACACAAATTGACGTAGCACTGAGTCTGTCACACATCAGGCACACAATATATTCAATCCCATTATATATAATATAAACATTTTGCTGGTTAAAATCTAATTCACCTCCCCGTTTGAATTTAAACTCTACATAACGCTCACTGTGCAAACACGCGCAGGACGACATGCTATGGCTGTTTATGTTCAAATGGTAATGATAATTAAAGCCTCCACCTGCGTGATTTGATGGCCTATAAATAGATCGTGGTGCTTTCATCTCATCCATACAGGCCTGGCGGTGGTTACAGCCGGATATATGGCTCTGTGACAGGTACTAATTTGGTGCCTCCGTCACCATCATCATCGCCACCATCTTCTCCTCCTGCGCCATCATTCTCTTGATCTGAAGGTGTCTGAAGACGTGAGTCCTCGTACTTTTAGTCATCTTTTAAAAACATTTAGATTGAACATTTTAAGTCGTTTTGTGTTTCATGCCAACCATTTTTCCACGTTGCATGACCCGTCGCGAGGCCCGAGCTTCTCTGTCAGGATGATCAGAAAGAGCAGCATCTGTCCTGCGCACACAGAGAAGAAAAGGTCACGTTGTTTTTGTGTCCGGTCAACTTGTGACTCCGGCGTGCCCTCTTCTTCTACCAAGCGATTGTGGATGCCATTGTTTTTTGTTGAGGTTGATATTTACAGTGTGTTGGCCATCAAAGAGGGGATAAAGGTACCCACATCGCCGCTGCTACACGCCCAGAGCGCACAGAGCAGCCTTGTTTTTCCTAACGTAGTCCCAAAGCTTGGCAGCGCTACATTTTGCGTGCTTTTCTCCTCTCATATGGCTCTATTGTCTCACGGGGTTTCACCACCTTTAGATAGCCGGGGCGTCTCCCTGGTGAACGGCCCTGTTTGGAAATTCGCATCATTAAAGGGCTATCAGAAATATCTGGTGAGAATAGGATGGTTGCCCTGTATGGAGGGCCTCCCGTGGAGACAACTCTCCATTTGGACCTAATTTAACACCAGCCTCGCCAATGTGTTTCCCGTTGACTGTGAATTATGTTTTTTTCATGTGGTCTTATTTAGACGTTCAAAAGTTTATTCGATTAATGCTAGGGCAGCAGTGGAGGGGTGTAGCACTCACTTTAAACGCACTTCATCCACTTTTTAATGTGCGGAAAATAGCTTATTCACCTTTTTTTACGGAGGCGTAACTCCTCTTGAGGTGAAGTTGCAGTGGAGTTCATATTCACAAAAGCAACACTGAACCGATCCATTTCCAGTTGAACAAAAATAGGGGTTTGGCGTAGCTTGTATGTGGAAACAGAAGCATCAAGATCTGGAAATGACCTATAAATAATGTTTGCATGCTTAATTTGTACTTAATTAATTTATTTTTGATTCATTCAAATGTGACGCACTCGCGCACAGACGCCACATCACCAAGGAATGGGAAAATCTACACCGTCCAATCGGGCTGGACGACCAGAAGAGCGGCCGGGATGTGTGGCTCCTCGCCGCGGAGGAAGCGACTCGCACACCGATCTAGCGTGAGGGAAGGAGGGGGGGGGGCGGCAAAAAAGGGAAGAAGCGAGAGAAGAAGGAAGCAAAGAAGGGAAGGTGGAAAGTGTCAGTCAGGAACGCTTCATTGCTCGAGGACAATCCGCGCGCAGGACCGGTCTGTTTCAAGAGCAATCAGTCAATCCGCATTAATTATCCGCGCGCCCCCCCACCGTATAGGGTAGCTCGCGCTGGCACACGGACCAGAGGAGGCTCGGGTGTGTGTGTGTGTGAGTGTGTGTCTTCGTGTATGTGTGTGTTATGCTTTCTCTCTCCGCAACACTCACACTCATTTACACACACACACACCCAACCCCCACCTTTTAAGTGAAAAAGAACCAATAAAAATCAAGCTATAAAAGGCTTTTCCTTGTCACTAAATAAATTAAATGCAGATTTCTGTTTTAAGTGCCGAACCCCTTTTGTGAGCTGCGGAACAGGATTCTTTATTGTCCCTCTGTCATTAGTGCTGAGGGCAACACTGCTGGGGGAGAACAGGGAAACTAAGTCATTTCCAAATAAATAAATAGCCTAAATATGCTAGTAATTGGTTTCACAAGCAGTTGGGATCAGGTAAAAAATGTCAGCATTAATTTCCATCCATGCAACTTTTTAAGTGTTTGGTGTACAATTCTAAAAAAAACCCCACATGTGTTGCTTTATTGTTGGCATTTTGTAAAAACGCTTTAAACTTGTTTATTAAGATAAAGTAATATTTGATATATTTGAGTTCAGACTTGTTGTCTCAGGGCAGTCCACATTGGATAAACTATTTAAAATTATGATATATTTTTTGTGGCTGCACCAGTACGTTTACAGTCTGATCGACGTCCAGCGGCAGAGTTTCACAACTCCTCAAAGGTTTGTCTCTGTCTCTTCATGGACTGTGATGTATTCACATTCGTGCTGCTGGCTATAGAGCACGTTTGCGCCATTAAAATATCGACTCTTAGCAACTGTGAGAGTCTGCAGAATATTGGTAGATTTGTGCTTTTGTATACTGCGCGTGTGTGTTTGCGTGCGTGTGGACACGTGGTGGCTGAAGCCCATTGGAGAGCGCAGGGCTTTGGAATGCAGTCTGCTATGTAAATAGGAAAAGGGGGTAACGATTATCTAATTACAGACGTAATAAATCTGCTCGCTTTGGCGATTTGATTTGAATTATATATGCATCAATACCATGGTATAGATGAAAGTGTCGTTTTCCTACAGATTCATAGTTTGGAAGCTATCTATCGGCTGCAGAGCAGCATGGGTCTCCTTTGTCCACTGCGTTTAGTTGGGGGCTGGACTAAAGCAAAAGAGCGAGGCTCTGTTTTAATGTAAAGGGACATCAGCTGGAACAGTCTTCATATACTTTATGAGGTGCATGTACAATGTTGTCAGCTCTGGACAAGTTCAGTTAAAAGACATACAGGCTGTAAGTTTTTGCTGCCACAGAGATTTTGAGATTTTTCTTTTTTATTTTGCTGCGTAGTTGGTTTGAAGAGAGACTCCCCAAATAAGTGATTGATACACACACACACACACACACACACACACACACACATATACAATACATTTCACATATATATTTTAATGTATTAATTATTCTTTCAATTATATTTTCATTTTTCATGTTAATTCTTTTAGTCTGAACAATGAGAAAATATTAGGTATTTTATAGATTAATTTCAAAAACGATTAATAACCTAATTTATTACCATAACTGACCTACCGTTTGTGTTGCAGCATAAGAAGCGGAAATGTCCACTTTATTATTGGCAATAAAAAAGTTTCGTCAACATTTTAGGCGCACAAGCACCAGAAGAGCCGAATCCTGACCGTCACTGTTTCAACATAATCGTATAACTTTTAACAGACCTAACGCTGTCTTTTCTTTCTGCCCAATTTTCTCCTTTGTGGAAAAAAACTTTTCTCTCTTCGTGAGCTCCGGCGCAGCAGCAGCGCAATAGCTGTTTTCCGGTTCTTGTTGTCGTTCTCTCCTCCATTTTCTAAACACAAAGTTGTTATTGCACCATTCCGCGAATCTAGCCTCTACATTTAATACAACGTGTAATTTCGCCCCCCCCCCCTTTTACCGTATTCCCTTTGATTTAGTCACTCTTGACTCTCCTTTTGCTCTGGGGCCAACGGGGTTCGCCGTGGGGGGCGCCTTGAAACCGCCCCTCCTTATCGCCTTTCATCGTTCGGCGCGGGGCCGCCTTGAAACCGCAGGGGCAGTAATTGCTTTTTTCAGGCAGCCCAGTGCGGACTGGCCAGCAGCCAATCAGAGCCTTGTTTACACTCGGTGATTGACAGCACTCTGGCAATATGCCAGCCAATCAGGAGCCTTACAGGGCCGAAGCCCCGAGTTTTAACCCTTTGCCTCCATGTATAAACAAACCTGGACGGGAATATTAGCCTATAGCAGCTCATATATTTCGACATGGAAACACACAAGCCCATATCCTTCCACTTTTAATTGGCTAAATTAGTGAACCGTGCGCAAGGCTAACCCCGGGGACAGTAATGCTTTCAAATTACGCAGTGATTCAATTTGCCTGTGTGTGTGAATGTGTGTGTGTGTGTGTGTGTGTGAGAGAGAAAGACAGAGACAGGTAAACAGACGTACGGTCATTAAAAATAGAAAATTTGGAATATACTATAGGCTATTTTTTTTAAATTAATGTGTAATCTTTCATCCAAATGCACATAAAAATAAAGCAACTTTTTTTAAAGTCTCTCAACTACCCACCTGCGATCAGGTGTCGTCTCTGATGTCAAATGATGGTTATATGCGTTGTGTGTTTATCGATTCGGTGAACTCATAAAGGAGAAAAGAGCGGGATTTGGTCTTATGGACGAAGCAGAGAATTTAAAAAGATAAAATTCCCCTTAGATTTACTCCCAGTATCATTTTCTATCTGAGACTTACATTGAATGTTACATCTAGTCTTCCTAAACTTTTCTTATCTCATGCGGTTTTTCATATCTGCGCAAAACGTCTTGCCCTGCAAACACATCATACACGACCAATAAACCAGATACAGATTCTGCAAATAAGGATTTATTTAGCAAAACACATGCAGTGGGGCGAGTGAAAAAAGTGGATTTCCCTAAAGGAGCATCAATAAAACTATCACATCATCGCTGTCACATAGCAAAAAAAAAAGGGAAAAAAAGGAAGAAACATTCAGAGCGCATGAAGCATTTGAACTGATCTACAGTGGGATCACACAGAATAGGCTAGATGCTGTTTGCTCTCCACCAGTGATCAGAAAGTGCAGGCAGCGCTGCACGGCTCCGGCTCCTCTCCTCTCTGCACACTGAACAGCGCCGAGCTGTGCCGCCTGTCTCCTCGCATTTGCTTGTGCACGCAGTGCGCCGAGGGCTGCAAATCAAACGCCCGCCGTTTCGCTCCACGGCTCTGGCGGCTTCCTCATTGGCTCGGAGCGGCAGCCAATAGCAGTGTGTGTTTACCGTCGAAGGGGGGAGGCGAGGGGGAGATAGGATGGAGTCGGGTGGGGTGGTGGGGTGTAGGAAAGGGTGGGGCGGGGGTGGTGGTGGTGGGCGCCTCACGGGCACGCTTTCACATTGTCGTTCTCAAACCAATAGGCCTGCGCGTTCACCCCTCCCCGCGCACACACACCCCTCCATCCTCCTTCTCCTCCTCCTCCTCCCGGCGTGTCTGAGTCTCCGGCTGCATGAACGAGCCTCGATTCACTACAAGCCTGAACTTCTACGATGCGTCTCTCCCATACCTCAACTGACTGCACAGCACAGTCTGCAGCAGCATAGGATGTAATCAATCCCACATGTTTCACCTCTGCGACTCGGGGATTTTCACTTTAAATATTTTTCTACTTTTTCTTTCATTATACCCTACTCGCCATGCAATGGATATAACTTACCAGTAAGTAGAAAATTGATTTATAGCCGTGTTTTAAAATGTTTGGTGACTGTACTGAATGTCGATTTTTAGTTGAAGTGCTGCATGCAGGAGAGGCTGTTTTAAATTTGCCGTTTTATTTAAATGGAGCCACGTCTATTTTTCCAAAATACTCCGCTATTATACACTGTCATACCTTTAGAGAAGTACATAGTAAACTGCAATCTGGTATGACTCTGTTATACCTCACACAATAATAATCTACAGACATCCTCGTTCTCTAATTATAATATTAGCATTAAAGGAACCCCTCACGCGTTGACGGTATTTTAGGGTATTTTTCGTATATTTTATTCGCGCTGTTTTCCATGCTGTCTGGTCTGGAGGGCTGAGCTGTGCGCGATATGTGTGTCACTTTTCATCTGACCTCTCTTCACAGCCAAATTGCTTGTGTGTTTCTAATTCATTCAAAACCACTCGCTTTTCAACGCGCGTTCTCACGCCTGTAGTTTTATAGCTGATAAATTGTAGAATATTCTTTGTTAGTTTCCTATTGTGTACGTGTGTGTGTGTGTGTTTGACACGAAGAGAGACGGGAGTTTTATTGCAAACTGCAGTGCTCCCTGCATCCCCCTCGGTATGAAGGCTGTGCAGACGCCGGGCTGTCTTCGGCTTGGCCGGGCTTGTCTCTCTTGTTTAGCCGGCCTCTGAATATCCGGGTTTGTTGTCCCCGTTATGCTTTGTGACTTTACTTTATTGCAAAATTGTTGAAGACAGCGAGCTGGCCTCTGAACCCGAGCCTACTCACTGAATGCTTTTTAAAATCCTTTTTATCTTTTGTCCAAAGGTCCACGCATTTATGATTCAATGGATTTCTGCACAAACAGGACAAAACGAGTATTTTTGAGACTTGAATTGTGAGAGATCTGATACACACAATTCTTTAAGTATTCGCTGGCTTTTGTACCAAGTTTATCTAATCTCGTTTCGACCAGTATCGCTTACTTTTGTGAGGGGGTTTTCGTCTGACGATAGTTTGACCCTTTGCAGGGGAGTGATGGTGGAGGTGTGTGCGTGTTTGGGAAGTGTGTGTGTCTGTGTGCGTGTGTGTGTTTGGGAGATGTGTAGGGCCTATGGGGTTTGGGGGAGTCTGGGTGAAGTGGAAGGAAGTCTGAACGCCTTCCACGTAGATACGCGCACACACACACATACACACACACACCAGCAGATCCAAATGATCATTTTCCCAAACTGTTACGCGCGATCTGCTCACGTCGTTCTGTTTGCGTGGCGCGCGATAACATGGGATTTAGATTCAGGTTGTTAAATGTAGCCTGAGTGGCTCTCTGTTGACGTGGAATGTAAACACAGAGGACGTGTGTTTACGGCCTGAAAATTTAAAAATGTATAGACAAATGTCAGACGAGAGTGGTTTATGATTGATGTCCCGTAGAGAAGGGCCATTGTTTCTCACAGCCTAGGGGACAGGAGAGAGTCCATTTTGCCTTCCCAGTGCGCTCGCAGTAGCCTGCGTTTCTCTCCTTTTTTACTGCAATTTTCCTCCTGCTGTCGACTAGATGTAGTCAAAAATGATAACGTGGGGCCCACAAACAAAAAGTAAATTAAATTATTTAAATTCGCTCGCACTTTAGGGCAAATATTCTTATGGGAGGCGTTTGGGCATTTGCATGCATTGGATATTTTATGCTTGGGAGTGCTTGGACGCACCACACACACACACACACACACATTTGCAGGCTCTGTCAGAGCTGCTGAACTTTGGAGATTTTTTCACCCCCTCACCCACCCCCACCAACCTCAAACCCAATTCCTGAAAGTTGGGAGTCCTTGAACAGCTTGTGTGTGCGAGTGTGTGTGCGTAAAGGAGACTTGAATCCACCCGAGCTCGTGCAGCCCATATTCTTCTGCACTTCATAAGCTGCTGGTCCGCCAGAGCATTTGATATTTTCTTTGTTCCTTTATCGTTGATTCCTGGGAGGTGCTATCAGCATCTACAGAGCGCTAGATGGACGTGCCATGCATTGAAAGGCCTAATAGATGGGCTGCTGAGGTGTGTTTGGCGAAAGCAGGCACCCAGCTCTCCCTATCTGAGCGTCACATGGAGCCCTATTTAAGTAAATGACCTAGGCTATAAGGCATACATATAAAGTCGATGATTTCCTAGTCTATTTCACTGTTTATTGCCCTGCTCTTTCGCTCTGGAGCATAAAGGTGATTTGATTTGTGTTTGTGATTACAGTGTAGCCTACATATACTGTATATATAGCAGAGATGCATGGTGTTTTGCCAGGAGGCGAGGGCCACCGCTGCTGACTCCGTAGGAGTTGATAGAAATAGGTGCTTCATCGCCGTTTTCATTAATAAGCAAACCCACAAATAAGAATCCTGGTCACAACGGTGCAAACTGTAACAAAGACAAACATAAAAGGTGATTCAAGTTAGGTAAATGCACACAATACAGCGATCCGTAAAGTCAGACTTAATTTATAAAAGCTATACATCAAACTCTATTGATTCAAGGCGGAAATGTGTGTGTGTGTGTGTGTGTGCGCGCGCGCGCGTGTGTCTGTGGTCGCTGGATCTCATTTCAATCCCATGTTTCACTGCCCTTTTTTTTAAACAAAATTGAAATTAGGAATATCCTCCAAAGTGACACAACCACGTGTTAAACGTAAGTACAAGTGGATCAGATTATATGGCAGGCGAATGGGGGTGGGGGGGTCAAACTTAATTTGCATAAACAACAAGCATTAATCAAAGCAGAAACGTGTGCCTTTCTTTCTTTTTGGGGCCACTGTGGAGACCCACAAGGTTTGGGGAATAGATTTACGTCGCCGTAATTTCAGGTAGAAATGTGTTGTTTTTTGTGCATTCTTGCTCAGAAGTGTTGTGCAAATGGTTTTCTTCATATTTTACTGCAGAAGCCCCCGAGGTCCAGCTTGTTTATGACCAGTTCTTGCACGGCCTAAAGACTTAACAGCTCGTCCTTCATCGGGAAAGGCTCTTTACCGCTGTGAACTCTTGTACTGTATATGCACCATTTGTTTGTACCTGAGCCAAAATCTCCCCCTTTCCCTTCCATTCTTTGCGCTGATAAAGAAAGCTCCCGTGTGCGTTATTTGCATCGTGTTTGGTCACAGGATGAGGGGGAGGCGGAGGAGGAGGAGGGGGGGCTCTTCTGTTGGGGCAAACGATGTAGCGCAGGGTAAATCCACATAAACTCAGTCCAACCACCTTTTTTTATCTGCAGGACAGACTTTACTCACCTTCCTGAGCTGGCAATCCACGTCCTTTTAAATGAAACGCCGAGACAAAGCAGCTAGAATAATATGTAAATGTGGTCTTTTCAAACGTTTTTTGTAAAAATTTGAATTGCTTTTGTAAATACTGGTTGTTTGTCTAAACATGAACAGCGACTGTCTCTCAGTTCAGCCTTTTCTTCGGCACTACATCCCTGGTTGGCTCATTATTGTCAGCGCTTTGACGTGTCTCCTGCTCTCTCTTTTGTAGGACATGACGGGGACTCAGTTTCTACCCTGCGAAGCCAAAACTCCGCTCAATGCGAGGGGAGCCCGAAGTTCATAAAAGGGATTATTTGCATCTGGGTGCCTGAGACCTTCGGTGCCTCCGGATTTTACTTTGGATTTGGGATTTATCGGTTCTCACCGGGATGGAAAGCCGAGATTTCGCTCCTCCGCACCACCTCCTGACGGAGCGGAGCGCGTTGGTTCACAGCGCCGCGTCTCGGATGGCGCCAGGCGGCCACGGCTCCGTGCAGCACCCCGCTCACTTCCAGCCGGGGAAATACTACTCATCCCACCTCTCCATGGGTCCGCACTCAGGTCGGTGTTGAATGCAGCTCTCTTCATGTGCAGAAATGACAAGCGTGGGTTTAAAAACAGTCAGTTGCTCTCTTTTGTCTGGGGCATATGTTCTCCATATTACAAACTTGGGAAGCTATTTGGGACGCACTAGATTTCACTGTGGAAGGAAATTGCTCAGCTTTCGTGGGCATTTAGAAAATAGATGAAAAAATGCACGGACACGTTAAAGAGTTTCATGTTTTACTTGTTTTAACGACAGGTTTACGACATAGCTGTTTTCTATATGTAGTTTATGACAATAAATAGAATTCATCAGTTTAGGGCTTTGCCTCGCGTAAAAGCAAATTATGGAACATGGACGGAAATTTCCCTCTTTGAGTAACTTGTTTGTCAAATTAGATTAACTTTAAATGTACTGCACACCTCCAGTATATGTTTGAAAACTCTCATGACTTCAGACATATTCTATAGGATTATTCGCCTTTATCACACTGGGATTATTAGGCGTTTCCAGTAGCATAATCTTGTCATAGATTTATACGGTTTCATCAATTAGTAAAGTACTAATCATTGCCATTTGATGTAATTAATTAGAATTGGGTAATTCCACTGCTTATATTTCCCATTAAACAATAAATTAAAAGCTATTAGCTGAGCACGTCCCTTGTTTCTGCTGCTCCTGCAGTGTGGTTGTGAGGCTCCAGGAGGATAGTGGTTTGGTGCTGGTGGTTTGGTTCGGGGCACATGCTGGTTTGTACCGGTCACAAACTGGGGGTCGAAGTGGTGGGGAGTGGAGCTCTGGCTAATAGAGGTGCGGGTAATACCAGAAAATCCGGTTTCTATATTGAGCGGGGACGTGACGGGGTGCGAATGGGTTGACAGTGCATGCATTAGATTTAACAAGTAGCTTTGGTATCCTGTCTCAATAGGAGGGGGCGAGGGGGTGGGAAGGTGTGTGTGTGTGTGTGTCTCATAGAGAGAGAGAGAGAAAGAAAGAAAGCCTCTGCTCGGAAATCATACAGTGTCTATATACTGGACTAACTGGATGAATGTAAACGTGCCCGATGAGAAATCCCATTAATTATCATTTGCAAATGCAGCGGGTTCTTTAAATAGACGCAGGGACTCGGGTCTCTGAATGATATCGTCTGTTGTGTGTAGGATCCACACATCCTCTGTCTCCACTTATTTGCATATTCATTAGTTTTACACAACAGCAAAACCGACGCAGACGTCCAGTCCGGCATTTTAACGCTCAAAAATGTGGAACAAAATACATAAATGCCACTTTTCCTGCGAACACATTAAACTCAGCGCTGTGTTTTTAGAAATTACAAGCTGGTTCAGTTTGAAAAGTGGTGCGTTTGAGGTCCTGGTTCTGGTCTGGAGCCTGATTAAAAAAACAACAAAAAAACAAACCAATCGTATACTAAATAGCTTGTTTTGTCCCACGAAATATTCTTACATTCGAAAAACACGTGTTGTAAAGGTCCAGTTCTGACAATTATTTTTACTATAATTCTAGTGTATATTTACAGTATTATGCAATATATTTTTATTTTTTATAATTAGTTTACAATATATAAAAGTTCAAGATTTATATTTATTATTTTTTTAGAATTTAGGATTTTTAAAAATTTATTCAGAAATTAGCCAAGTTTGTCACCTATTTGTCGAGTAAATGTGTTGTTGTAAATGTAATGTGTACAAAATGTATTATACTATATCAAAAAATATGTATTGTGGCATAATACGTATTAAATAATTTGCATATTTACAGTTGTATCTTATATTATATTTATATCGATTTTAAAATAATTCAGACAACAAGATGTGTTCAGCATGGATAAAATATTTTATATATTTAATGAGACATCTAGTTGCATCACCCTTTAAATTTGACTGAAATGATTTTACCAGAAATGTGTCATTTTTAAATGGACAGCTGACGCTGAGATCGCTTTAACATACACACATCAAACTTGCATAACGATTTAAACAGATTATCCTCCACTTTGACTGATATTGCTACTCGCTGACATGTATTATGGTCCAATTTAAAAATGATTCTGTAATGCTGAAAGGGGGGAAGCGTAGTAATGCAGGGTGATAATGCTATTGAAATATATTCAAGAGGGCCTCTCACTGGGTCTCAAGGTGCATGACACTGTATTGAGATTCCAGATATCCAGACTCTCCATGCATGTCCCTGATGGGGTTTTGACTGACATGATGGGCATAGAGGATTGTTGTTTTGGGATGGGGGTTGGGGAACGTGTGTGTGTTTGCTGGGAGGTTAGGATGGGGGTTACCTTTGTGCTTGCCCCCCTTAGAGATTCAGAAAGCTGTATGCCTGGCCCTAGGCCTCGGCACAGGGGGTAGATATGATGTGGGGTTGGCCATACCGGGGCAGGAGGGGGGTTACGACGGGGGGTTTGTTTCAGCTTCAGATCTTTGGAGAGACACACACACACTTTTTTTTTTTTACCTTCTCACAAGACCAAACTGGGTGTATCACTTACAGAAATTCAAAATAAAAAAAGAAAACTCTCATTCTCCCTCTTTCTTCATATTCCCGAAAACCTGCAATCCATCAATTTGCTGAAGCCTCTTATTTAGATCAGCATGGTGTCTGCTTGAATATGGTCGCGCTTGACAAGGTGATGGAATGACAGCCGCATACCAACGCCATAAGACGCAGCCCCCATTTGATAAAACCCCACAATGATATTACACAGGCGTTTAGATTACTGATAGGAGCAGTGGGAAAGCCTTTGTCTCTCTCTGTCTGTCTTCCTCTCTTTCCCCTCCCTGTTTCACTGCTTTGCTTTCATTACAGTCTCTCTCTCCCTCTCTCTTTCTTCCCCTTTTTCTGTGATGTTAGCCCCCTGGGCAGTAGTTGTGCAAATGTATGTGTGTGTGTGTATGTGTATGTGCGTGCGTGATTAAGGTTAGGTTTAGCCTGCAGTAGCACAGGTGTGCAGTATTATGGAGGGCGTGGCAGAGCTTGTCATTGAACAGGTGTGTTACTTCCCAGACAGCAGACGGTTTTTGTTTACATGGCTGTGCATGTGTGAGAGATTGTGTGTGTGTATGTGTGTGTGTGTGTGTGACCTAGTAATACAGACAGAAAGAGCCTACATTCATGTTACATGTGTGCACACATGCCCAGCTGCACACACACACATAGCTCTTAAAGGGTTTTTCTCTTAAGCCGCTTGTGTTTTGTACTTTGAAAAAGTAATAAACCATCATCAGAATGTTTTGGTTCGACTAGATAACCTCTCTGCCTCTTCTCTCCATCTTTTTTCTCAATCTTTCCCTTCTTTGGCCTTCCCCCCTGACCTTTTTCTTCTTCTTTTCCCTCCCTCTCCAATCACTTCATCCTTTCTTTCCAGTTCTGTCTTGTTAGTGAATCACAAGATGCTGCAGTTAGATTTCCTGCTCTGTGTGTGTGTGTGTGTGTGTGTGTGTTGCACGCAGCCGTCCTGTCCATTCATCATGACGCTGTCAGCAATATCTCGTCTCTCTTGGAAGTTTCTCGGCTTTGGCTTTGATCGTTATGGCAGCGCAGATGAGACACGCCCCTTCACCCTCCTACCTGCACACACCTTCAGACACAAACAACTTGCATGACGTGGAGAGAAAATATGATGTGTGTCTGTGTGTTTTCTGAAGTCTCTGTGTGTTTTTTATGATAGGAGATACGGAGGTCTCTAGTTAGTAAGGGCGTAGGTAGATACTAGAATGAAAAGCCATGTGTGCAGAGGGGAGGGGGCCATAGAGAATGAAGGGTCCAGAAAATGTGCTACGCCCCTAGTTGTTTGTACAGATATCATTTGTGTGCGCGCGTGTGTGTGGAGAGTACTGATCGTGCTAAAAGGCAACGGTGAAGGAAGGAAGGAAAGGAAGAAACAAAGACAGAATGGGTTGAAACGAGAATATGGGCATGTAAATGATAGATGGATGGAGCAGGGGAAGAGAGGCAGGAGGAGGAGAAAGGCTGAATGTTTCCACCTGGTTGGTAATCCAGTCAGATTACCACCGCCTGACGGCACCCACTGGCCGCCATCCCCGACTCCTCAGCCCGCCGTCTTCACTGCCTCTCAAGAGTGCGAGAGAGTGAAAGCGCGAGAGAGAGAGCGAGCGAGAAGAGATGCATGGCTGTGTGTGTGTGTGTGAGTGAGAGAGTGTGTGTGAGATGAGTCAGCAGTGGATGAGCCTCAGACAGACCCAGCCACCCCTCCTTCACCTCGCCAGCGCTGCCCTGGGTACAAGGGGCACATCCCGGGTGCAGCGTGCAAGACGACCCCCTGTGTGGAGGAGACAGCTGGTGGAGGCTGCAGCCAGCCGAGCTGCGACTGGACGCAAGGAGGAAGGAGCACAGCGTAAACTGGCAATTCATTTCAAGAAAATCATACATATACGCTTAAACTGAAATGGGTGTTAGATTAAGTTGTTCCCACAGAAAACATTAAAGACACTGAGTTATTTTTATTATAGTACCGAGTAACTAAAAAACGTATGATTGTGATATGTAGGTTATTTTACTTACATGTCACTATCTGCTGGTATTTTTAAAATGTGTGTGTTTTATGGTAAAACTTTCTTAACAGACACACACACCAGAACAACCGTAACTGTAATATAAAACATACGTCATATCAGGCCATTGGCTCTAGGCAAAGTCAACCTTTTGTATCAGCGTGGAGAATTAGACGGTTGTTGAGCTATTAAAATTAATTTTCATATAAACACATTCAACACACACACGCACACACACACAAACCAAACAATCACATTTTACATGCACACATTTTTTTTGTCAACCTCTAAATAGTGGAAACACGATTTTACACCCACGTCCGTGCTGCACTTATCTAAAGTTAAACTAAAATATGCAGCAAGGCCAAAGAAATCAGCTAAATGAGTCCGACCGTTTGAAATTTTGTTGACGCATTAACGGCTTTAAGTCATTAAGTCATTAAGTAAAGTCATTAAAGTCATTTCCATCACAAATGAGACTCTTGTGTATGCTTTGATATTTCAAGCAAACTATGGCACGTCGTTTAAATATATTCCTGAACGTCTCACTGTATCTAATCACATTGACCCCGGAGTAACTGTGACCGAGATATTGAGTCGCTCTGAAAGGTCACATCAATGGAAAGATAAAAAAAATAATAATAAAATAAAAATTCTGGATGTCGCCTTTTTGATGTTGGAGCCTCGAGTGAAGCCTGCGTTTGTTCGGAGGCACATTTGCCGCAGTGACAGAAGACTTTTGTCTCATCTCCAACTCTCATCCAACATGTGAACAGCTGCTTATTGTCGGTAGCAGTGATTTGAAGGGAGCGGGGGTGCGTTTGGTTGCGACATCTCCGGGGTGTGAACACACACCACCATCTGATGACTTGGCATGTGAATGGAGAGCGCCAGACTTCCTGTGTCCATGTGCTCTGCTCTCTCTCTCTTACTCTCATATTCCCCCTTTTCTTCTTCTCCTTCTTCTTCTGTCCCTCGCTGGCCAGGCCTCCCCTCCACCCGTCTTCCTTGCTCCTCTTTAACCACATGCTCGCCCTCCCTCTTCCTTCTCTCCTTCTGCTTTCCTCTTTCACTTCCCCTTCACTCTGCGTTTGCTCCTCTCGGCTTTTTCGAGTGGTCCTCCAGCCCTTCTTCCTCCTCCTCCTTCTCATAGTACCCCCCGCCCCTCCACTATCTCCTCTCGCCTCAATCGATCCCCCCACCTCTTCCATCCAGCTCCCATCTCTGTCTAACTCCCCACACACCCATCGCCTCCTCCTGTTGTTAGCAGACCAGCTTCTCTCAGCACTCCTCCTATTTCTGTCTCAATTTCAGCCTGCTTCCTCTCCTTTTCCACATTGCCTCATTTGTTTCTCCCCCTCTCCTGTTGCCCCCCCCCCCCCATTCGGCCGGTTGTTAACGGGCCCGTCCCGGTGCTACTCGGCCCATGGCCAACTCACTAAATCAGAAACGATTGGAGGATTTGGCAAGAGGGAGTGGGAGCTCAGCGCGGGGCCTTTGTAAGTCAAAGAAACGAGAGAAAAATGACATTTTAAACAGCCCGCAAAACACAAGGCTAAAACAGCTTCTTACTCTGTGCGTCTGTGCGGGAGGAAGGGGGGAACTAGTGTGTGTGTGTGTGTCTGTGTGTGTGATCATTTAAGAATACCATATAATGTTTCATGTGAATATGTGGCTCCTGTGAATACTTGATCTGCAGTACTTGTTTCTTTTTTTTCTTCATTGTGCACAAAAACAAGTCCCTCATATGTGACAGCCTACTCTGCCATAAAACTGATTCCGAAGAAGTCACAAGATACGTGAAAAGAAAGTGGGCAATTGGTGTGTGCACCAGTGTGCGTGTGTTTGCAGACGCTATAATTCCCTGCTATTTTATGGCTTTCCACTTCTTTGGAGGGGTCAAGGCAATCCCCTGTTTACGCGACGTGACAGAGAGGTGACATCACTTAGCCAGAGAGAAAGAGAGAGAGGTGTGGGGGGGCAGACATGATGTCACAGTCTCGCCAGATCCACAGGTCGTCTGCACCCCCTGAAAACAGTGAGGCTGTGCAACCACAGCAGCCCTTATCGCAGCAGCCACCGACACCTGAGACGGACCCGGCTTTTATTCGTCTCAGGGTCACATTTATGCCTGACTCATCGTCACTCGAGCTGACTTGTTCGACTCAGCCGGGGCCCTTTTCTCTTGCCTGTTGTGTTTTGGCCCTCTATTCGATTCATTTCAGCTCTGTTTGGCTCATTCATATTGTAATGGCCTCCATTCAGGCGGGTCTATGTCCAGTTTGTTTTGCTGTCAGGGGCTCAGATGGATGGAGGGCGCCGTAGGTTCATCTGGAGGTGAGGTTAAAGAAGGCAGAGTGGTCGGACTGCCCCCTGAATCCAAAGACCTTTCAAGGTTTTTCTGAGTCATGCTGCTGCCGTCGTATGGATTGAACAGACTGAGTATATGGTGTGAAAGACAGCTAATGTGCTCTTAAATAGGAAATAGGTTCATCTGTGTTTGTGTGTGTGGTGTGTGTGCGTGAGATGGTGGGGGGAGAGTGTAAGAAAAAGGGAGAAGCAGCTGTGTGGAACAGCATGGATCGTTACACAGTGACACACATGAAAGCATTAAGTATATTCAGGAGCCTTCGTTGAATATACATGGAGCTGTGTGCAGCTTTGTATGTACTCTGTGTGTGTGTGTGTGTGTTTGTGTGAGAATCCCCTCCCATGCTCTTGCCCGAGCTGAGAGTAGTGAGAAAGAAAACAAGGAAAGAGAGCGCGAGGGAGTGAGAGGAGGAAAAAAAACAACAAAAAAAGAAAAACAACAAAGATCCGTCATCAGTCATTCATGGCTAATCAGTCTCGTGGGACGTGCGCACACATTTTCTCTCACACACACACTCACACTCACTCACAGTCACATAGTGCTGAGGTCCTAATCCTACTGGGACTGCTTGTGCCTCTGTGTGTGCCTGCCTAAATTTTGGATCCAGGCTGATTAGAAGCAAACTCTCTTTTTGCATGTTTCTCTCTCTCTCTCTCTCTCTCTCTCTCTCTCTCCCCCTCTCCCCCCCCTCTCTTTTTCCCTCTCTGTCTCTTCTCCTCTTCGTCTTTGATTGCTGGTAAAGTGTCTCTTCTCCTTCTCTCCATTTTTCTCTTTTGTCTCTTTAATAACCGCCTACTGTCTTTTCCGGTCGTTTTGATGTGTGTTTTTCTAATGTTTGGAAGCGTGCGTGCATGCATAATATTGGGATGTCTTTTGTGTGTGAGCGTGCTCTTATTTCTGTTTTTGCATGTGTGCGCTTACTCCTGCCTGTGTGTGTGCGTTTGTGTGTGTGCGTTTGTACGTCTTGCTTTGTCAGAACCTCTCAGTTTTGGTCTGTGTTTTATCAGTGCTTCTATTTGTTTCAGCTTTGTCTTTCTCTTAAATCAAATAAGCTTCAGTGGCATTGATGTTCATGTTATTGCCAAAGCTTAATTACATATCACTGAACCTAATGCATTATCATATGAATAAATAGATAAATAATTGCAAAAAGACAGTACAGTCCTGTGGATATATGACACGGCATGCAGATACAGCTTTTGCAGTATATTCCGGGTAACCAGGGATCACGGTCATAATAGTTTGGATAATTTCTGATCATAATATAAATCATAATACCAAATTACATTAATTACTCAGCCTGTGTCTCTCAATTGCTGGGCTGTGAGCCCATCCTCCTGGTTATTCTCAGCTTTTATTTTTGGCTAGAGTGCAGTGATAGAGTGCCATTAAAAAGGTGTGTTTCAGGCCCAAATAACCTGCATGTGTCCTTTGGTAATTTCTCTCTAATAGGTCAGGACTTTTCTCTCAGTTTGTGCATAATTTGTTTGGGTGGAATTTTTTTTTTTACGCTAATTTGATCTTTTATTTCTCCCTCCACATGGGAACTGAAACGGTTAGTCAATCGACTGAAAATTAAATTCAGTATTTGTCGGTTACAGCTTTTTTTCTTCTTCCTGTTTTATATTGTTGTCACTTGTATATATTTAGGGTTTTAGAGTGTTCGCTGGAGAAAGCAAGGCGTTTGAAGACATCAGACTGGGCTATGATGTGATGCATTTATTCACCATTTCTGTGACATTTCATAGACCAAATGATTAATTCAACAGTGGAGAAACTAATTGGCAGACTGATAGACAATGAAAAGAATTCTTTTTTCTTACACTCCTTACAGTCAGCCTCTTTTTCTTCATTCTTTCTTTTATTTATTTTCCTCCCCCTCTTTCCTTTCTCTTTATTTCCTCTCTGTGGATCTCTCCAATAATCTTTTATTCCTGTGTAAATATGACAGCAATGAGGGAATATAAAGAATGGAAAAGCCATGCTGAAATAGGGTCAGACTAGGTTATTCTCACCTGCTTTCTCTCTTTCTCTCTCTCTGCCTCAGTCACAGGCTCCCATCCTCTCTTGCTTGCTTGCCCTGTCCCTCCCCCCTCTCCCTCACTCCCTCTGTCGTTCTCTCCTTCCCTCTCTCCTCCTCCGCTCACTCCCTTGTTGCCTCTCTCTCGTGTTCGTCTGTCTGCTGATCCTGCTCTTCTCCCTTGTTCTTCCCCCTCACACACACACACACACACACACACACACACATACTGGCACACACTGACTGTCTGACGCCCACACACGAGCACACACACACACACACACACACACACACACACACACACACACACACACACAGTGCGACTGCACATGCAGTCACACACTCACATGCTCACGCTGACACCTGCATGTCGAGTCGTTGAGGGTCTAATTTAAGTAAAGTGCTTCTCTAGGAACCACAACCCCTCAACTCACGATGATGGAGGGTGATACGGTACAGCGTGGTTGAACACACACATGCACACAGAGTTATACATAGACACACACACACATCCTGCTCCAGTGATACAGAGATATGACTCTCCGTGGTGTGGGATTGAAGGAAGCACTGTAGATGGCTTGTAAGTTGCATACTGTAATAATAATGTGATATTTGAACCCCGCTGGGGAAACTCAGCTTTTCTCGGCTGCTGGCGGATCAGACTGTGGGGTCAGTTACAGCGGTGGCAGAGCTGCTGGGGATTCAGTGTCTTGCTCAAGGACACTTCAGCAGGGTGGATGCTGGCTGACATGGATACGCTTGATTCTGGGTGCGCTGGGTAAAGGATGTTGTCCTCTCCGCTGTGTCGCTTCTGCTGCGTAGGTGTGTTTGTTTCCACTGGAGTTTGAGCTAACTTTAGCTGAAGCTGCACCACTGCTGCAAATCTGAGGCTGCATTCACTAACCTTCGTGGAAAAAAATAGCATCAAGTGTCAAGTGTTTTTGGTTGTGGTAAGTTTAGTCCATGATAAAAGTTCAGTAAAGACCCACCAAGACACTTGACTTAGTGCATGATTTATTTTGCATGATTTTCTACAAAACAAAAACAGGAACTCTTGAAAACAAAGCTAGATAGGTTCTTTAGACCTAGAGGAATGATTAGACTAGAAAAGACTGCAGCACGAATGTGGTACTTTATGGATTTGTTGTCAACCCACACTTGCTTATGTACAAATCCAGCATTTTGGGAGCAACATTAGCTTCATTTGGACTCTTGTCTGCATATGTGTAATGAAAGTCTAATATTCAATTTCTTTTAGCTCTTAATTTGGTGTCCACCAACTCCTGAGGGAAATATCAGGCCCTTTAGCTGCTAAATACTCCACAATATTCACCATCTGGTCGCTACGTTTGTGTGCCGTTTGGTGCTGGGCTGTGTAGTGTTGTTTAGAGGTTTTTTGCTAAAATGGTTAAGATAAAAAAATCTTGATTATATTTGCTTTACAGATTATGTGGGTGGATGTAAATTTACAAACCTTCAGACAGCAGTCAGAGTGCAGAGACAGTGCACAGTGATGGTATTAAACTTGCTTATTAATCATAAAAAAACTAGACTGTCTCACTCTACTTTTGACTGGCCCTCTTTTATGTTAGTTTGACTTATTGGTAAATTATTATCCAATTCAAAAAGGAACTCGTATGAAACCACATTTTACCAAAACAAATGCAACTTTTTAAACATTTTTCAGTGTAAAACAGGTGAAGGGTAAATTTAAGTTGAGTTTAAACTCAATTTGTGAAAGCTGGCCTCATCACTTACTCTTTTCAAAGTATATTCCAGGCCAAATATCGAACCACTGCACCACACAGGCTTCATATATTGTTAACACCTACTGTGATGGTTTTAAACCATGATTATAATCAGTAATTATAGTCAATTAATAAATAACAGAGGTGTGTAACGCAGCACGGAAGAACATGACTGTGCCAATATACCAATGATTGTAATATGTAACCAGTGAGTGGTAAATGATAATACATATTTAGACTGTATTGTGTTTGAACCTCAATGAATTATATATGATTCATGAAGTAACACATGTGTACCTGCTCGTCTCTGTCTCCACTTTGCTCTCAGCTCATGGTGACGTGTTTTCTGTTAGACTCACTTTGTGCTCTTCTTGCTGTCTTGACCCCCTGCTGTATTTCATCCAGTACCAGGCACATTCATGTCTACAAACCATTATGGTCTATGTGTGCGTGCGTGCACATGGGTCAGAGTGTGAGTGACTGACTGACTGACTGTGTGTGTTTATTGTGGTTGCACACTGAATGGACCACAGGGGCGTGGCACAGGCATGTCGGATGACCAGAACTCCCAGAACAGGCTTC